>BRZY01000004.1:14042500-14642500 GCA_030159175.1 Glycyrrhiza uralensis | reverse complement strand
TATAAACGATAACTTATAGCGTATATATGCTAGCTAATTGGATTTGAAATATTTGTTAAGTTAGTAGTTGAATTAGCTGATAAATATATAATCACTTAAAAGATATCATGTGAGGAAAATTTAAAAATATATTTTTTATATTTACCCAATGGTTTGAACCAACCCAATATAATCTTAATTGGATTGATTTAGTTTAGGTTGCTGAGAAATATATTGTATAAAATAAAAGGTTGCTGAGAAATATTAAAAAAAGTCAACCCTTAAGACTCTAGAGCAGTACTTATCCATTACTCTAAAGGAAAGACCACCCGCAATAGGTTGGCAAAGTGGGCCGGCCGGCCCTGACCCGCTGAAAAACAGGTAGGGCTAGCCCGCCAAAAAAAGTGAGTTGGGGTATCTTAGCCCGGCACGCCCGCGGGCGGGTTGACCCGCCAACCCGCCTAACCCACCCAAAAGCAAAAAAAAATGCGTGTAGAAGTGGCGGGTTAGGAAATCCGAAAAACACAAAAGAAAAAATAATTTTTAAAAAAAGAAGAAAAACAGGCTGGCCCATTTTGAACTCACCTTTGGACGAGACAAAACGGGTTATGGGTTGAAAACCCCAACCCGCCCAGCCCTTTTTGGCGGGTTGACCCGCTGGGCCCAGCCCAAATTGCCACCCCTAACCCGCATGCATCCTAGCTCTACCTAAGACCATTTTGTCAGATAGTAATTTATTTCACACAGTGGATGAGCAGAAAATGTAAATTAAGAGCTTGAGATGCAGAAGTCGTTGGAGGAAAAAAATTAAAAAAGAGGATATATGAAACCCACATATGGTCAATTTAGATAATTCTTTTAACAAATACTAACAAGAAAAAATTGAAGTAATTCTATAATGATTATGAACTTTCTACTTAATTGTTTTTTGGGAATTTCTAATAACACATACATGGTTTTCTATGTGCACATATATCTCCGCGGAACTATTAGTTCTGCGGGTTTATTTTTTTTAACACACATATGTCCGTAGAACTATTAGTTCCGCGGGTTATAATTCTTCGCGGAACTATTAGTTCCGCGAAGTTCCGCGAAGAATTATAACCCGCGGAACTAATGGTTCTGCGGAGAATTATAACCCGCGGAACTAATAGTTCCACAGACATGTGTGTGTTGGAAAAAAAAATAAACCCGCGGAACTAATAGTTCCACGGAGAATTACAACTCGCGGAACTAATAGTTCCACGGACATGTGTGTGTTAGAAAAAAATAAACTCGCGAAACTAATAATTCTGCGGATATATATGTGCATATAAAAAACGATGTATGTGTGATTAGAAATTCCCTTGTTTTTTTCCATAAGTTGAAAAGTTGAAATAATTTCCATAGTTCAAGACTTTCAGAAGTTTTATTGTCTAACTTTTCCACAACTATCAAAGGACTTTTTTGTCAGAATATCGGTCCATCAAGTACGAAAGTAATACTTTAAGTAAAAAAAAAAGTAAAAAAAGTACGAAATACAAATTGGCCTTACTTGTTGCATAGTAACTTTTGGTGCGATTTTCACCCCGCAAAAGATTTCCACCTACCAATGGTCCCTCTTGTTAGTCAGCAAAATAAATTGGCTAAATACTGAAAGTCTTTACAGGAAAAACAAATCAAATCTGAAGGAGGAGAAGAAAGTAAAGGGAAGAAAGTAAAGGGAGAAGTGAAAGCATATACACATAGATATATACCACTATTGATTGAAGATGCATTAGGGAAAGACCCAACAACCAATGAATCCATCTAAACTGAACACAGCAACAACACAACACACACTTTCTCTTCAGTCTTAACCAAGGCAATGGCATGCAAGGACACAAACAGTTTGGAGCTTTTAAAACAATCGTTCCATGTGCAGTTCTCGACTTCTCGGTCTAATGGCTCATAATTTATTATTATCTAGTTTTGATTTTTGAAGTCAATCTAATATACTAACATATATTCTTTAAAAATATACCTTATACCCGTTCAACAATCCGCTTTATAATCTAGTACTAGGGTCTAATTTGGATAAACATTTCCATAAATACTTCTAAAATGTGTTTTTTAACTAACAATTTCTCTCTAAGTTAAAATTAACTTTTGATTTTCATAATTTTTAAAAACTATTATTTTTTTTTGTCTAAAAAAACTATTATTTTTAACTTCTCCATAAACACTTATATATTTATTAATGACTATTTATTATAAGCCAAAAGTCCAATTTTTGCATCCAAACAAGACCTAGATTTGCTCTTCTTGAGTCTCCATTCCACGTAATAATAAAAAAACACATTATACCCGTTCAACAAAGAACACCTTATACCTGTTCAAACAATTTCGACCAAAGAAAGACAAATGCTAGCGTTGAACAGTGCATCACTAATTAATTTTTATTGCACTTGACCATTTTTTTTTTCAATGCAGGCCAATAACACGGAAACAGAACAATCCCGCAGAGAAGACCCAGAGACAGGGGCTACTTTGCATTTAATTTGTTTGGATTCTGATTGCGCGTGTGAGTGATTGTTTGATACAGGTGGGCCCATGGGTGACCGTGACAGAATCAGAAACAGAACAAGCGACTAATTTGTAATTTTTAAAAATAAAATTAAATATAATCTCAACTGCTTAATAAATAGCACTATAAACTAGCATTCCTGGTGTGGTTGCAAATTGTCGGAAGACAATTCCACTGCATTCCGGGTTCAAATGCCGGTGAAGGAGGAAAGAGAAATAGAAAAATTGGTATTTTAGTTCTATAATTTATTTTTTGATTTTGCTTTGATCTCATACCTTTTTTTTATATCACGTTGATCCCTTAACTTTAAACGTTGAACTTTTCATTAGTTTTCACCAAACGGCGTTAGTGACTTGCCTACGTGGTCATTAACTTATTTAACGTGGCACAACGAATTTTTAGTAAATTTCAATTTGAACTTATGTTATTAGTAAGTTTTCAATTTGATCCCTTAACTTTTTAGTAAGTTTTTAAATAGTCCCTTAAGTTGACCATGCTCTGGTTAAGAGAAAAAAAATCTTAAGATTTAAATCCACATTTAGAAGGAGATTTAAGTGCATATAAAATAGATTTGACATTACAATCATCCAATAATTGGGAAGAGATTTTGAAAATATATTTTTTGTACAATAGTGGCACTGAGATTTGAACATATGACTTCATACTTACTATCCAAACCTCTCACTACAGTGACATGAAATGAAATGATACTGTAATTATGGCTATCATTTTCAAGGTTGCATATCTTGACATAATGTAATAGCGTCCCATAGCTTTATAACATCATTGCATGGTAGCATGTGCTGCTTATGCATATGACGGTTTTTCACTAATTCCAAGTTCTTAGATTGAACGTGTTCGTACAAAGTGAATTGAAATAATGTGTAACATGACGGTGATGTGTGTGGTATAAGAACCACTGGCCAAATACTATAGACAACTTAACGGGCCATTTAAAAACTTACTAAAAAGTTAAGGAATCAAATTGAAACTTATTAAAAAACCGTTGTGCCACATCATATGAGTTAACGGCCACGTAGGTAAATCACTGACACCGTTTGGTGAAAACTGACGTAAGGTCCAACGTTGCAAACATTTGCGAAGTTAAGAGACTAACGTGACAAAAAAAAAGTTATGGGACCAAAGTGAAACTAAAAAATAAGTTATGAGACCAAAAGATCAATTTTGCCAAAAAAAAAACACTACAAGATTTAATGATTAAACATAAACCACCAAGGTAATGGAGCACCCTTTTGCCCACTTTGGGAAAAATAAGTTGATAGTAAATAAACATAGGTGCATTTGTTTCAAATTTTGGTAAAATTGATTTTAATAGAATTGATGTAAAAAAAATTGATTTTCAAAAATTGAGGTTAAAATAATTAATGTGTTCGGTAATGATATATTTCAAAGCAAATTTAGAAGAATTTATTGTTTTTGAATTGTAAAGTAGAATAACTTTTTATGTATAAAATATAAAAAAATTTGTGAATCCCTCACCTAGAATCTATTTTACTAAAACAAAATCTAAAAATTGTTGCTTCCCTTACAATTAATTTTACTTACTTTGAAATTGATTATTTTATAGAATTGTCAATATGGACTAAATCCCACAATCCATCCCATCTGGCCCTCTATTCAGCCCCTTGTATTTGCTGCCGCCATTGACTGGGTTTTTAAACTTTCGTGTGGGTTATAGGTTGTTTTTGGAAAGTCAGAGAGCTTTTTCTTATTACATCACATATATATATTTGGAAAGTCAGAGGGCTTTTTCTTATCACATCACATACATATATATATATATAAATATAAATATATATACCACTATTTCCTCACCCACATAGATTTAAAGTTTTTTTTTTTCCAAGTCAGAGGCTGTTCATCAGCTACGTCGACTTGATAAATGATAACCGATTCCGACTGATTCAATGGCGGTATGCATATGCTAGCACAGGCTGACCATGCAAGCATTATTTAAATATTATCAATATTGTCAATTATTTTGGTTAAAGTCTTGGTCACATCATTGCTTTGTTAGTTTGTTTACATGTTGAAGGGTGGCCATCAATGCATAGCCCTCGTCAATTTCAGGATCAACTTGATCCAAAATACACAAGAACATTAATATATGTGGATAAGTTTCCGCATAAGCAAACTGCATAACATTATATCGAATTAATTATTGAGAAATTCATATTGTAATTAGAAAATGCAGCTGAAGTGCTCAATGTTAATTATTAAGATTTAGATGTGGCTGAGGATCGACAACTACGATAATTAAGTTATAAAAAAGATATATATATTATTCAGATATTTCAAAAAAATTCCGTACAAAAACACATTCTCCATAAATGTACTAGTTTATCAGGCGTGATAAAAAAATATCACAGAAGCTGAAATATAGGCATGTTCTCAAGGAAAATATAGCTCAGTGTTTATGGAATATATATACATTATTTACCCAATGGGTGTGTCTCAGTTAGCAACACGTGCTGATTTTGTGGGTAAACAAATCAATATTCGATCTCCACAAAACATACACTTAGAAAGGGGTGAAGAGTTTTAAATGTGACTAAACTCCGAACCGGGGGCCAAAGACCCTAACAGTAGTTTAACAAAAAGATATATATACATTATCTATAACTCTATATAAAAGAAACACCATATTTTGGTGTCCTACTCTTTTTTTTTTCAATATTACCCTTTGTGTTATCTTCAATAAATATTTATCTATCTATCTATCTATAACTATATATAAAAGAAACACCATCTTTTGGTGTCATAATTTTTTTTCAATATTACCCTTTGTGTTATCTTCTATAAATATATACAAAAGAAAGATTTAAATATGTTTTTTGTCCCTCATATTTGACCAAAGTAAATTTTTAGTCTCTCAAATTTTAAGAGTATTTTTTTAGTCCCCAATTTAATGAAAATATGCCACATTTAGTCCCGGACTATGACTCTGTTAATTTTTTTTCTTACGTGACAAACAGCGTTACACGTAAACACTTGCCATATATATCACTTATTGGCATCCTAAATGTTATTAACGGTCCAGATCGATCTATTATTTATGGTGAAAATGGTCCTCCATCCATCTATATCAATCCATTAATGGCTTTGGATTGGTTGAATTAATGTAGGTTTTCAGAGCTTAATGATTTACTCAAACCACGGTCATGTAAACTCAATGAAGGGTATAAAGACTTGGGTTGTGAATGGTCACTACAAGAAATTTGACATGTATCGTTGGACAAAATCCGTTACTATATGTCCATTTTACTTTTACCTAACCGTACTCTGACGACGATTTTTCGTCTGACCATCAAAGTTCTTTTGACGGTCACTAGAAGTTTTAACTTCTACATATGGCTCTGAGCGTCGGTAAAGGATGTACACAAATATTAGAGTATGACTTCTACCTACGGTCGCTATATGTCACTAAAACTATGAATATATAAAATTAAAATTATATTTCTCTTTAAATTATTAGGCTTAAATATGTTTTAGGTCCTTCCAAATTTAGTCGTTTTTATTTTAGTTCTTACAAATAAAAGTCAAAGTTTTTTGGTCCTACAATTTTTTTTTTATTTTAGTCCTTTTAGTGATTTGGCACTGAAGTGGCAAGGACACGTCACCTCATTAATCTGACGTATCACATTCAAGTGCCAACAAAGCATGCCATGTAATTTCAAATTTGGAGGGACCTGTTCTCTCTCTCCTCTCTCCATCCGCCACCACCGCTCTCTCTCCTCCCTTTTCTCTCTCTCCTCCCACCACCACCACCCCCCTTCCACCCCCACCCCCACCACCTTCTTCCTCCTTCTTCCACCCCCACCACCTCCTTCCTCCTCCCTCCACCCCCACCACCCCCACACCCCACCATCGACCAGGCTTGCAATTCCCTTCGACGTCGATCGCGTGCATCTCTGAAGCTTCTCAACAGCGAGTAAAACTTCTCCATCTTCATCTCATCCTTACCTCAACCCCCACCACCACCTCCTTCCCCCAACTTCCTTCCTGTTCATTGCCCATCACCCCCTTTCCCTAATCCTCCTCCCCCCTTCTTAGTGTATTACGACAAGAGAAACGAACAGTGATAAGCGAGATTTTTATTTTTACCAGAGCTAATTTAAATGATTGAGGGATTCGCATGGCCAAGTTCATGCAAGTTTTCAATTGTTGGTTTTGCAAAAATTTTCCAATGTCATTATCTTCCTCTAGTTATTAAAATAATTGGCTCAAAATATTTCCCTTATGTTGGCAAGGAGATTCCTTTTGGTTGGCTTTTGGGAGATCGGCCATGGGACGATTTTCCTTGATGTTTGTGTTAAATTTGGAAAAGTTTGCCTCTCTCTAACTCCTCAGTGTTTTTTTTTCTTTCTGAGTCCGTGGGTCTAGCACCGGCATGGTTTGGGAGTGAAAGCAGATCACGATTCACTAGCATTTGTTAGATTGGTGGTGGTGGGGGGAGAGCGAGAGAGAGTGTGTGGTGGTGGGGGTGTGGGCTAGTGTGTGTGTGTGATGGTGGTGGTGGTGGTGAGAGAGAGAGACAGAGAGAGAAAATAAGAGAGAGTGTGGGTGGGGGTGGTGGTGGAGATGGAGATGGAGGGAAGAAAAAAAAATTAGGGTCACATGTCCCTCCAAATTTGACCTGTTTTGATTTTAGTCCCTACAAATTTGACCATACATACGTGACATGCTTAGTTAACACTTGAATATGACACGTCAGATTAATGAGATGACGTATCTATGCCACCTCAGAGCCAAATCACTAAAATGACTAAAATTAAAAAAATAAATTTGTAGGACCAAAAAACTTTGACTTTTATTTGCAGAGACTAAAATCAAAACGGCCAAATTTGAAAGAACCTGAAACATATTTAAGCCAAATTATTATTATGAATTTTAGTAAATAAGATATATATTCATAATATTTTAATTATTAGGCCTGAAGCAATATATTTATTAAAACTTCAAAAAAAGAAAAAATTCCTGAATAGAATTACTATAGATTTATTTATTAAAATGAAATTGATAAATAAAAACTTCTTATCATCTATTAGGGAAGATGGATGCATGAACACAATTTTAAAAAGAAAAGTTCAGAATTATCAGCATTCAATTATAAGACTAGTTTGTTAAAAGAAAGACTTAAATATGTTTTTGATCCCTTTAAAAATTTGAGTTTTGATTTTAGTCCATTAAAAAAAGTCAAACTTTTTTATTCCTTTAAATTTTATTTGATTTAGGTCCTTAAGTGAATTGATCATAGTTTTGAGTTGATGTGACATATTTAAGTCCTTCTCATCAATCCTACATGGCATACTCCACCAAATCACTTGACACGTCATTTTCAAAAAAATTTATGGACTAAAATCAAAATCTACAATTTTTATAGGGTCTAAGTTAACAAATTAACATTTTTGTAATGCCCAAAATTAAAATCCACAATTTTTATATGGACTAAGTTAACAATATTGCTAGATGGTGGAGGAGGGAGAAGGTGGTGGAGGGGGAACATGGGTGGGGAAGGGGGAGGAGGGAGGGCGGAGGAGAGACGGGGCGACGGGGAAGAGGGAAAAGGGAGGAGAGAGAGTTGACGTATGTTGTTCCCTACAAAAATATTAATTTGTTAACTTCGTCCCTGTAAAAATTGTGGATTTTGATTTTAGTCTATAAAATAATTTGAAAATGATGTATTAAGTATGTATAAGTGGAGTATGCCATTAGGATTAATGATAAGGATTTAAGTATGTCACATCAGCCCAAAATCATGGTCACCTCACTTAAAGACCTAAATCAAAAAAAAATTTTAAGTGACTAAAAAAGTTTGACTTTTTTTTAATAGACTAAAATTAAAACTCAAATTTTTAGAGGAACCAAAAATATATTTAAACCTAACGCTTGGGAATACCAGATATGCATTGCAAAGTTTAAAAAAAAGGCAAAATTTGTTAAAATAAGGCATACCTCAGACAAGGCATTAACAACAGATAAACCAACACCACGTAAACCTCACGAAACAGAGTAGCCACTATTAGCACCACCATGTTTTTGGTGATTCACTCCGACCAATGCTTCATAAAAATGAACTTTGTCTTGTGTTGTGTGCGTCATTGAGTGAAGGAAAGTGAGACTTACATAGGTGTTGAGCTGGCGAACGAAGCTGCAGAAACGAAGCTGTTGCGGGCTCTGCTCCACGAGACGATGGTGTCAGAATATATTAGTTTATAGTTTACTTGGTTGTGTTTCATAGTTTCCATCCGCTTCATCTACAAGTGCTTCCACTAATGAATATATTAGTTATAATAATATTTATTAACAAAGAAAAGCTTTCAACAAACTTAATTTATAATAAAAGAGCATATAGATTAGATAGTCACCCTTAATAAAGATATGCAGATGATAGCAGGTACATCCCAGGAACCACCTATAAATTTTATAACAAAAAAGGAATCATAAGTATCATAAATTTAACATTACAAAACCATGTTCACTGGGTATGTGGAATTCATTTTCAACCTACACAGGAACAAGTTCAATCATCTATTGAGAAAGTGAGAAATAGCCAAATGCTAATACTAAAACCATGAGCAGACACTCATACAGGAAGTAAATAAACCAAGGGGAGATATAGCCTGTTAACCCTGAATTTTCAAGTATGGATGAAGAACATGCCCCTGGCTTATTATATTATTTGTCTACTTTAGGAATGTTGGCTATGGCCAAATAAACCTGCTGCTTCTCCTCTCTCCAAGGTCTATAAGCACAACAATCATAGTAAGCAAAATATGGTATATGAGTAAACTAAACAACTAAATTGCATTTCTGATGCTGGTTGGTCATGCTCATTGATGTTTTTAAATAATGTAAACAGTTGTAAACTTGCAGGCCTAAGTACATTAAATCTTAGAAAAAGGCCAAACAGTAAAGACTTGGAAGCAAGGGTACTGAACATTCAATTTACAGGTATAAAATGATGCTTTCTAACATATATTGATCACTTATCCCACAACAAGGGTACTGAACGTAGCAATAAAGATAACTCAACCATATAGCAAGGACCAAGACAAAGGAGCATCATTGAATCAACACCAAAAAGTTTTTATATTACTTATTTGGATCATAAGCAACTCAGCTAAGAAAACCAAACAAGTCCTGCAATTAAATCGAGAAAACCAGAACAGAGGAAAACCAAACAATAGATGAAGTGAACTTAAACCTAGAAGGGGCTTGCCCCCTCTTGTATGATAAAAAAAATAAAAGAACTCAAACTTAGAACAAACAAGTCCCACAAAATCAAGGAATCATAGAAACCAACTCTAAAATACACTCATCATTGATCGATCATACAAGGTTCAGTTGCAAAATGGCAATGAGGGAGAAATTTGCAAACGCACAAGTCACATGAATAGGACATTAATGAAATTACAAATTTGAGGTGAAAAAGTTGAAATGAAATGCATTGAAATTGGAGGGAGAAGTTTTAGGGGCAAAAAAAAATACATAAATATCTGAAAAGTAACCAACTACTACTTCGGAGGTAATTTTCTTAATAAACTCTTCCTTTTGGCCAATAACATTGCCATCCTTTTGCACCGAAACCAAAATCCGAATCTCCTGTCACATAATTGCAAAGGTTTCTCACACAGATTTTAAAATATTAGGTAAAACCAGAAAAAGGAAAATTCATAATTTTGTTTAAAGTATAACAAACAAACAATATATCTTTAACATATATAGCGGGCAGTATTGTAACCTTGCTAACCCACAAATGTCAAAGCCGGGAAATTTTAGCCAAGAGTTTTTCAGTAAATATCAAGATATCAAGATAAGATCTACAATTATATTGAAAACTACTTCAACATAATTAATATTAACTGCTACATGAATAAGAATGTCAAGACTCAAGAGCAGTATCTAGCATCATAACTCTGAGCAACCCGTCCAACAAGTAAAGCAGGCCATGCCAAGCCTCAATCTAACATCAAAAAAAGATTTAGTGTGAATGAAAAGTCACTGCAGTAAATCAAGCATAGCAGAACAACACAGCTTTAAGATAAAGTAACAGATAATGCTCCAAAAATGCAACATTCCTTTTCCTTTTACTAAAAATTAAAGGCACAGTTACCAAAATATGAGTGTCTTTATTTTGCAATTGATTCAGAGCCTGCACATTCCAACTTGTTTCAATTTTGTAGTTTGTATAGTCAAGAAGAAGTATAGGAAATGTTTAGGACCCAAACAAAACTGTGTACAACATTTGACTAAATGCAGTGACTAATTGAAACAATATATCAAGGCTGTACCAAACTAACATAATTTCCCATTTCTAACAGTTTTCACATCATGTACCTCCAACCCAGAAGGAAAAAGAGAAGAAAAAAGAGGAAGCACTTAAACAATTATGATTAAAAGAAAAGCAAATTTTTGGTTCTGAGCATTACTCATTTGGTGTGAATCAACTCAAATGCCTGATATCTCCATCAAATCATCAAGCACCCCCACCATAGGAAAATATTCTATTGCAGGTGGTAAACACTAAACTACTACGAAAAAAATAAAAATAAAAACAGAATAAAATGGTAAAACATGCATACATCACTGTTGTGAGAAGAGGGGACGATATCTTCAAGCTTCTTGGCAGTGAAGATATCAATCCCAACAAAGCGGCACTTAGCATGACTGTGCTTCCCAGTATTGGAAGTCGAAACTTCATCAACCTACCCACAGAAGAAGGAAAAAAAAAACCATTCAAAAAGGAACAAATCAACATCCATGAATTCGGAGGACAAAATACATGAAATTAAGTAGGAAATCATGAACAACAAAGCAGATAGAGTGGATCTAAAAGGCAAAATCAAATCAATTATTAGTTTAGCAGTCACCTTATAAAAAAAGGAGGGGATTAGAGGGTGCGGTGGGAACTTTGCAAGGGGATTAGTTTTGCGGATGGTGTCGGCTTGCTGAGGGTAGGTTTTGGAATCTCCAGCATCGGCCGTCGACTCGGAATGGTGCTCCTCGTCCAAGGGAACATGTCTTTGTTAGTGTACAAATCGATATGCCTCGCTCTCACTCTTTTGATCAACGATTTCACCTCCATTTTCATTTGATTTACAGAATCGATCTAAACATCTTACACATTCAAAAAGGTAAAATTTATATACGATGTGAGGTAGAATGCTGAGAACTCACCGGTCTCATAGGGAAGAACAAAGGAAAGAATCGGAGGCCATGTGCGATTTTTTTGAGTTAAAAATTTAGGTAAAGAATATTTAGTGACAGATGTGTTAAAACTGTAGGTAGAACCGTATATTTTTGTCTTTATAATATAAAAGTGTTTTATTTTTAGGGTGGCTTCTAGCATGAGGGGCCTCACAAGGCCCTCATGGGTGAGGGGTCAAAATTACTTGGAGTTGCAGGTAATGTGGGGTACGATTCGTAATATTAAAGTTTATAGTGCCAAAAATATAAAAATAGGAGAAATTGCAAAGTAGTACATATTACAAGAATAATTAACTTTTAGCGACGGATTTTATATGTTGAAAATCCATAGGTAAAAGTCTGCTTTACTTTTAACCGTCAGGTGGATCCTGTCGATTATGTAGGCCATATATGGTAAAGTATCCATTCAAAGTTTTTTTTTCTATCAAAAATATTGTGTCAATTGTCACTAAAATTTTTGACTTGGACCTACAGTTCTGTGCATTGATAGTGGATGCACACAGACTAAACTTCTACCTACGGTCATTGTCTGTCACTAAAACCTATGAATATTATATATATATATAATTAAAATTAATTTATTTCTATTTAAATTATTATTATGAATTTTAATAAATAAGATATATATTCATAATATTCTATTTATTAGGCAGGAAGCAATATATCAATTAAAATTTCAAAAAATGATGAAAGTCACCCATCCAATGGCTCAAGCGGAAAAAAAAACAAATACCCTTTGTTAAGAAGTAAGAAGCTTGCAAAACAAGTGCCTGATAAGTCATAAAGCTCCAGTAATCAATAAGCGGAGGCTATCTAAGTCTTAAGTAGTAGGAAGCCAAACACACTTGACCACAAAAAAAAAAGAAGCTAGTAATACTATAGAGACTGTTACTTACCCACTAATGTAATGCATTTCCCTCAAACAAAATTGTAGTCGGGGTTACGAAGTTTGATGCTTATATTTAAATTTTTGTTGTTCCAAAGCTCTGTATTTAAGCAGATTATTTTTCAATAAAAATTAGATTCCTCTTCCTCCAGTTTGTGTGAGTTACGCTTATTTCACCAACAGTAGGAAAAAATGATGTCCAACTACTAAGTTACCTGACCAACTGCACCCTGTACATCTGCAAGGAGGGACACAGACAATCATACTTGCAAGCATATCTTATGTGCTGTTGTCACTAAGGTTCCTAGACGAGCAGCCATTGATGTGCTCGAAGTAATGGTCATTAGAGCTGCTGAAGTTCTCCCACGAAGGAAACCACTTATGCAGAAAAAAAATTGAATTGATAAAAAATTATACGAGATGAGATGATTGGAAGGAACAGATGCTAAAAAACTTATTAGTGATATTATATCAAATTAAAATTAAATAAATCAATTTGACATGACAAACACATGGAGAGATGAATGTTAAGAAAAGTTTTCAAAAGATATTCAAAGAAGAGATTTATAATGCCAAGTGAGACAGAAGGAGCAGATACTCACCAGATCTTAAGTATCCACCAAAGCTTATACTTAAGTATCCAAGGTCACTGCGATAAATTTCCCACAAGCAAATGCCAAAGCTGTAGACATCACAACTTCTGTTGTAAGGCTTACCATTTAGAACCTACACACAGTTCAAGGGCAAGATTAAAGCAAACTATTGAAATGGAGTTCCCATCCTCACAGTCACATGAGTGATATATTTGATGCAAATCATGCAGCTTCTTACCTACATCAGGATGAAGTGTTTCTGGATTGCCATGACCAACTACTATATTTCAAGCACCTTGCATTATTATAAATTTATAATTATACGTCATTGGATACTTGGATTGACTTTGGCATCTTGAATAGGAACACAAATTTTTGAAAGGTACATAAATACTCACAGTATCACCCTCAGAATCAACTGATTCTAGCCTCCTTTTTATACGCTCAGTATTATTAGCTATGATAAGTTGAAGTTGGACTATCTCTGCAAATCCTGATATGTCCATTTAGAACAAAATGGCATTACAAATCTTACAGTTTTCTCCTCTTTCTAGCAGCAGCTATAATTTATTAAACAAGAATAAAGATCAATAATTCATTCAGGAATTAATGTCAATGGCATGATCATTAACATCATTTTTAAATTCAGGAATTAATTATTTATGGGCATGAATAACTTAAAATGAATCAAATGTTGAATGGAAATGCAGACATACTTTTCCAATTCCAAAAGAATGGACCACAAAGAAGCACAAACTCACCAAACTGAGAGGAATGCAGGCAAGATAATGAATTTGGTTTTGAATTTAACTGACAGGGAACCCTGTGGTATATGCTATTCTCTCCATCCTGGTTTCAAAAGTCAGGGAACACAATATAAAGAAGCTTTACTATACAAATGGGTGAAAATCAAATATAAAGGAACATTTCGTTGCGCTTGGGTTAACTCCTCAAGATTTATCAATATACCATCAATTGTGCATAAGGACTCCAATTAAAAATGTGTCATAAATCATATCATATACTAATATGCTAATAATACTAATAATAATAATATAGTAGATGATAAGAAGTTGTATGTTCTGTTCCAAGGAGCATGTGTAGGCCAATAATTAGGCCTTCTTCTTCCTTTGAGAAATCCCCACGCTTACACTCATTTCTGCTAAATGAGATTTTGAGCATCAATCAATCAGTAGATATACAAGCCTTGTAAGTAAGAATGCTAGCTGTTTGGGACCACATTTTAGACTCCCCTGCGCATCTATTCAAGCATTCAGAGTAGCTACCTCACAAATCAAAATCTATTTCTCTAGGAACCACGAGGTCTAATGTTCATCAAGGATCAAGCCGTCCGACAGATCTTTATCGCGTCATTCTTCATCACGCACTTCTTCATCGCACCGTTGCGCCGTTGGGTATTTTGGCAGATCCTTATCGCGCCCTTCTTCATCGAGTAGTTCTTCATCGACACGTCGCGTCGTTGTTCTTCAGACGGATCTTCTTTGTGTAGTTCTTCGTCGTCGCGTCACGCCGTTGCTCTGATGATGGATCTTCAACGCGTTGTTGTCCTTCAGCCGTCGTTCAATAGACAACTGTTCTTGCTCGCCGGTTCGTTGCGCCGATCTTCGTCGTTTTGTGGAGATGTTTCAAACGAAACCTAGGGCACATTTCAGATGATTTTGGATATTTGACCATATTCATTTGTAATAATTAATTTTGTAGGGGATATTTTCAGATTTTACCATTAACTTGTTATGCCAGGTTATTAACCGGTAGTTTCATTCAATCATGTCCGTTCATTAAATTAGTATTATATCCAACGACTCTAAATACCCCCTCACCAGTGAGGGCCTTGTAAGGGCCCTCACCTTAAAAACCACCATTTTTAGTCTATATAAAAAAGTTACACATTTTTAGTTCTATAAAAACTGTCAAACAGCGGGTGGCAGATTGCTAATCCCACGTTGTTTGGAAAAGGTGTCTCTACAAGAAAAAAAAACTCTTAATCAGGCATTGTGAAACCAATTTCAGAGAGAATGCACTGCCTCACAACCACCGATTATTAAACTGTACTTAATAAGGTTCAAATTTTGAAACGTATATAGGATAAAACTAAAGAATAGAAAAAATTGAGAATAAAAAAAAAACAGAGAAAGTTAAATAGGATAAAAAATTATAAAAACTTAAGGCCTAAATTTATTTTTAGTCCCTCATTTTTTATTGAGTTTCATTTTTAGTCTCTTAAAAATAAAACGCGTCTTTTTAGTTCTTTATTTTTGAAAAATTGTCACTTTTAGTCCTTGAGCCATATTTGAAATTTAAAAGGTATTTTCTAAATTTATACTTTGACCCATCCTAAAGTCTGATGTTCACATTAACCCGTTTTTCCGTTCTCCTCTCCCTCCACTGATGCACCGCGGCCCCCCATCCCTGCTAGGAGTTGTTCCAACGTCTTCCCTCGAAGCTACCATGAGATGCGGCCTCTCTCTCGTTCTCCTCCCTGTAAGATCGCAGTGGTCGCCTCCCTTCCCACCATTGTGCGCAACCTCCCTTGGCCTAGGGACTAAAAGTGATAATTTTCAAAATAAGGGACTAAGAAAATGCGTTTTATTTTTTAGGGACTAAAAACGAAACTCAATAAAAAAATAAAGGACTAAAAATAAATTTATGCCAAAGCTTAATTATAAAAAATTGTATACATATTTTTTACTCGCTTTCCGGTTTGAACTTTGAACCAAGCATACCCGAACTCTGTTTTTTTTCTTCTTTTTGTCAACCCCTAACTCTGTTCAAATAATGCATTAACTGAAAAAGACAAAAACGATCCACGTCGTTCCCAAATTCTGAACGGAAAAATCTCTAGGGGCAATGAGGGGAGGAGGGAGGGGGAGGGAGGTGGGTGGAGAAGGTTGGGGGAAGGTGGGGAAGGATAAGGGAGGAGGGGTGGACGTGAGGGAAGGAGGAGAGAGAGGGGGGAGGAGAGAGAGGGCTGACGTGGCATCCTATGTAGCAGTGTTTTTTGCTACGTAGACGTGCTGATTAAGTTCAAAATGAGACACATCAACGGTCAATTTATTTAAAGGATTAAAAACAAAAAAAATATTACAGAGACTAAAAGTGTTTGACTTTTTTTATATGAAATAAAAACAAAATACTTCTATATTATAGAGACCAAAAATATATTTAAGCATTTAAATATTTACCTATAAAAAATAGTCTATCAGTAGAGGTGTCCGTCACTGCATGGCAATTTCGGTGTAGTGGTGGGTGGGGCTCTTGACTAGCTTAAGTGGTCATAGTTTGAGTGCTTGGGATTTGGTATGAACATGTATTGCGAGCATGTTCCCAGGTGTAAATGAACGAGGAAATGACATGTTAGAAAATTTTATTTTCTAAAGTGTTAGTCTTTCATTAATTTATAAAAACATTAGTTAAATGGTATCTTGATGGGATCTGAAATATCTATCTTTGTGATCAATGGATATTAGACATCACATGGTGAGTGTACTTAAATAGTATAGCCTATAGTTGATTGGATCCATGGTGGGTGGAGCCATACAACTCTTCATGAAAAAGGTATGGTTTGAATAGTTGTGACTCTTCATGAAAGGATGAGTTAAACCATTGTAATCTTTTATGCAAGGATAGGTCCCCTCTCCACTTTCTCTATAAATATATGTCTTAAGACATATGGAAAATAACTGAGTATTTACGTGCTTTCTCATCAAAGCTTGAGAAAGAAGAGGAGGAAGATCTTATCAAATCTCTTATTATTTAAGGTTTCAAGAGGCGGTCAAGAGCATACAAGTGGATTCAAATCAAGTCAAAGACAATGGCTTCAAGAGATAAGTGTTGTATGTAACGTCCGTAATTTTTGATTCTGTTTTAATTTTATTTTATGTATGTGATGTGTGTTAAAATAGGATAAAATATATTTTATTAAGGATAATGAAAATGCGAGTGGCACAGAGTCGGCAAAAGAGTTATTCTGACAAAAGAAGGAGACCACTTGAGTTTCAGGAAGGTGAACATGTTTTCTTGAGAGTCACACCAGTGACTGGGGTTGGTAGAGCCATAAAATCTAGAAAACTTACTCCAAAATTCATAGGACCCTATCAAATTCTTCGTCGGGTAGGTCCTGTAGCCTATAAAATTTCTTTACCACCTTTTCTTTCAAATCTCCATGATGTTTTTCATGTGTCACAACTGAAGAAGTATATATCTGATCCCTCTCACGTGATTGAGTCTGATATCGTACAATTAAAAGAGAATCTGACGTATGAAGCATATCCTGTGCAGATTGAAGATTAGTACTACTGGTGATGCAACATGGGAATTGGAAGATAAAATGCAGGAGCAATATCCAGAGTTGTTTTTAGGTACGTAAATTTCGAGGACGAAATTTTTTTTTTAGAGGGGGAGAATTGTAACGTCCGTAATTTTTGATTATGTTTTAATTTTATTTTATGTATGTGATGTGTGTTAAAATAGGATAAAATATATTTTATTAAGGATAATGAAATAGATGAAGCTCTCTGACATTGGGAGGTGATGGTTTGAGTTAGACGGTTAGATACAGAGAGAATTCTGTGAGTATTTTGGATGACTGTACTTTATACTATATGACTTTACCAGTTGACCAGTGATGTATATGTACACTTGAGATCAGTAGTATATCTGATGTATATTATTCCTTTAGTAGTTATTTTCTCTTGTTTTTCATTTCGTTAATGATACGTTACGGCATGAAAGAGTTTTCGAAATCGAAACAACGTAAGTGAGAGTTTCATTTCTCAATCTCCTGTATCCACAAATCATCTTTTTCAGGATTCGGTTCCCCATCAAACTGAGGTGAATCGTGTTTCTTAAAATCAAACAGCCCCTTATTCTCTGCAGCCCTAGCGGCTCTCAACTGATTTTGAATTTCACGTTGTTCGGCACGTTCAGCTTGTTGTGCCATAGTTGCTGCCATCTGGTTCATGGCACCTACTGCCCTTTCTATCGCTTTGGCATTACGAGCCATGGATTCCTGCAGTTTAACCAATAAAGGTACAATCCCGAATCCACCCAAGCAATACAATCAACATACACACATTACAAAGCAATCAGAGTCAATCAAAGTTCACATCTCAATATCAGTCAGAGTTCACACAACCTAGCATAATGTACCTACACCCTAAACATCCCTACATGACTCAACCGGGCTTTGATACCACTAATTGCAACACCCTTTCTCATAAAAGGATATTACAACATAAGTAACCTGATTTATCTGTAGTTATTTTCTCTTGTTTTTCATTTCGTTAATGATACGTTACGGCATGAAAGAGTTTTCGAAATCGAAACAACGTAAGTGAGAGTTTCAAGTAAAAATAAAATAAAATAAAATAATACATAAGGCTCATGTTTCCTTTAAAGAAAAAAATTTATACTCATTTTCGAAAGATCAACTTAGGTTAATTAAAAGAAGAATTTCCTTAAAATGAAAATCAATATGACGTATTTTAGATAAATCAGGTTACTTATGTTGTAATATCCTTTTATGAGAAAGGGTGTTGCATTGTAATCCCTTCTTATTATATTTAGTGTCCTAAATTCATGCAATTTCGATCCTATACATAATTGATTCATGTTATTCATGTTATGTGAGTATGATACATGATGTCCAATTTTTCCAACATGTGGTATCAGAGCCCTAGAGCATCTCCAACAATCGTTGCTTAATTGGTCCTTAAAGTTAAGGAATGTTCCTTAAATTTTTTTGCCGTTGGAGCAGTCTGACCTGTCGTTCCTTATCTTATTTTTCTAAGATGCGTTGCCTGTATAAGATGCGTTGCTTAACAATAAAAAATGCATTTTTTTCACATTCGACTCATCCAAAGAGCAACCGAATGAGGAGGGAAAGAAACAGACAACTTCAACAGATCCAAAATCAACAAGCACATACACATAAGATAAAAAAAAATTAAATTAAAAATATTACAAAATCATATCACAAAACCATATCTGGATTTTTTTTTAAAAAAAGGAGTATAGAAATGAATGGATCTGAAGTCGCAGGGGGTAACGGGGAAAGTGAACTCGTCGTCGGAGAGGGAGAAGTCGATCCTGAAAATTTGATTGCAGAGGACGCATCATGGCGAAAGACGACATCATTCGCAGATGGCATCGCCCGTGGACGGTGGCGGATTGGTACTGCATGCCGCGGTGTGAAGATGGAGGCGGAGTTCGCAGCGGAGGATGACATCGCTGGTGGACGGAGGCAGAGTGAGGTGTGGGTGAGATCGGTGGGAGATGGGGGAAGAGGTTGAGTCGTGTGAGTGGGTTGAGGCGTTGGTGCTAACTGCTGAGAGAGAGGAAAGTGGGGCTGAGGAAACAATTAGAAGATGGGCATGTGTGTATTTCATTTTGATTTGATGAATGGGCATGAGCGTATGGGCCATGGAAAAGATTTTTCTTTGGATGGTTCTAGACCATCCATTGCATTTTTTTTTAAACAAATTGTTTGATTGAATTGAATTACTGTATGAAATTGTGTAATTGTCTATATTGTTTTTGACTTTATTTAATTGAATTGAATTATAAATTGTCCATTGCGTACAAAAAATTTAATCGGTTTTTTTTTCTCATTGTTCTATTTTTTTACATATTTATTTTTTAAAATTAAAATATAATACAAATTAATATTTTAATTTGAATTAAAAATAAATTTAAAGTTAAAACATAAATATGTGGGGCCAATTGTAGGACCCACAAAAATAACTTAAGCAACCCACTTTTAAGCAACTCCTATTGGAGTAAAAATGAGAGAAAGTTGCTTAAGTCCTACATGGCATTATGTGGCCCACTAAATCTCATAAGCAACCCTTTAAGCAATCCAACCGTTGGAGATGCTCTTAGTTGCGTGTCTCAGGATCCATTTTAATATTTCAAATGAAGATATGTGCACACTTGTCGCTAGAGCTAGCAAAATGGGCTGGGCCAAAAAAGCCCGAGAAATAAAAGGCTCAGACACACAAATTTGAGGCCCTTTTTTAGCCTCTTTGGTCTGGCCCGACAAGCTCGAACCCGGCAAAGCCTGAGCCCAAAGTGGGCCGGTCCGAAAATATAGGCCAAAGCCCGAGCCCAAAAAATGAAGGACTCGGACGCACAAATCTAAACTCGTTTTCGATCCGGGCTTTTTAGCCCGACCCGATAAAGCCCAAACCCAATGCAGCCCGGCCCGAAAGCCCATTTTGCCAGCTCTACTTGTCGTGACCTATGTTTTATGCTATCATTTGATGTATATAACACAATTAGGTGGGCATTTAAAAGGGGTTTTGTATGGATATTAACGAACTGCACATGTATTGATTATAACCCTTTGATGCATGATTGTTACATGAATATATACATAGAAGTCTAGGGTGTGCAGCCTAGGGGAGGAAACCTTGTCAAACTTGTTTCATTTGGGTGTGTGCTCAAACTTGTTACATGCATGGAAGTTTTTGTCATCTTCAAAATAGAGTCCCAATGTAACACCGGGATAAAATCATGCAAATTGATTCTATAGAGTGAAAATAAGAAAAACCAATTATTTTCATGTTGAAACAGTGCAAAAGTTTGAATTCGAATGCAGACCCATTTTGCATAATTGGTGTCTTTTTCGATCTTTGTCTCATGTCCCATTCTTGTTTAAAATGGTGCCAATTGATTCTAAAACATGAAAATAAGGGAACTTTTCTGGTTGAAAACAGTACAATATGTAACATCTCAAAATTTCACTCTATGAGACAAAATATTAATTTTGAAGGATTAGAATTATCTTTAAAATTTTCGGATAATAAGTAATGGTTTAGAACTAACGTAGAGATCAAAATGGTATTTTACGAACTTTTTTACTGTCAGAATAAGTTATAATGATATGAAAATTTCAGACTTGATTCATAAGAAGTATTTGAGGATATAAATAGTAACTTAGTGTCATATGAAAGTTTTAGAAGTTAAGTTTGGAATATTAGAGAACAATATAAATGAATACTGTTGTTTTAGTTCCTTTAAAACAAACTATGTAATCTGTTAGTTAAGGAATGAATAAATACCGAAGACTAAGAAATGACCTTGATAAAACTACAAGATCAAATAGAATTTTAGATAGCGTATAAATGATAAGTTTTTGGTGTTGTAGTTTAAACGGTAAGACAGATAGGCCTTATATATATATATATATATATATATATATATCACTTCTGTTTGCATCACTTCCATTTTAATTCTATATTATTCTTAGTACTTTGTGTGTATGTGTTTATTGATTTATTTTTATATTAGAAAAATGGTTTTAATACCCTTATCTATTTTTAGTATAGAAACAGATAGTTTTATTTGACGTTAAGTTTTCAACAGATAGTGTAAACTCCGTTTTCCCATTTACCGTCTATTTTATGTTTTATATAAAATTTTGTAATCTAAGTGTTAAGTGATTTATGTTTGTCTTATAATTAAGGTTTTAAAATGCTTATTCATTTATTTCATTAAAACAATTACTTTTCCTTTAACGTTTGGATTTTTTCAGATAATCACTTATATCGTAACTGACGGATAAGGTTTTAAATAGCAAAAGTATATCCAAGCAACCCAGAAAACAAACTTCCTTCACAAAAGTTGGTTCTTTTAATATTTGTGATTTTTTGAAATTTTTGAAAAACTTTCAAAATTTACCGAAAAATACATTTAACAGGTACGTATAGCGTACATATCTTGTTTTACAGTATAAAAATTCGTGAAAAAGGTCCAAAATAATTTATATTTTATTTTTTATTATTTCTTTATGATTTTTAAAAATATTTCTAGACAATATTATTTTTCCACTGTTTTTGCTCTTTTTTGCGGTATATCAGTCGAATAGAGCGTGAATAGAGACATAGTGACTATGATATAGAAACTTAGGGAGTTTGAGGGGTTCAAATGTAATTCTAAGAAGCCTAAAATTTCAATAGACATAATCATTAGTGTTAACCCAAGTGGCTTCTAACAAGATGAATTCTAGAGGGGGTGAATAGGATTCAATGTATTTTTCAAAAACTTTTCGCAAACCTTTTCAATTCGTGACAGTTATGTATATTACAAGAGAATGTTTCCAAAAATAATGAATGAATGTATGTTTTTATGACAGTTGAATAGCACTTGAATTTAATTCAACAGATATTCAAAAAACCCTAAATTCCCAATTGTTAATCAATTCACGAAATTCAAAGAGGGAAAAGGTTAAGAAGATGAACACAATGATTTATACTGATCCAGTCACCTAATGTAACCTACGTCCAGTCCCCAACTCATTTCCGAATTGAGATTTCAATCTACTATATTCACGGTTTAGATTACAACACCTTAATTGTTTTTACAAGGAGATACCTCACTCCTAAACCCACAACAAACTAGGGATACCCCACCCTAATACAGAAAATCTAGAGGATACCTCACCTCTAACAACAAACACACAAGAAATCAAAAGATTAAAGTTTACCAAGATTATCACACGTTCTGTGATTGATTGGCACAATGAAAGAACAATGATTTGATATCCAAACGTAGTTGAGATGCAAGATTGAAGTGCTTTGTGATGAAATTGCCCTTAGGGTTCTTGGAGAATCTCTAAGTGAATGATTTTTGCAAGAGATCTGATTAGAAAAGCACCCAATCTGTTTCTGTTATAAAAAAAATGATTTCTGACAGCTTGAATCGATTCAACTAATGCTTGAATCGATTCACAGCAAGTTGAAAAACTTTGAATCTCACTTGAATTCAATTCAACTACTATTCACAGCCACAGGGACCTTGAATTCAATTCAATTGAGATTCAACTGTGTAAAATCAATTTAAATCAATGCATGAATGCAACTTCTTTTTAAAGCCTAGGTTGATTTTACTTTTTAGTTATGCATCTCAACTTCATTTTCGATATCAAGTACAACAGGCCTAAAATATAAAAACACTCAAACTAGAAATGCTACCCATTGTACTAAATTCTAAAGTCTTCATGTCTTGATCATTTTCCTTATAGTCCTTGAGTTGTCATCTTCAAAACATCTTTGCTTTCTTAACAAGGGATTGCATCCAATTACAATCTCTCCCTTTTTGATGATGACAACTCCTAGAAGACTTTTGAATTTGTGATCTTCAAATGGTCAAGTGTTGCTCCCCCTCACTTTGTGCTTCAATAACCAAAGTTTAAGTATTTCCTGAAAATTCAAAATAGGACATTTCTCCCCCTTTGGCATTATCAAAAAACACAAAGCTAGTTCATAAAAAAAGTATGCATCGAATTATCACATTAATTCCATGAAGGAGCAAACACAATATAATCCATCAAAATCCATACATAAAACAACCATTGATAGATGAAATCATGTAAAAACAATTAACCAAATATAACCATACATGAGGCAAATAAGATTCTAAACATCCACAATAATATCCATAGGCTAAACATATAATATCCAAACATAGTGCAAAACAAACATAATCCAGAGATGTTCAGACAATATAGTAATCCATAATAAAGTCATGAGAGATCCAAAGTCACCATAATCCAAAAAAAATGATATAGCGTGAAAGAGAACAACTAAGCATAAGTCCATTATACTAGCGAAAGCGAGCGACAACCTAATTGCTTCTAGCCTAGCCACCGGTGCAAAGGTCTCATCAAAATCTATTCCTTCCTCTTGATTATACCCTTTTGCAATTAGTCTAGCCTTATTTCTTGTTATTACCCCGCTCTCGTCTAACTTGTTCCTAAAGACCCACTTGCATCCTATCACTTGTTGATCTCTAGGTCTAGGAACTAGATCCCAAACTTGGTTCCTCTCAAATTGATTAAGTTCTTCATGCATAACATTAATCCAATTTTCATCTAAGATTGCTTCATCTATTGACTTAGGTTCAATTTGAGAAACAAATGCAGTGAAATCACATAAGTTTCTAAGGTTTGAGCGTGTACTTACACCTTTTGTGATGTCACCGATTACTTGGTCTAATGGATGATCCCTCAACGTTCTCCACTCTTTAGGAAATTCTTCATTTGGAAGGTTGTCTTGCTTGACTTCTTCCTTCATTTCCAAATTGTTGCCTTCATCAAGTGGTGTGTTGAACTTTCCTGCACTTTCATCAACAAACGTTTCACTTTCCACAAATTGTGTAGGGGTCTCATCAAAAGATACATGAATTGATTCATCTATTGTTAATGTCCTTTCGTTGAAAACTCTATATGCTTTACTAGTTGAGGAGTAACCTAGAAAGAATATTTTATCGGCTTAAGCATCAAATTTTCCTAGGTTATCCTTTCCATTATTCAAGATAAAGGATTTACACCCAAACACTCTTAGATGAGTAATATTCAGTTTTCTACCCTTAAACAATTCGTAGGGGGTTTTCTTGAGTATTGGCCTAATCAAGGCCCTATTCATCACATAACAAGTGGTATTAACCGCGTCCGCTCAAAATTGCTTAGGTAGGTTTGATTCACTAATCATGGTCCTAGCCAACTCTTCTAGTGACCTATTCTTCCTCTCAACCACTCCATTTTGTTGGGGAGTCCTAGGTGCGGAAAAGTTATGTGTGATGCCATGCTTGTCACAAAAGAGTTTAAACAAATTATTCTCAAACTCACTACCGTGATCACTCCTAATAGAAGCTATCTTAGTGTCTTTCTCATTTTGTACTTGTTTGACTAATCTCTTAAATGCATGATATGCATCACTTTTATTGGCTAGAAATAGAGTCCATGTAAATCTCGAATAATCATCAACAATTACAAAAGCATAGTAATTTTCACCAAAACTTCTAACTCTAGAGGGGCTAAACAAGTCCATATGCAATAGTTGTAATGACATAGTGGTAGAGATTATATTCTTAGGCTTAAACGATGTTTTAATTTGTTTACCTTGTTGACATGCATCACATAAGCCTTCTTTTACAAATTTCATTTTTGGTAATCCCACCGCTAAATCTTTAGAGACTAGTTTGTTTAGATGATCCATATGAATGTGTGCAATGCGTCTATGCCATAAAGTAACATCTATATCCTTGCTTAGGAGACAATGAATCATGTGAAAGTATGTCATCTAGATCTAGCATGTAGATATTATTTACTCTCTTGCCAACAAATTTTACTTTATTGTCTTCTTTGCTTTCAATTGTACATGCATCAACATAAAAAATGACTCTATACCCTTTATCACAAAGTTGACTAATGCTAAGCAAGTTGTGCTTTAAACCATCCACATTATACAACACATTTTCAATGCAAGTTGAGGAATCTTTACCTATCTTACCACATCCAAGTATTTTGCCTTTATTGTTGTCTCCATAGGTCATATGTCCATGATTCCTTGGAGATAATTGTATAAACTTGGTGTAGTCTCCCGTCATGTGCTTTGAATGTAACATCCCGGCTGCTTTTCGGACTGACGACTGTCCCCCCACACCAACACGAGTCTTTTCAGTATGCTTTGTCCTCACTCACATACTTTGCAGGAAACTTCCCAGAAGGTCACCCATCTCGAAATTGCTCCAAGTCAAGCATGCTTAACTGTGGAGTTCTTAAGTGATAGACTACTGAAAAGAAGATGCATCTTGTTGGTATGAGTAGTACCAATCAATTCTATTAAGTTTTCCTTAACTGCATAGTCCCATACCTGCACAGTCTCAGAATTCCTCTCATTCAGGTATGATTTCGGTTCATTCATGTACCCCTTCACCTAGAACCCTGCCAGGAGCTGTAACACCCCAAAATTTCACTCTAAGAGACAGAGTATTAATTTTAGTGGATTAGAGTTACTATGAAGTTTTTCGGATAAAAACTTAGTAGTTTAGAGTTAAATATGGAAGTCAGGAAATTAAATACGGACACTCTAATTATTAGGATAAATGACAAAATGAAATTGAAAAATTCATTCGTCATTTCCAAAAGGTGTTTGAGGAACTAAATAGTAGTTTGGAGACATATAAAAGGTTCTAGAAATTAAGTTTAGAAGAGAATATAAAGAAAATACAGTTTTAGTCCCTTTGGAGAAACTCCGTAGTTTGTTAGTTGAGAAAAGGATACATACTAGAGATAGGAAAATAGATGAGACGGAGACTACAGAAACTTGATAGAAATTTTAGAAAAATAGAATGATCAGTTACAGTTAAGTATTACAGCGTGAATAGTAAAATAGTTAAGTTTTATATAAATTTTTATTTTTTGTATTTCCATCTTTTATCTGTTTTATATGATCTGGTGTGATCTAAGTGATAAGAAAATTATGTTAGCCTTATAATTAAGGGTTTATAATACTTATCAAATTATTTCATAAAAACAGCCACTTCTCATTTGACGTTTGAAAACCGTACTTACCGTAATAGATGGAAAAGAGTTTAATTAGTAAAAATATGTTAAACCAACCCAGAAAATTATCTTTCTTCACAAAAGTTGTTTCTTATAATATTTACGATTTTCTGGGATTTTTCTAAAATTTTTGGAGAAACTAAATTGTGAAATTTCAGTTTTGGTCCCTACAGTTTACGGTGAGAACTAAGAACTGATATGGAGACCTAAATGACGTCAAAACGTAAAACTGGAACAATACCCCATGTTTTTATATTTTTTATGAAATGTGAAATTTATTTTGGAATTTTTCGAAAGACAGATAAAGAATTACATTTTTGGTCCCTGTGAGCACGTAAAGCGAAGTTTACGGAAACCAGGATGGATTTTCAATAATCAATGAGTGCTCAAAATCAAATTCTAAGAGGGACCATTGTTGTTTAAATTAAATTTGTGATTTTCTAGGAATTTTTATGGAATTTTCTAAAAAATTACTGTTTTGGGCTTACGACGCGTCCGTTTTCCTTTGTTAGAGCATACCGTAAAACCTACCCTTTTCCGTAAAAATCCAGAAACTCTTGTAAGAAGTCCTTAAGACTATTAGTTGTGATTTTCTAAATTTTCTTGTAGGTCCTCACCTTTTAATAAGTTATTTTTGAGACCTGTTTGCAAAAGGACTATATAACCATCGGTTTTCCGTTTATTTACAAAACCATAAAGTTTTTCACTATTTGATCAAATGGTCCCCGCTTGCCCTTGAGTTGGTTGACATCCACACTCCGTGAGGGCCCTTGGATGAGTTTTTGCTTTATGACTCATGAACTTATGATGGCCTCCTTGTTGTAATAACTTGGCCAATGACTTGAATTCACCACTTAGAATCTGGTTGTGACTGGTTGTGACTTAGAACTAGTGATTTTCGATCTTTAAGAAAGAATAGCAAGAAAGGATGATTCTTATTTTAACAAGAAAAACAAGTGAGTAGGATAAGAATCAAGTGAACAAAAAAGAAAGGAAGTGAAAATAAAGAGTTCTTGTTATAACAAGCAAACAAGAGAGCAGATTATAAGGCAAGGAACAAGAAGAATGGATGGGAGGCAAGGGGCGCCACCTTGGTCTAATCCAAGACAAGGATAAGCCTATGGAAATGAGGATCACCACAAGAAAGGATTCTTGGTAAGATCAAAGTCTGGTTCAATCCAGAACCAAAGAGTAAGGACTCAATTACACAAGGTAATATTTTTGCTCAAAATCAAAGTTGTTTTTCCATGTGCCATGCGCCCCTTTATATAGGGAGGGGGCTGGTCTGATTTACAAGTGCAGACTTGGGCTATGCCTTTCAAGGCTTACAAGGAATCCTAGGTGCTCATTAAGGAGCAATTACAAGCAATAAGATGGCTGCCAACCAGCCCTTCTATGCGCCCACAATCCAAGGAATCCTATGCTAGAATTAACAAGCAATTACAAAGCAATTACATGTAATTATATGGCTGCTCCCTAGCTCACTAATGATGCAAGGAATCTTAAGAAACCAAATCAGTTTGGCTGCTGTCCAGCCACACCAATGTAGCGCACACCCTCTTGTCTTGGATGCCTTCTTTGATTGTTCTTCAAGTCCTTTACTAATGTTGCAAGGAATCCCAAGAGAGCCAATTGATTTGGCTGTTATCCAGCCATGAAGTGCACCGCCCCACCTTCTTAATGCAGCCACCATTTTGATTGAAATTAAACATGTGGCTGTTACATTTTTATTGTGATGTTGGAGCATTCATGCCTTGGTCTTGATTGCTATGACTTCTTTGTCTCCCTTGCCTTTATGCACCCACCATGCCTTCCTCTTGCCTTTATTCATGTAACCACTTAAAGTGGATTAAACACACAAAAATAAAACAAGGAATTAAACAACTTAGTGCTTTGGTCCCAAATAAATCAATTGGTCACATGCACTTTATTTAAAACAAAGTAACATGGCTGGCTTCATGAGTCTTGCGCCTCCTCCATGACTTGGATGACAAGCATGGTCCTTGGTGCAATTACTTCTTTGTCCATGTTGGAAATTGTCTTAGTCATGAATTGGACTAAGCCTTCTTGCGCCCTTCTTGATATTGCCCTAGTCATTGGGCCTCCTAGGCTTTGAATGGCTTCTTGGACCTCGATGTCCTCATCATTCGCCCCCTCTTGAAAGGAATTCGACCTCGAATTGATGTCTTCATCACCTACATCAAAAGGAGACAAGTTAGCAACATTGAAAGTGGCACTAACACCATACTCACCAGGAAGGTCAATCTTGTAAGCATTATCATTAACTTTGGCAATCACTTGGAAAGGGCCATTGCCCCTAGGCATCAACTTAGATTTTCTTTGTGAAGGAAACCTTTCCTTTCTCATATGGATCCAAACCCAATCTCCGGGTTCAAAGATAACCCGTTTGCGCCCTTTATTGGCGTTTTTGGCATAGCTTTTATTCTTCTTTTCAATTTGCAATTTAATTTTCTCATGCAAACTTTTCACAAATTCAGCTTTGGCTTTGCCATCTTTATGCTTCAAAAGAGATGTGTTAGGTAAAGGTAACAAATCAAGAGGAGTCAAAGGATTATATGTAGGTAACAAGATGAAACACAAGAAGGGGGGGTTGAATTGTGTTTCTAAGCTTTTAAAACTTTTCGCAAATGTTGGACGCTGGCTGTTAAAGACGTTGGACGCACAACCTAGATCAAATATTGGACGCACAGTGTTTTCTGAAATATTGGACGCACAGAGTGCTAAAACACTGGACGCACAAAATTGTGAAATATTGGACGCACAAAAGATTGGACGCTGAGGCTTCCCTCTTAGTTTAAAAAAAAAACTTGTTTTCTTTGTGCGATTAAAGGTGTAAGAAAAACTTGTTTAAACAAAATCAATTCAATCCGCTTGGTTAGTAATAAGCACAGATATAATAAGAGATAAGGGAAGGAAGAAATAACACAAGTTTTTATACTGGTTCACCCTTTCCTAAGAGCTACGTCCAGTCCCCTCAAATTAGAGAGATTTCACTATCAACCTGATAGAATACAAGTATTCTTTGCACACAGCCTCTTCAGGCTAAAACCCAAGTATTCTTTGCACACAGCCTCTCCAGGCTAAATCCCAAGTATTCTTTGAACACAGCCTCTCCAGGCTAAAACCCAAGTATTCTTTGAACACAGCCTCTTCAGGCTAAACGACTCAGCAGAGTGTTTTTGATTCAAGTGTTGTCTAACTCACACAAGTGAGGATATGAAATCTAAAGCACTTTGAGAGTTAAGCAAACTCTCTTTTACAAGAAGAAAGAAAATATACAAGACTTTCTATACAGAGTATAACAAATTGCACAGCATTTTTGCTCTTTCTTTTTCGTTGTTCAGTATCTTGTATTCTTCTTCTTGTTCACGGTATTTATAGGCTTTGATGAAGCTTCAGACTTGTTCTTCGAATAGCTCAGCTTCAGCCTTCATAAATATTACCGTTCTCTAACAGCATTAAATGCTATTTTCCCGTTGCTCTGAGGAGATCTACTTCATTGTGCATGTCTGCGTTTCTTTCTCCTAAATCAGAAGCAACCTGTACTCAAAGTCTCAATTGTACAGTGGTTAATAGTAATATCTTATTGAGACAGAGAGAATACACTGTGTAAAGTAGAAAGATGTGTTCAGAGATATACAGAGTAGTTAAAAGTACATTCTCTCTCTTAGTACACTTTCCACGGTGCTTTATGCTTTTCAAAAGTACATTCAAAAACGTTGACAATGGGTGTACAGAAAAGCATTGTATACATCTATTTATTTCAAATCATTTGCTCAATAAATATGTTCCATATTAAATGCATGAGCAATAAATAGCAAGTTTATGGATTCTGCGTATTGGACGCAGCATGTAGAAATCATTGGACGCATACCTGGTACTTACCAATCTGATGATTAGTTGCAAAGCAACATTGGACGTATTGCCTCATTCTGGTTATTGGACTTTTGCCATTTCCTTATAGTTCCATTGGACGCAGAGTTGATTGTTGTACATTTGTTCTTCTGCTTTATTGGACGCAGAACAGTTGTTTGATGTACCTTTGTCAATCTGCTTCATTGGTCGTATGACACTTGATTGATGTCCTTCTTATTTATTGGACGCAGAACAATACCTTTGTCACTCTGATTTCATTGGACGCAGAGCAGTTCTTTTGTTTGTTCAGTTTTATTGGACGCAGAGTTGCTCTCTTGCTCATGCTGAACATTGGACTTTTGTCCTTCATATGCATTTGACGCTCACTGAATCTGTTCTTTTGAAAATCATTGGACTCTTACTGCAATTCTGCTTCTCATAAAAACATTGGACTATGCCAGTATTGCCTTGTACTTATCATTGGACGATCAGCATTCTTGAACATTGGACTTATAAGCATTCTGATCACTGGACGTATGGTTTTTCTTGAACATTGGACTTATGTCTTCAATGCCTTCTCATGAATCATTGGACGTATGAAATTGTCCTTGTGCCTTGTACTGAATTATTGGACGCACAACATTACTTGCCTTTGTGCTCAAACATTGGACGCAGAACTCTTCCTTCTGCTCAACCATTGGACGCAGAATTCTTCCTTCTGCTCAAACATTGGACGCAGAACTCTTCCTTCTGCTCAACCATTGGACGCAGAATTTTTGTGTCCATTCCAGTGCCAACATTGTGATGAGCTAGCTTATTGGACGCAGACTGCAATCTTCCTTTAATAAACTTAGTTAGGCAGCATTGTTACACATTGTACAAGCTTAATACATATTGATTATCCTTTGTAAAAACCTTAATACATTTTGTTATCATCAAAACCATAAAATCACTTAGGGAGTTTTTGTATTAAAAACACTTTTAACCAATTTGGTTCCAACATTATAACCATACACAATCTCAAATGGGGAATGATTTGTAGTACTATGGACAACCCTATTATAAGCAAATTCAACATGGGGCAGCCATGTTTCCCACATTTTCAAATTCTTTGAAAGCACAGCCCTTAAGAAAGTAGAGAGAGTTCTGTTTACTACCTTAGTTTGCCCATCAGTTTGGGGATGACAAGTTGTAGAAAATAGTAACTTAGTTCCCCCTTACCCCACAAAGTTCTCCAGAAGTGGCTTAGAAACTTAGCCACTTGCTTTTGTATATCTTGCGTTTGTTGGGGGTTGCTCCGGTAGGCTGGCCTATTAGGCAAAGTGGCGCCTGCGATGAGATCAATGTGGTGCTCAATCCCTCTCAAAGGAGGCAGCCCACTTGGTACCTCCTTAGGAAACAAGTCCTCAAATTCCTGCAAAAGAAAATCTATGCATTTTGGCAATTCTTTGGTGTTAGGTAAATTTTCCAACAAGACCACCTCTTTGCTAAAAAGCAAATATAGGGGTTGGTTTGTGACAAAAGCTTCTTTAACCTCTCCTTTTGTCGCCATCAAACTTTCTTTCTTTTCTTCATTTTTCTTTTTGTCACTCTTTTTTCTCTCTTTTTCTTTGGCGATCTTTTCTTTTTCTTCTTTTTCTTTTTCTATTTCTTTTTCTTTTTCACATTTTTCTCTCAATTTCTTTTGATCATCTCTCACCTCACTTGGGCTCAAAGGAGGCAAAACAATTCTTTTGCCATGATGAACAAAGAAATATTTGTTGGTGTGCCCTTCATGACTTGCTTTCTTGTCAAATTGCCAAGGCCTTCCCAACAACACATGGCTGACCTCCATTGGTACAACATCACAAACAGCCACATCCTCATATTTACCAATTGAAAAAGAAATTTCTACTTGCTTGTCCACAACCATCTCAACATCATTAACAAGCCATTGAAGCTTATGTGGCTTGGGGTGGGGTTTAGTTTCTATTTGCAGTTTGGAAACTAACCTTGTACTAGCAACATTTGTACAACTCCCACCATCAATAATAAGGGTACATACCTTGCCTTTTATGAGGCATCTTGAGTGAAAAATGTTTTCCCTTTGAGTTGCCTCTTCTTCCTTGACCATGGCTTCTAGCACCCTCTTCATCATGAGCAACTCTCCACTTGGTATTTGGGCCTCCTCCTCTTCACCACCCTCTTCATACTCTTTGCCCTCTTCCTCCTCAACCTCCTCTACCATCATAATTCTCTTGGTAGGACATTGAGATGCAATGTGTCCTAAGCCTTGGCACTTGAAACACTTAACAACCCGGTTAGTTTAATTTTGAGAAGGACTAGTTATAGTGTTTTTACCTTTTGGATCAGCCGTGGCTTCTTTGGATGATGAGGCACCTTCATTCTTTGGGTGATTCTTCCAATTGGAAGTGGTAGTGCTTCTTCTTATTTGGCCCTTCCTTTTGAGTTGTTGTTCTACCTTTGTGGCTTGATGTACCAAATCGTCCAATTGGACATAGTGTTGTAGCTCCACTATATCACTAATGTCACGATTTAGACCATGCAAAAATCTAGCCATGGTTGCTTCTTCATCCTCCTCCACATTTGTTCTAATTTTCGCCACCTCCATCTCCTTAAAGTACTCATCTACACTCTTATTACCTTGGGTGAGTCGCTGTAATTTGTTGTGCAACTCTCTGTTGTAATAAGATGGGATGAATCTCCTTCTCATGAGCCTTTTCATCTCCTCCCATGTGGCAATGGGTTGCTCATTGTACCTTCTCCTTTCCTTCACCAATTGATCCCACCACACCAAGGCATAATCTGTAAATTCAATAGAAGCAACCTGCACCTTTTGAAGATCAGTGTAATTATAACAGGAAAAAATTTGTTCAATTTTAGTTTCCCATTCTAAATACGCCTCAGGGTCATTCCTTCCAAGAAACTGTGGTACTTTTATTTTTATACCACTCAACCTCTCTTCTCTATTATCATCACGCCTTCTCCTCCGATCCTCCCCATCACTATTGTTTTGTGAGTTTTCCAATTGATCAAGTCTCTCATTGATACCTACCAATTCTTGTTTTAATAGTTCACTCATTTTTGCCGTGAGGGCTTCTAAAAGTAAACGATTTTGAGGATCCATAACTCTTTTAGTTATTTAGAGAAACCAGAAGTGAAACAAAACAAGAAACCAATCAAAATAATAATCCACACACCAAAATAGCTTAGAGTAGCAAAGATAAAAAACAAGAAACAAAAGAAACTGAACAACAAATTGTGAGAACTAGAACAAATTAGAACTCACTCAAAGAACGAAATTGAGAAAATAGGAATCAAAGTGCAGCAAGAACAAAACACAACCAGAATTCAAAACACAAATATTTTTTTTTCTTTTGAATTTTCGCAGCCTCTTTTTTTTTTCTAAAACAAGAAATCAGAACACAAAGATAAGATTAGATAAACCTGGGTTTCTTTTTGTAACAATTCGAACCAAAGCTTTGATACCAAATGATGGCCTCCTTGTTGTAATAACTTGGCCAATGACTTGAATTCACTACTTAGAATCTGGTTGTGACTGGTTGTGACTTAGAACTAGTGATTTTCGATCTTTAAGAAAGAATAGCAAGAAAGGATGGTTCTTATTTTAACAAGAAAAACAAGTGAGTAGGATAAGAATCAAGTGAACAAAAAAGAAAGGAAGTGAAAATAAAGAGTTCTTGTTATAACAAACAAACAAGAGAGCAGATTATAAGGCAAGGAACAAGAAGAATGGATGGGAGGCAAGGGGCGCCACCTTGGTCTAATCCAAGACAAGGATAAGCCTATGGAAGTGAGGATCACCACAAGAAAGGATTCTTGGTAAGATCAAAGTCTGGTTCAATCCAGAACCAAAGAGTAAGGACTCAATTACACAAGGTAATATTTTTGCTCAAAATCAAAGTTGTTTTTCCATGTGCCATGCGCCTCTTTATATAGGGAGGGGGCTGGTCTGATTTACAAGTGCAGACTTGGGCTATGCCTTTCAAGGCTTACAAGGAATCCTAGGTGCTCATTAAGGAGCAATTACAAGCAATAAGATGGCTGTCAACCAGCCCTTCTATGCGCCCACAATCCAAGGAATCCTAGGCTAGAATTAACAAGCAATTACAAGGCAATTACATGTAATTATATGGCTGCTCCCTAGCTCACTAATGATGCAAGGAATCTTAAGAAACCAAATCAGTTTGGCTGCTGTCCAGCCACACCAATGTAGCGCACACCCTCTTGTCTTGGATGCCTTCTTTGATTGTTCTTCAAGTCCTTTACTAATAGTGCAAGGAATCCCAAGAGAGCCAATTGATTTGGCTGTTATCCAGCCATGAAGTGCACCGCCCCACCTTCTTAATGCAGCCACCATTTTGATTGAAATTAAACATGTGGCTGTTATATTTTTATTGTGATGTTGGAGCATTCATGCCTTGGTCTTGATTGCTATGACTTCTTTGTCTCCCTTGCCTTTATGCGCCCACCATGCCTTCCTCTTGCCTTTATTCATGTAACCACTTAAAGTGGATTAAACACACAAAAATAAAACAAGGAATTAAACAACTTAGTGCTTTGGTCCCAAATAAATCAATTGGTCACATGCACTTTATTTAAAACAAAGTAACATGGTTGGCTTCATGAGTCTTGCGCCTCCTCCATGACTTGGATGACAAGCATGGTCCTTGGTGCAATTACTTCTTTGTCCATGTTGGAAATTGTCTTAGTCATGAATTGGGCTAAGCCTTCTTGCGCCCTTCTTGATATTGCCCTAGTCATTGGGCCTCCTAGGCTTTGAATGGCTTCTTGGACCTCCATGTCCTCATCAACTTAGTCATGAAATTTAGCCAATTAGATAAATGGATAGTTTATGGTTTATTGGTTTATGACATATACATTAAAAAGGTGCACGAGGTCACAATATTTTTATTCCCCCTTGGTCCCCATTTGGCCGCCCCTCCCCCGCTATAAATAGGGGTCTTTGTTTCATATTTTCACTCACACCGAACCAAGGAGCAAGACTGTAACACCATTTCTCCAAAAAGGATATTACACCATAGTGCCAATGAATTTCGAATGACTTAGAAAATATTTAATGAAAGTAGCAAATCCTTTTTCTAAAATGTGGGTAAATTTTTTTCCTTTTTATAAAAAGATGAGAAAGATGGAGAATATGTTCCTTCGATTCCTTTCTTTAAATGTTTTCGAAAAGGTTTTAAATGCGGAAGCATAATTAAGACTTGTATGAGTGTAATCTCATTTCATATAATCATCAGAGTTTTTACAAGGAAATATTGAAAATGATACAGTGAACATCTGAGCCAGTCTGATCTCTAACCTCTACCCAGAACAGTACAGTAATCATATATTCTTCTTGGAATCCATATTCATTTATACAGCAACATTCTTCAGATCCCCTCCTAAGGGCTAACTCACTTCTTGGGTCAAACATCTACTCCGTCATGCATCAACACAACAAAGCAGGCAAGGGGGAAACTCTAAACAACTTAATAGGAAAAGTACGGGCACACAGCAATATACAACACAATACTAAGTAATTGTACTTAAATCAATCAGTATATCAGTATAATAAGAACTTCACTTAAACACATCACAGTAGGAACATCTTGTGGGAACATTGCTTTTAACAATGCATTTGGGAACATCAAGTAGGAACATCATGTGGGAACATCAAGTAGGAACATCGCCTTTCACCAGGCATATCTCTTTTACTTCTAACCACTCAGAACCACTTATCTCAAACCACACAGAATTACCCGTTACCCAGTTCATACGTCAAGGACAGATAAGAAACATACAACAGGTATAATGCACATAGCAAATGAATCATTCAATATCTTAAACAGGGAATTTCACATCAGACTTTCTATACTTTCGAGACACACCCACGAGCATCCTGCCCGCTACTCTTGGGGATTTTACTTAATAATTTCGGGGCACACCTACGAGTAAATAACCCGCTACCCTGAGAGATTTTACGACATAATTTCGGGACACAGCCACGAGAAAAGAACCCGCTGCTCCTGGAGACTTTACCACTTATATTCGGGACACACCCACGAGTAAGTCACTCGCTACTCAAGGAGATTTTACCATAAGAATTTCGGCACATAGCCACGAGCATTTAGCCCGCTACTCCAAGAGATTTTACTTAGTAACCACAGACCCAGCTTACAACTTAACTCTCAAATAAACACAGAATCACAAGTAATGTAACATCCTAAAATTTCACTCTATAAGACAGAGTATTAATTTTAGAAGATTAGAACAATCCTCAAGATTTTCAGATAAAATATAATGGTTTAGAGCTGACGTAAACGTCAAACAGTAAATTTACGGACAATCTTGACAGTCAGAATAAGTTGATAATGAATATGGAAAATTCATACTATAAGAAGTATTTGAGGATATAACAAATAGTTTAGTGATATATAAAGGTTTTAGAAACTAAGTTTGGAATTTTAGAGAACAGTATACAGGAATTACAGTTTTAGTCCCTTGAAGAGAAACTCGGTACTCCGTTAGTTAAGAAATGGATAAATACCAGAATTAGAGAAATAGTTAAGATATAGACTTTAAGATCTAGTATACTTTAGATAGTATAGAAATCATAAGTTGTTTGGTATTATAGTTAAAACGGTAAGACAGTTAAAGTCCTATATAGACTTCTGTTTTTCCGTCTATTATCTGTCTTATATGAATTTGTGCAATATAAATGTTTTGTGATTCATTTTTAGTTTAAAAATAGGATTTAAATACGCAATTTTAAGATTACTTCTAAAAACGGTTGATTCGCAACTTCCGTCAGGTCTAGTTACAACGTCTGTTTCTTGTTCTAAACTGTACTTTTTTCTGTCTTATATGAATTCTTGTGCCATAAGTGTTTTGTGATTTATTTTTAGCTTAAAATTAGGAATAAAATACACGTATTCCGGAATACTTCTGAAACGGTAGTTTTACAATCGATAACAGGTCTTTTTACAGAAAGCAGTACGTCTAACTGACGAAAGAAGTTTTAAATAGCTTAAAAACAGCATATGACTTCAATAAATAAACTTCCTTCACAAAAGTTGATTTTTCTAATATTTTAGATTTTCTGAATTTTTTTTAGAATTTTTAGAAGTAAAGAAATTTAAAAATTCAGTTTTGGTCCAAATAGTAAACCGCTTGAGCTGATAAACTGATTCAAAGCTCAAGTTAAAGTCAGATAAAGATTTTAAATAGCCAGAACATGTTTTTCAATTTTTTAGGATTTATGGAAATTATTTTGGATTTTTCTGAAAGACGTACCAAAAGTCATTTTTTTCGAAACTCGGTAAAGTACAGACAGTGAAATTTTTAAACCGAAATGGATTTATATTGATTAGTGAGAGCTCAAAATCAATTTTCAAAAGGGACCATTGGTATTTAAATTAAATTTGTGATTTTTGAGAATTATTTGAGAATTTTCTGAAAAATGTCTGTTTTTCACTTACCGCTCGTCTGTTTTTCTGTTTTAAAGCTAAACGCATAGCTTACGCTTATCGTAAAATTCCAAAATCTCTTCCATGAAGCTATTAGGACTATTCCATGGTATTCCCAAAATTTCTTACCAGTTTTCAAACCTTTAATTAATTTTAGGAATTTTTGATTAGTGAAAAGTCACTTTTGCCCTTGATTTTCATCCGTTTTCACTTGAAAACCCTAGGGGCAAAGATGTAACTTCACTCCCTCCCTTTTCAGCCCTCATAAACCGTCCTACCACCATGCCAAGAAGGGGACTAGGTTCATTTGGTACATGAGTCATGGTTTTTAAGCCAATTGGGAAAAGTTTGATTAAAACTAATTTGTTAAATGAGTAATTTGGTAGTCATGGCTTACATCATGAACCAAGCTTCCTTCTTCCTTCCTCTCCATGAGTCATAAAGCTTTCCTTGCTCCCTAAGTCTTTTTTTGGTGAGTCACACCATGAGTCATGGTTTTAAACCTATTAGGAAATGATTGATTAAAATTAATTAGATAAATGTGTGTTTTAGGAGTCATGGCTTACATCACTCACAAAAAACTCTTCCATCCTTGTCCTCCCTCTTTGGCCGCCCCTCCCCTTCCCTAAGAGCCCTTGCATGATGAATTTTCACATGGATTCAATCCTTGTGAAGTGGTTTAGGCCAATTAGGAATTAGTTAATTGTTTTGTTTTTTATTAAAAACCAAATTATGATTACTTTCTAAGCTAACCATGATCACTTTAAACCAACCCCTTGGCTGCCCACTTCCCCTATAAATACCCTCCTCCACTCTTCATAAATCTCACACCAAAGTCTTTGTGTTAACAAAGCAAAATCCTTTCTTTCTCCCTTTGAAATCCTAGCTTTTTTTCTCTCTTTGTTCTTGAGTTCAAGCTTGACCTTCAAAGCTTTGTTCTTACCACTTTTGGCTTCATGAAACCCACCCCCTCTTCCTTTGTTTATACCCTCTTTGATTCATAAAAACATCCCACCTCAAAGAGCTTTGTGTTTTCAAACAAAAACTCTTATTTTCCTCTTTGAAGTTCTTGATGTTCTTGATCTTCAAGCTTTGTTCTTCATCCATTTTTAGTGAAAGATAGGGGGAACCTCTTGCAAAATAATTTGAGAAGTTTGTGTTTGATCTTGAGTGTTGTGTGCTTGAGTGCTTTTTGGTGTTTATGTGGCTTGAACTGTGTTTGTCTTTGCTTCTCATTTATTGTGGGGTTATAATGCCCAAATCTTCTTGATATTTTCGTGGGAGTAAGATTGGAATGGCAAAATGAATTTTGAGTTTAGTAAACATACCGTTATAATGACGAATTTTTAGTTTACTGCAAATATGATTTTACCGTAAAGAAAATACGTTTTAGTCTTTGTGAAAAACCCTGATATTATCTAACATGTATATGGTCAAAGGTGATGGTTAAGATTTGATTGGTTTATTAGTATGGATATGTCTAGAAAGGAAAGAGACCTTTGAAGGGGCTATTGTAAAGTCCGTCTCTTTCTAGCCTGGGATCTGTATTAATACGCTCTTTAAAAATCTTAACACTAGGGACCAGGGATATACGTGCCTAAGATAATCTGGGAAAGAAGTGATTTATTAATACCGTATATATAAATAGATTGGATTGGATAAAAGAGTATAACAGTAATGGATTCTCGGTGAATCCTACTGTTATAGCATCTGTTGGATAAAAGAGTGTAACAGTAATGGATTCTCGGTGAACCTACTGTTATAGCATCTTTCAAAAATTAATATAACAGTAATGGATTCTCAGTGAATTCTACTGTTATGTTATTTGTGGGAAATATCGAGTGGGTATCCAATCTGTTTATATATGCAATGAACTCAGTTTAATTTCCAATGTTTAAGACAGTGGAAATTAGTGAGATAAGCTTCCAACGGGCCTTTTTCCTGGAAGATAATCAGTGCTGAAATATTTCCAAAGAGCAGTAATTGAATTACGTTCACTTAGTATTGTAGATCGATTTTAAAACAGGTACTGATCACCAAAGATGGCTCTGTCGTCGTGTGATCTTTTCATCTTCAAAATTAAGTAAGCCGGTAAAATGATTAGCTCTATTTCGTTCATCAAAGTTTATATCAAATTTTTAGAAAAGTTGGACACTGATTACCGCAATCAGCTCAGCCGCCGTGTAATTATTCCATTCCCTAAGATTGATTTAAAAACAGAGGACAGACGTTATTGAATTCAAAAACAGATGTAAAATTTATTTACTGTTACTCTTTCTCCCTTGATCAAATACCGTGTGGCTTTGCCTCGTTTTGATCTTCTGAAAATAAAGTAATAAAACTTAGTTATATTGATATTGAATCACTCTGTGGGCTTTTCACCTCAGTTCGGCTTTACCGCGGTGTGATCAGTCATAAATGAATTATTATAGCCGGAAGAATAACTTGATGCGCAATAAAATAAGAGCAAGAGTATTTCTTCAAAATAAGTGAGTCATTCCAGAGAGATTTTTCAAAAGTGGGAGCTACAGTAAGATGGAAGAGGTTTTTGAGGAACGATGAAGAGAAGTGTTATATCATTTGCATTAAAGACGATGAGCTTACAACCCACTAGACGGGGTTGAAAATAGATTCTATTGGACTACAATTGTCTACTGGGATTATCCAGGTTTCGATAGTCTCAATGGTCTTGCGGTGAATCCCCCTGAACCGAGAAAAATCGTACACCCTGCTTGGATAAATCTGACTGGCAGATCTATTTATGATTTGGTATTCATTTTAAATGCGGTATTACCGAAGTGATTCTCAGGGGTCTAAAGAGAGGATTCCCTGATTATTCTATTAAGTTTATGGCAGCCGATCGCTCAAAAGAAGTGAGGAAGAGAAGTCTCCTTGGAGCATTACACCGGTGTGACTTTTGAGATATTGAAGTGACATGCATAAAAATACTTGGTTTTGGTGATATATTATTGTGAATGAATTGTTTTGCAAGGTTTCAGCACAAAGGTAAGATTTATTTGAAACAATGTTTGTTTATGAGTCTTGATTGTTCTGTGACTTAATGTGTGTGTCTTGTTGTGCAAAGTAATGTATATATATATATAATTGTACTTTGATTGTTTACCTACTTGTCTTATTATTTTGTTTAGTGTTTCACCCTTGCAGCTTTATGTTGTGTTGATGCATGACCGAGTACATAATTTATCCAAGACGTGGGCTAGCTCTTAGAAGAAGGAATTGAAGAGGATGTTGTGTAGATTGATAGGGATTCCAAGAAGAATTGATATTTATATTTTTAGATTGGGTAGAGGTCTAAAGACTTGACTGACTCAGAAGTCCACTGTACAAACTCTGTTGTAACTCTGATAATTTTTATATATGAGATGATCAAATTTTGAATACTAAGTTATATTATACTCTTTACACTTGAAATATTTTCAAAGAGAAAATCTTACAGGGATTTATTCCCCGTCCTTCTCATCTTCTTTAAAGGAAAAGAAAAATTTTACCCTCATTTTCAGATAAGGATTATCAACTTTTACTTAAATATTTTCTAAGCTTCTCTAAACTTTTGGTTACTATGTTGTAATATCCTTTTTGGAGAAAGGGTGTTACAAGTAACACAGAACCACATTTCTCAAATAAGAATACTAGATCACACATTTCAGGAAAAACACATAGTTTTACCACTCAGATAGACATAGAACCATTTCTTTCAGATAACTCATACTTTGTTTATATTCAAGTCCCTAAAAAATAAATTGGTATATAACATTACTAAAAAGTAATTAATTCATTGAAAAGGGGTCAAAACTGAATTATTCTAAAATATTTGAATACTGGTTTATTTCCAGAAAAAGCCCACTGAAAGTTTATTTTCACAAATCTCCACTGTTAAAACATAGAGAATACTGAACCAAAAATATATAACAGTAGAATTCACCAAGAATTCAGTACCATTATATTCCCCAATTATCTTAGTCACGTATATACCGAGTCTCGAAGTTAAGAATTCCCCAAATAGCGTATAAGTACAGATCCCAGGCCAGAGAGAGACGGACTAATTTAGCCCCTTCAAAGGTCTCACTTCCTTTCTAGACAGATCCATACTGATAAACCATTTATCTTAACCATGACCTTGTATATCAATGATAGACAATACCAGGGTTTTCACAAAATAATAAATTGTATTCTCTTCGCGGTATAATTATAATTACGGTAGTCTAAAATTCGCCATTATAATAGTATGTTTACAAAAGCTCAAAAATGATTTTGGCATAGCCATCTTACTCACACAAAATCTTGAGAAAATTTGGGCATTATAACTCTACTATTAATAATTAGCACAAAATAATTAATTTAAAGCTTATAAACTAATTATTAAGGCATAAAAGCAAAAACACATAAAACATACAAGACAAGCCCAAACAAGAATCAAAACTCATACTTCTCAAATTAAATTGAAAGATTAACCCCTTACCTTGGCCAAAACTTGAAGAAGAACAACCAAGAACACCAAAAGAAATTTAAGACAACTAAGAGAAAAAAGAGAGAAAACTTTGTGCTTTAGTCTTCAAGCTTGTGGTGTGTGTTAAAATTATGAGCCAAGGGGTCTATTTATAAGAAGGGGAGGGCGGCCAAGGAGGGAGCTAGGAGGAATTAAAAATTTGTGACCTCATGTACCTTTTTCATATATATGTCATAAAACCTTAATATATAAATGATCGATTTTCTAATTGGCTATCCCTTATGACTAAGCTAGTGACTCATAAGCCAAAAAGCACATCCAAGGCTCCAAATTAAGAGTGGATGTCGGCCAAGATAGGGAGGGAGGAGAGCCTTTGGATTGCTTGGTCAAAAGCTTTATGTTTAAGTAGTTTTAAGTGAAAACCAAGGGCAAAATGATCTTTATACATGCCCACCATACTATTCAAGGTAATCATGATGTCCCCAACTCTCTTAGGCTTCTTAGAATTATATTTGAACCCCTCAAAGTTGCTAAGTTTCTATATCATGGCCACTATATCTCTATTCGCCTCTATTCGGCTTATTCCGTAAATAAGGAAAAGATGGTCTTCCTACTAATCTATCACTCAAAAATAATTTTAAATAGTAAGAACCAATGAGGAATCACGAAATTAACATGTAAAACCTTCGTGGAAGAGTTTTGAAATTTTTACGGTAAGGGCAAACCCTACTGTTTGCAAAAACAAAGGAAAACAGACGCGCCGTAAGTGAAAAATAGTACTTTTTTAGCGTAAGTGAAAAACAGTACTTTTTTCAGAAAATTCCAGAAAAATTCCCAGAAAATCACAAATTTGATTTAAACACTAATGGTCCCTCTTGAAATTTGATTTTAAGCACTCACTGATCACTGAAAATCCATTTTTGACCAGAAATCCCTGTTTTTCGTATTTTATAAACGTCCAAAAAAATAGCATTTTTACCTGTTTTTCAGAAAATTACGAAATAATTCCCAAAAATCCCGAAAAATATTAAAACATGATTTAGCCACTTAAAATCTTTTTTTGACCTTAGGTCGATCTCCGAAAGTGATTTGCTTTTACTGTAAGTAATAGGGACAAAATGGTAATTTTCAAAGTTTTCAAAAAATTCAAAGAAAATTTCAGAAAATCAAAAATATTAAAAGAACCAACTTCTGTGAAGGAAGTTTGTTTGTATAAGTTGGTTTGACATACTTGTTCTGTTTAAACCCTTATCCATCTATTACGGTAAATATGGTTTTCCGTAAAAACCAAGGTAGTCAAAACCGAACCGGTCATTGAATAATATAATACTAGTATATGTCACCCGTGCAACGCACGGGTTAGATAATTTTTTTTATATGTGAATAAAAAATAAATAAGATGTTTTCATATGAAGCAATAATCAGAATCACATTAACCTTAATAGCAAAAAAATTATTGCATATGAATTAATAATTAATAAAGAGAAACACAATATATTTTAGACACAATGTACTCCTTCCGTCCCATAAATATTGATACTTTTGTGCAAAATAAAAATTAAATTTTCATAGATTAAGAAAGTATTTAATAAATTAGTTGGTGATAAAATAAAAAATGATAAAAATATATTTCTATTAAAATTATCATAAAGTAAAATAGAAAAGTATTTAAATTATATTATGCAGTTTAATTCTTTAAATGATTCACATATCGATCAGATTTCACGTAAAATATTTGACACAATGATATAGTTTTAAATATCATGCATGTTATATTTTATTTTTAATTGTTACATTAATCAATTTAGAGATATTAATTTATAAAAACACTAAATTTTCTCAAAAATGTAAAATGATCAATAAGTTAGTTAGATGGAAATATAAAAATAAACAAAGAAATATCTATTCTTACTTTTTGTATTTTATTCATATTTTTTATTTTATCAATTTATTTATAGACATTAATGGGAGAAAATTATATTTTATTTAGACGAAAGAGAATATTTAATGAATTTATTAGGTAAAAATGCTAAATGAAAAAGAAAAAATGATTACAACATTGAATAAGATGAAAATATATATTGGGTTAAATATATTTTTGGTCTTTTATTTTTTTACTCATGTTTGTTTTTCGTCCCTCATATTTCAATAATATTATTTGTCCTTAATGTTTTAAATATGTGTCACAATTAGTATCTTACATTGATATTTTAGTCTCTAATATTTTGAAAATGTGTGGCATATTTTCAAAACATTGAGGACTAAAATAATATTCTTAAAATATAAGGGACGAAAAACAAACATGAATAAAAAACGAGGGATCACAAACATATTTTATATCTTTTATTACTTGTTCCTAAATATCAAAATAAAAATAAAAATTTTATAATTTATATTAATTTTGAAGAGATAATTTTTTTGTGACCAATTAGTGCAAAGTATCCACCATATTGTATCAAAAAAATATCCACCAGATTCTTTTATTTTTTTTCAAAAGATTCTTTTATTTATTAAATGATATAATCTTGACAAAAATCAAATTCAAATGAAGATAAAATAAAATTAATTTCAAAAATTTGAATTCAAAATCAAATCAAGATTAAAGAGATCATTTTGATTATTTATATAATTTTAAACATTTTATCACATCCTAAAATCAAATCAAATCTTAAACATTTTTTGACATCCTAAGATTATTATATAATATTAAACATTAAAAATCAAATCTTTTTAAATTTTAATTTTTTTAATCCTAAAATGATCAAATTTGAACTCATTAAAAAAATTTTTACCCTCTAAAAAACTCAACTTGCTCACCAACCTCAACCTCAAAAAAGGAATCAATTAATCAACTAATGTGTTTAATTTATATTTTCTTCATTTCAAAATATTCATTGCATGCTTAACAAAATCGAAAATAGAATAAACAAACCAAAAACAGAAAAGAATCAATCAATCAATTAATGTGTTTAATATACATTTTATTTTTTATTTCCAAATATTCGTTGCATGTCTAATAAAACCAATAAAAGAAATCAATCAATTGTGATTCTTCAAAATACTCATTGCAAACCTAATAAAATCGATAAAAGAAATTAATCAATTAATGTGTTTAATTGCGTGTGATTCTAATTGCACAATTCTCTTTCCAGTTTAAGCAAATCATTCTAATGTTCCATTCCTCTATTGCTATTTTTTCCTTCATGTTTCTCTTTGTAAATTTTCATTTCCATTTTCCGCATATTCATCGCTTATGACATAGACATGATTTTGAATTCCACATTCTATGTTTCTCTAAATTAAAATTCTTTCCTTTTTTAATTTGCTTGTTATAATGTTGTTATATTTGATTTGCTATTACAAATGATTTGTTTGATACACAATTACAAATTAAGAACATACAATTTATATCAAACTAAATTTACTAAAATAGAAACATTTAATGGAAAATTTAAATAATTTATATATATTTGTAATTAAAACGACTAATAAAGTATTACACATATTTTCTAAAATAAACATAGTAATGTATATAAATTATAATCATTGTTATCCTGTACATAATTTTTTGAAAAATAATAAAAAATAAATAACTAAATTTTTGTGATCTATGATGCTTCTCCTTATTTGATAAAGAATAATAATGTATCTGCAAAAAACAAAAAAAACTAATTACAAAAGAAAATAAAAAATAAAAAAACTTAATAGCGCAGAATATAGAAACATTAATTCTAAAAATAATCAATAAGTAAAAATGATTAATATAGAATATACTCGTCTTATAGGAGAAGTTTGACTTGACGAATATATAGAAGAGTAACAATGATTTTCGAAAAAATCAAAACAAAAACCTAACAATATCAAGAAAATGAATAAATACTAAAAACTAATAAGTAAAAATGATTAATAGAAAAATAGAAAAAAATAGCAATAATTATGAACTCACATTAGATGAGAAAGTGTTGATGATCATAGGAATGACAATAATACAAATGATAAAATAAAGTGTACAAATAAAAAATATCAATACATGTATATATATTAAAATCTAAAATTAAAAAGACAAAGTAAAAAAGTAAAATAAATCGAAGTCACACTCACCAACCAAGTAATCACAATCATATTCCCTTTTCAAAAAATCAGCTGGTTCAGTAAAAGAAATTCACAGCAGTAGTCACTAATTTTATCGTGGAATCAAAGGAAAAATGTAACTTATACAAATGACGTGTTGTTCAATAGCGCCCATCATTTACATCCACTTTAAAAGTGGACATAGTAGACAAAATTTTCCTTCAAACCCTTGCCAAGCTTATATATCAATTCCCGCTTCATATTCGTGCAGATCTTGTCACCCTTTTCAAAGAAACAAAAAAAGTATTATTTATGTTACTACACTCAAACAAATTAAAAGAGAGTTAACAATACCTTGTCATCCATAAGGATCATCTCTTGGGAGTAGGGCAACTTGACTTTTCCAAAACTCGGTACGCTCCATAGCCGGACAATCCTAACCAACAACGTCCAGGAGTCAGTCCTAGGAGTAATATCAAAAATAGAATTATATCTTGCAGCCATTGGTAACAGAAGAGTCAGCAATTTAGTAAGCAATGAACAAAATAATGAGTCGTATTAATTTGAAATAGAAACATGACCTTATAAGAATCCTTCCTACCCCATGATTTATAGATGCTGACATGGGGTGCTGACATGGGTTTTTTTTGTAGAAGTAAAAGTGGATGTAATCACAATGGTTTGATTGAAAGAGGAAGAATCGCAAAGAGGTATTATAAAAAGAGAATCATCGTTTAAATAAAAGAGGAAGGAAGAATCATGATCTTATTAATTATTGACAATATTGAAATGGGTGAAAATAAGTTGATTTGAATTGATTATAAATTATTTAAAATTGTATTTTAAATTTTAAATAGGTTGATTCCATATTTCAAATTATTTGAATCGATGCAGTAAAAGAGAAAAACAACAATCAGGATTTTATGAATTTATTAATTATTGAAATGGGTTTAAAAATGGATATAATCTTTGTTCTATGGTGATTTTATGGTGATATTGAAATATCATTTTATTTTTTATTATTATTAATTATTATTGTTAGTATTATTTTAAATCGTATTTCAAAAATTTTGATTTGAATGGATAATAATTTATTTGAAATCCTATTCAAATCATTTTAACAATAAATGCACAAAGAATCAAATTTTAATTTTGATCATCAGAAATGAGAAAAAAGCATAGTAGATTATTTGCAAAAAATGGATTAACAAAAACATAATAACTACACTATTATTTTTACATATGAGCGAGCCTTGAGATTCAAATAATAGTTGATTTTTTTATGAGAAAAATGCATAGTAACTTAATATTTTTCATTTTTCGCAAATACCATTTTAACAACAATTTTATTTTAAATCGTATTTCGAAATATTTGAATTGAATCGGTAATAAATTAATTGAAATCCTATTCAAATCAATTTAACAATAAATGTGCAAAAAATCATATTTTAATGGATAATAAATCTGAATGCAATATTAAATTATATTAGGGTTGAAATTCATTCAATACAATAAACACCATATTGAATACAATTAATACAAATAAATCAATAAACCTATTCGAATCTAATCTGTCAAATTGAGCTTGAAATGCTCTCAAAGTGACACGTGTAAAAATTGATCTTGAAAGGGTTCGTCTTTATATATATTATAGATATAATGCATACATAACATATAATATTATTTTAAACCCTAAACTCTATACAATATTGAGCAAAAATTAACATAAAAGTCATAATTTTATAAAGAAAACTTAAACTTAACTACTAAATGTCATAATTTATAATATAAAATATTCAAAATTATAAATAATTGAAGAAAATAATATTTATTTTTTTTTAAAATAATAAAAAAATACAAACCGGTCCAACGGTTTTTACCCGGTTTTCCCAGTTTTGTTCGATTTTTGACCGGTTTTTCCGGTTCTCTTGCAGGCCGGTTCGCAGGGTCTTTCGAACCAGACATGGATCGGTTCCCGGTCGGACCGGCCGGTCTGGTCCGATTTTGACTACATTGGTAAAAACCCAAACAGTGAATGAAAAATGTCTGTTTTAATGAAATAACTTGATAAGTATTTTAAACCCTTAATTCTGAGACTACAATAATTTACTTAGCACTTAGATCACACAATTTCATATAAAACATATAATTGACGGAAAATAGCAAACAAAAGTCTATATAAGACTTAACTATCTTACCGTTCTAAACTGTAATATCAACAAGACTTATTATTTCCATACTATCCAAAGTATCTAGATCCTTAAGTCTCCATCTTAATTACTCCTCCATCTCCAGTATTTATCCATTTCTTAACTAACAGATTACAGAGTTTTCCGTAGAGTGACTAAAACTGTAGTTTCCTTATACTGTTCTCTAAAATTCCTAACTTAATTTCTAAAACCTTTATGGAACATTAAGCCACTGTTTCATATCATCTAATACCTTTTGGGAAATCAAGTATGAATTTTCCATATTCATTATCAACTTATTCTGACAGTCAAGAATGTCCGTAAAATGCCATTTGACTTCTACATCAGCTCTAAACCATTATTTATTATCTGAAAATCTTCAAGGTAATTCTAATCTTCCAAAATGAATACTTAGTCTCATAAAGTGAAATTTTCGGGATGTTACAAAGACAACATCCAAGTTCTCTCTCTTTACTTTCTTAGTTTCTTAAATTTCTTTTGGTGTTTTTGGTTGTTCTTCATAAAAGTTTTGGCCAAGATAAGGGGCTTCTCTTCTCATTTTAATTTAAGTAGTATGAGTTTGATCTTGTTTGTGTTCGAAATTGCTTGTTTGTATGTTTATAGCTTTTTGGTTGTTTAAATACGCTTTATGATTGTTTTTATAGTCTTAATTTAATTGTTTTGTGCTAATTATGAATTGTAGAGTTATAATGCCCAATTTATATAAAATTTCGAGTAAGTGGAGAGGTTATGGCAAAATCACTTTTGAACTTTTGTAAACATACCATTATAATGGCAAATTTTAGACCTATCGCAAAGTATGATTTTACCGCAAAGAAAGTATGAATTATTATTTTGTGAAAACCCAATATTATCTGTTATTTATATACAATGTGATGTTAAGATAAATGGTTTATCAGTATGGATCTGTCTAGAAAGGAAGGGAGACCTATGAAGGGGCTAAAGCAGTCCGTCTCTCTCTAGCCTGAGATCTGTATTGATACGCTGTTTAGGGAAATCTTAACACTAGAGACCCAGTATATACGTGACAAGATAAAATTGGGAAAGAAGCAATTTGTTTAATACCGTATATATAAATAGATTGGAATGGATAAAAAAGTGCAACAATAATGGATTCTCGATGAACCTACTGTTATAGCATCTTTCGGAAAAATAATCTAACGGTAATGGATTCTCGGTGAATTCTAGTGTTATGTTATTAGTGGGAAACATCGAGTGGGTATCCAACTGTATATATATGCATGTAACTTAGTTTAATTTCCAATGTCTACGGCAGTGGAAATTAGTGAGATAGGCTTTCAACGGGCATTTTTCCTGGAAGATAATTGGAGCTTAAATATTTTCGAAGAGAAACAGATTTATTACGTTCACTTAGTATAGTGGATCGATTTTAAAGTAGAGTACTGATTACCAAAGATGGCTCTGCCGTTGTGTAATCTTTTCATCTTCGAAAATAAACTTAAGCTGTGATTAATTAGTTTTAATTTAGATCACTAAGTTAGATTAAATTTTCAAGAAAGCTGGACACTAATTACTGCAGTCGGCTCAGCCGCCGTGTAATTTTTCCATTCCCAAAGAATTATCTAAAATATGTGAACAGACATGTACTAATTAAAAAGCGGACGTAAGTTTAAAATACTGTTGATCTATTCTCTCTTGATCAATCCAAAGTGGCCTTGCCCGGTTTGATCTTCTTGAAATACAGTTAAATACTTTTTACCAATTCATACTATTAAGCTATTTAGAGCTATTAAAACCGAGATGATAATTTATTCCGTAAATAAACAGTAAAAGGAGACAAGAGTTGTACGTACAGTAAAAAGAGTTTTATGAGAAACCTTAAATTTTAAACAACTATCTATTTATACAAGTGGTCTTTCCATAAAAGGATTTGATTTGTCTGTTACACAGAATTTTAAAGAGATTCAGAGATTTTTGAGAAAAAGAGATAGTAAAATAGAGGAAGTTTTACAGAGAGAATAAAAGAGAAACTAAAGAGAATTCAAGAGAAAATCTGTGCATTTGCATAAAGACGTTTTGAGCATACAACCTACGAGAGCGGGGTTGAAAATAGGTTCTGTTGGACTACAATTGTCTACTAGGATTATCTGAGTTTCGAAAGTCTCAAAAGATCGTGTCGGTGAATATCCTCAAGCCGAGACAAATCAAATACCCGACTTGGATAAATCTGACTAGCAGAACTATTTCTGATTTGGTATTAAGTTTTAAATGCAGTATTTCCGAAGTATTCTCAGGGGTCTAAAGACGGGATTCCCTGTTTATACTGTTAAGTTTACTGCAGCCGATTGCTCAATGGTGTGAGGTTGGAAAAGTCTCCTTGGAGCACACACGGGTGTGATTTGAGAAATATAGAAGAGACATGCATAAATAAGACGTTGATGTGATAATGTACTCTTGTGATTGTGTGGTTTTACAGGTTCATGGATACCAGGTAAGATCTGCTTGTTTGAGATGTGATTGTGTGTTTTCAATGCTTTGCTATTCTGTTACATTGTTTTGAGAAACTTGGTTGTCCATGAGATTTGTCTGTTCTTGATGTTTGAGTTAAGTACTGTGTGATCTATTGTTTGATTACGTACTTGTACCGCTTCTATTAACTTGAGTTAGAGTTTCACCCTTGCCTGCTTTGTAGTGTTGATGCATGACTGAGTAGATGGACCCTCATGACAAGGGATTGGGAAATGTCCGACACTTAAGCATAGAACCTCAAGGTGGAGACAGTATATGGTGGAATATATGTCCTAGCACCCAGTGGGGACGGTTTGTAGGAAGAGTTGAAACATTAGATATTGGAGGAGGAGCACCACCAAACCCACTACCTTTCCAAGAACAAATGATTTTAGATGTTAAGTTACCCTGGCGTCAGTTAAGACCTTTAAGATGTATCTCAGATGACTTTACTTTCGGTAGTAATGATATAGTCGAGGTGGTAGTTCACATCCTTCAGGACATGATGGAAATGGTTCTGATCATGTGCCTCCAAAATCAAGAGACATATCCTCAGATGAAAACGAAGATAGAACCTGTGAAGACACCTCTGCTGCTGCACCTAAAAGGACTGAAGGTTCTGTGGGGTATACTCCGGTTTTGCCTCAGGGAGAAGCGAATCCACCAACATACTCACCTTTACCCCATCCATCAGAATCAGAATCCGAAGACATCATTTGGTTGTCTGTATCCTTATCGGATGAGGAAATCGAAGAGGATCCCGTAGAGGAATCTGAAGAGTCCATATACTCTTGGGCTACTTCTGACTTTACTAGAGAGTCTTTCCCTAAACTAGATCTATCCAGGTTTGATTTCGATTGGGTCCCGGTAACTCGAATTCCGTACCTACAATCTAGCTTGCCCGGAATAGGAGGATCCACCTGGTCTTGTCCATAGATGTGTTGGAGTTAGGGTTTTAGCGCAGTAGATCCCTTTTGGTATAGATGATGGGATCATGGCTCGACTGTACATAGTAGCATGTGTTTTTCTTTTACCACTTTTGTACTTTTTGGTTTAGAGTAGTTTTCACTTCTTTTTCTTTTGCAGTGTAAAATCAAAGTTTATCTTAGAACAAACTCCTTTGTAAAATATCATGTTATATATATATGAGAAAGAGAGTACTTTACATGATGGTTCACTTTGCGTTCAAAATATTTATAAAGAAAATAAGGGATTTCACTCCCCATCCTTCTCATCTTTTTTTATGAGAAACGAAAAATTTTACCCACATTTTTTGAAGAGCTTCATACACTTTTAACAAATATTTTCTAAATCTTTGTGAAACTTTTGGTTACTAGGGTGTAATATCCTTTTTGGAGAAAGGGTGTTGCAGGAGCCGCTCCTTGTCCGTGCCTCTCCGCACCGGCAATCACTCCCCACCCTTGTCGGCCTTAGGGTGTCACATGCCCACCAGCTTCCGCTTGGTTCGTCCCCGAACCATACCGTACTGGGAGAGGACCGGCTCTGATACCACTAATGTAACACCCCTTTCTCAGGAGGCATTACACTTCATAATTGAACCTCTAATGCGGAAATTAAAATCTTTCTTCTAATTCTTCTTTCGGAAAATGTTGTCAAAATTTATTTAATTTTCACAAATGGATTTTCTTTGTCATTTTTTTCTTTTTAAAAGAAATACTTATGTGAATAAACGCCAATTAGAAAATAGAATAGGAAATAAAATTCATTCATTTATAATAGAGCATACCATACACAAGAAATCCCTTTCCCAAATCAGTGCAGACTTCCTATGCTGGTCAAAAGCTAAGAACTTCTGCAAGAAGCTCAAATAAGAAAACCCCAACGAAACTATGACTCGCATGTTCTTCTACTTAGTTGACAACTCTTCAATGCACGTCTCATTCTTCGAGTCCTGACTAGTCCACTCAGCTAGTAATCAATCTATATGAATCATGTTTCGAAGACCACAAAACATATAGGCAATGGTGAGTTTCTCCTCAAAAGTTACAATCATGAAACATGCATAGAAAAAGAAAATACCACTGACTATACTTCAAAATACGCAGATATCATTTGAGACTCTTCTCTAAGTTCACACAACTACCAAAACACATCACCACGAAAATCACCCATTTTCAACCTAGCAGTATGCATGACACTTCAATCATCTCTTTATACACCGGTGTAAATGCTCCAAGGAGACTTCTCTTCCTCAACTAAGTCGAGCGAAATGGCTGTAGCATAAACCTAACATAATTGCCCAGTCCACTCTAGGATCCAGTTTCACAATTATTCAATAGAGCTACTATTTAAAATTTATTACCATAACATAAATAAGGCAGTCAGTCAGGATCATCCGGATACACTACTTTTCTCGGCAAAAGGGTATTCACCAGGCAAAGCCATTGAGAATTTCGTAACCTGGATGCCCCCATAGGCTTATAGCCAGACTATACTTATTCGTAACCCTACACACCGGATTGTAGCTCGAATTGGCAAAGCCAATTATCACAATGCAAAATGACATCTATATTTGCAATCACCCAAAATTCTTATCTCAAGAATTTAATGAATTAATGAATGAATTATCAAATTCTTTCAAGCTTTCCGCAACTATATCGTCGTTCATGTGACACCCTGAGGCCGACGAGGGCGGGGAGTCATTGCCGGTGCAGAGAGGCACAGACAAGGAGCGGCTCCTAGCAGACTTTTAGGTGAAGGGGTACATGAATTAACCGAAATCATACCCGAATGAGAGGAATTCTGAGACTGTGCAGGTATGGGACTGTGCAGGTATGAGACTGTATAGTTAAGGAAAGCTAAATAGAATTGATTGGTACTACTCATACCAACAAGATGCATCTTTTTTTCGGTAGACTATCACTTAAGAACTCCACAGTTAAGCACGCTTGACTTGGAGCAATTTCGAGATGGGTGACCTTCTGGGAAGTTTCCTGCAAAGCATGTGAGTGAGGACAAAGCATGCTGAAAAGACTCGTGTTGGTGTGTGGGGACAGTCGTCAGTCCGAAAAGCGGCCGGGATGTTACAATTTTCACTGAACAGACCTCCTATGTTTGATGGAAAAGATTACTACTACTGGAAAGAACGGATGAAATTGTTTCTTGAGACGCAGGAAGGAGATTTATGGGAGATTGTAGAAAATGGTCCTTATCTACCCAAATCTACAAATGAGGCAGGAGAAGAAACAGAAAAACCAAAAGTCTCATGGACAAATGAAGAAAAGACCAAGGTGGTATATAACTTCAAAGCAAAACACTATCTTACATGTGCTCTAAACAGAAGTGAGTTTGATAAAATTGCACAATGCAAAACTGCAAAAGAAATCTGGGACACACTTCAAGTCTCTCATGAAGGTACGAACCAAGTGAAGGAATCAAAAATAAACATTCTCATACATCAGTATGAGTTGTTTAAAATGCAAGAGATTGAGTCTATAGAAGAGATGATCAGTAGATTCATTGTGATCATGAATGATCTAAAATCTCTTGGAAAAACATATTCCAATCAAGAACAAATCAGGAAGATATTGAGGAGTCTTCTCTAGTCTGGAGGCCTGTATTTGCTGAAAATACAGGAATACCTTATGACTGCCAAGAAAAGAATGTTATGGTTCTTGGACAGTGGTTGCTCAAGACACATGACTGGAGATAAGAGTAAGTTCCTTACTCTTAAGAAGGTAGATGGTGGAGCTGTAACCTTTGGTGACAACAGAAAGGCTTGGATTAAAGGTATAGGTAAAGTAGGTAATAAAGACTTCACCAAAATTGAAAATGTTTATTATGTTAAAGGGTTAAAACACAACCTTCTCAGTATTAGTCAACTATGTGACAGTGGCTTTGAAGTATTGTTTCAACCTACAATTTGTGAAATTAGAGAAAAATCTACAGGCAATCTTCTCTTCTCAGGAAAAGAAATAAAAACCTTTACAGCATATGCATTGAAGAACTTTCTGATCAAACGTGTTTTGCATCCTTTGAAACTAATAAATGGATTTGGCATAGATGAATAGGCCACATGAATATGAAAACTATTTCAAAATTATTACAAAAAGATCTTGTCAAAGGATTGCCCAAAATTAGATTTGAAAAAGATAAAATATGTGAAGCATGTGTGCATGGAAAGCAAACAAAATCAAGTTTTCATTCTAAGAATGTTGTTTCAACTTCAAAACCATTTGAACTATTGCATATTGATTTGTTTGGTCCCACCAAAACCACATGCCTTGGTGGAAAGAGATATGGTTTTGTGATTGTGGATGATTACTCTAGATTCACTTGGGTGCCATTTCTAATTCACAAGGATGAGCCATTTGAAGCCTTCAGAAAGTTCTGTAAGAAGGTTCAGAATGAAAAAGGTTCAAACATAGTTTCTGTGAGAAGTGATCATGGAGGTGAGTTTGTGAATTACCAATTTCAAACATTCTTTGATGAGAATGGAATCAATCATAATTTCTCTTGTCCTAGAACTCCCCAACAAAATGGAGTTGTAGAAAGGAAAAATAGATCACTGCAAGAAATAGCAAAAACAATGCCTAGTGAATTAGGTATTCAGAATTATTTTTGGGCAGAAGCTGTAAACACTTCTTGCTACATTCTGAACAGAGTTTCAATCAGAAACATTCTGAACAAAACTCCATATGAATTATGGAAAGGGAGAAAACCAAATATCTCCTACTTTCGTGTCTTTGGGTGTGAATGTTTTGTCCTGAACAACAAAGAAAATTTCAGAAAATTTGATTCCAAAACTGACAAAGCTATCTTCTTAGGATATTCTCAGTCTTCTAAAGCACACAGAATCTTTAATTTAAAGAAATAATACTTTTGAGAAAAGTATGCATGTCGTATTGAATGAAACTAACAGCATGTCTGAGAAAAGAAAAGATGCAGATCTTGAAGAAGAACTGGAAAGTTTAAAGATTCAAGATGAATCTAATACTCCTGACCAGGCCAAAGAAGACTCAGAAGATCAGAATGTTGAACCTTCTCAAGGCCAGAAAGATAAATGTTCTCCACAACATTCTGAAGTTCAGAATTTACCTAAGAGCTGGAGAATGGTTACTAATCATCCTCAAGAGTTCATAATTAGAGAAACCTCAGAGGGAATTAGAACAAGATCATCCTTTAAAAGAGATGAATGTGATATGACTCTATTATCAGAGGCTGAGCCTAAATTTATTGATGAAGTCATAACTGATGAATCACGGATAAATGCCATGAAAGAAGAGTTGAGCCGGTTTGACAAGAATCAAGTGTGGACTCTTGTGCACTCACCTCGGAATCAAATAGTCATTGGAACCAGATGGGTGTTTAGAAACAAACTTGATGAAAATGGTAAGGTAGTAAGAAATAAAGCAAGGTTAGTACTAGTAGCTCAAAGATACAATCAACAAGAAGGTATTGATTATGATGAAACCTTTGCACCTATAGCTAGATTAGAAACTATAAGAATTCTTCTTGCATTTTCTACATACAAACACATAAAACTTTTTCAAATGGATGTTAAAAGTGCCTTTTTAAATGGATTTATAAATGAAGAAGTTTATGTGCATCAACCTCCTGGTTTATTGAGAATGATAAACCAAATCATGTTTTCAAATTAACTAAGGCTTTATATGGTTTGAAGCAAGCTCCTCGAGCTTGGTATGATAGATTGAGTAACTTTCTGACCAAAAATAATTTCCTCAGAGGAAAAATTGATACCACTTTGCTTAAGAAAGTTCAAAAGTCTAACATTCTCATAGTGCAAATATATGTTGATGATATAATCTTTGGTGCTACTAATGAGAATATGTGCAGTGAATTCTCCAAATTGATGAAAGGAGAATTCAAGATGAGCATGATGGGAGAATTGAGCTTCTTCTTAGGACTACAAATAAAACAAATGGAGAATGGTATCTTTATTCATCAAGAAAAATATATCAAGGATAATCTCAAGAAGTTCAGAATGGATGAGGCTAAACCTATGGCGACTCCCATGCATCCTTCCTCAGTACTAGATAAAGATGAAAAAGGTAAATCAGTATCTGAGAAGGAATATAGTGGTATGATTGGCTCCTTACTCTATCTAACTGCTAGCAGACCAAACATAGTCTTCTCAGTAGGATTATGTGCTAGATTTCAATCTGCCCCTAAAGAATCTCATGTTACAGCAGTAAAAAGAATTTTTAGATACCTTGTTGGTACAACTAATTGTGGATTGTGGTATGAGAAATGCTCAGAATTTGATCTAGTAGGTTATTGTGATGCTAATTATGCTGGTGACAAGATTGATAGAAAGAGTACAAGTGGTGGTTGTCATTTCCTTGGAAAGGCACTAATTACTTGGACTTGTAGAAAATAGAACACCATAGCATTATCAACAACTGAGGCAGAATATGTTGCAGCAGCAAGTTGCAGCTCTCAAATATTGTGGATCAAGCATCAATTGAAAGATTATTCTATAAGGTACTCTGACATCCCAATTTATTGTGATAATACTAGTGCCATTAATCTTTCAAAGAATCCTATTCAACATTCTAGATCAAAGCACATTGATACCAAACACCATTTTATTAGAGATCATGTTCATAAAGGTGATATTGAGCTAAAATTTATTGAAACCAAGCTTCAAATTGCTGATATTTTCACAAAGCCTTTATTGGAAGAAAGATTTAATTTCATAAAAAATCTTCTTCATTTGCATATGATTGAAAATTGATTGTTTGAATTCTTCTTAAGCGCAAGAAATGTATGAACATGTTGATTAGAAGGTTTATGAGACATGTAGTGGGATAAATGGGTATGAATAGATTAGGAGAATATAGGTGAGAATGTTGGTCAAGAATGTTCTTTGAGAATGTTGGCTAAGAACGTTCTCTGAGAATGATTGGGTAAGAACGTTGATGCTCAATCTTCTCAGTCAAACTCTTTGACTGTCCCAACGGTCATTTTTCTCTCTCCTGTAGTAAGTAATAACTGCTCTCCCTGCATTCCTCAACGACTAGAAATAGCTAGTTGTTGGGTGAAAGTGTGTCTCTTTTCATCTTCTATACAAAGAAGGTTGAATAAAAAAAATGGGACCACTAAAATCATCTCTCATCCCCCACTCTCAAGAACACTCTTGAACATTCTGAGATCACTCTCAAACTCTCAAAAAATTCCCTATACCAATCTTCTCGCTTTCTTTTACATTCAAACCCTAACATGGCCAGAACCAAGCACTTGGGTGTCAAAGGCGGTGGTGAGCCTTCTACTCCAGAATCATCTTCTCAGTCTGAGGAACCTTCTCATGTGCCTACACCCTCATCTCTGCCAGTACAGGCAACCCCTGTATCATCTCCTCCTTCGATTGCTAAAGGAAAACGAACGAAGAGATCTGCTCCTCCATCCAAACGTTCTACAAGAATCATGCATGGTGTCTCTCGAAGCAATAAACCAGTGGTTGCTGGAGGAACCATTGAAATCATTGCTTCAAACTCAGAGAAAACTGTCTTCGTCACTCCTTCAAGAAAAGAAGAAAGCGTTTCTATGTCCTCTCCCAGTGAGAAGAAAAGAAAGGAAGAAGCATCTTCGGCCAGCAAGGTGAAGAGCGAAGGAAAGAAACCATAGAAGGAAGAGAAGGGCAAGGACCTGTTGATGTCCAGAATAATTGTTCCTGGAAGGATTTATGAACTGAAAGAAGTCAAGGAGAAAGGGTATGACATTCTGTCGTACTTGAAGAATCTGAAATGGCACAGATTCTGAAGGATTGATGAACCAGTCTACCCAGACTTGGTGAGAAGTTTTTACTCAACTGCAAGAGTAAATGAAGGACTGGGATGTCTCATTGGCATAGTCAAGGCCAAGAAAATAGTCCTAAATGAAGAGAATCTGGGAAAAGCACTTGGGCTTAAGTGCTATGGAGAGAAGGTGTATGATGAAAACTGATACTCTAAAGTGGGAGTCATCAAGGAAGAAGTCATCAACATGTTCCTGGACGAGGAACATTCTGAGATAAGATCGAGGACCCTATCAAATTTTGGAAGACTGGCACACAACATGTGCATTAACTCCATCCTACCCAGAGCAGGCACATTCCAATCAGTAAGTCATTTGGACTAAATGGTTCTTTACCATCTTCAAAAAGGTATTCCTCTGAGTCTGCCTCATCTTATTCTCAAATATATGATGACTGTTGTTTCTCCCTCAAAGCCAACTGGTTGCTTGCCATATGGAATGGCCTTCAGCAAAATAGTCAAGCATTTCGAAGTCTCACTGGAAGGAGAGAATGCTGTGAATGAGAAGAGTTTCTTCGTGGCAAAGAATCTCAACCAAATGAAGCTGAAAGGCTCCTTTCCCTCTGCAGAAGCAAGATCAGAGAAGGTTCAACAGGAGCAACCTTCTAAGGCTGAAAAGAGCAAAGGAGAAGGCTCTTCAAAGAAGAGAAAAGGAAAAGAGGGAGAAACAGAAGAAGGAGAAAGGAGAAAGAAGAAGGAGAAAAAGGAAAAGAAGAAAAAGAAGAAGATTACAAAAGAAGAGTCTCAACCTTCTGTGAAGGAACCTTCTGAAGAAGATAAGGAAGAAGCAGAGGTGCTTGAGGCCTTTGAAAAATTGGCTCAAGAGGAGTCAACTAAGAAGGGACAAGAAGAAGAGGAACCTGAGGACGAACCCTTTGAGGAAATGGCTGATGAGCCTTTGCTGGACTCTGCACAACAAGGGTCTGAGAAGGCTGAGTCTTACGAAAATGAACCTGAGAAGGTTCAAGAGATGGAAGAACCTGAACCTTCTGAAGAGGTTCAAGACAAAGAAGAAGATGAACTTGAACCTTCTGAAGAGGCTCATGAAGAAGAGCATAATGAACCAGAAGCCTTGGTTCAAGAAGAAGAAATTGATCCTGATCAAAAGGATCAAGAGAAAAGAAAGGAGGAAGAAGTCAGGGATGAACCCTGGGTCTCAGAATCAACTGAGAAAGAACCCTCCTCTGAGAAGCCCGAGGAAACTGAGAATGTTGGGTTGGAATATTCTCAGATGGTGGATCCCATCACTAGTAAGACTGCTGGGATTCTGGCTGAATTGAAGATCTATGAAGATGAAGAATCTTCTGAGGAGGAAGAAAATGTTCCCAAGAAAGTAGAAACAGTTGCTACCCAGAAGGTTGATAAGGGCAAAAGGGTTATGGAAGAAGAGATCCCCACTTCACCAATAATTGGGGGAAGCAACTTTGATTCTGAAATGATCAAGCAGTTCATGTCCTCTCCCCCAATCTTTGGTCTCTCTGCTCCCACTCCTATCTTCCCTGGACCCTCTCATTGAGTTGGTGAGTTACCTCCAGACCTTCCCACATTGTTTGCTTCACTTGGGGAATCCACATTCAAGCAGATGAAAGAAGCACAGAAGGGTTCACCCTCTGAGAAGGTTGCTGGTGAACCTTTTGAAGAAAAAGAGAAAGTTGCAGCTGAACCTGCCAAGGAAGCATCTCCTGATGAGCAGTCTATCCAAATCAGACTTGCCTCTCTGGAGAAAGATGTGAAGAAGATGAGAGTCAACTAGAAATTACTCTTCACTGGGATGACTAATCTGCAGAAAACTCTGAATTACTTCATCTTTGAATGGATCTCAGAACATTCTTCTTCTCATCATCAACCTTCTCCTACCTTTGATCCAATCGTGCCTGCATCATCCACCTCCTCTGGAGATTCATCCCCTTCCAAATAGACTTCCTAGGGATCCTTTCCCTCTCTTTTTGATTGTTGACAAAAGGGGGAGAAGAAAAGAATAGAATTAAGAGTAGAATTCTTAGACATTCTGGGTTGGGTTTAGTTAAAATGTATAGGCCAAATTTTTGTTTTGAATGTCTTCGAAATTAATGTACATGAATGTTATTAACATGTTGATTGTTGTACAAATGCATTCCACATTTTGAATGAATGAAATTGGAAGTCTGTTGGATGAACTGTCTCTGACTAAGTATTGAAATAAAACTCTGATATGAATATTCTGCATATAAACATTCTTATAATTGAAACATTCTCTAAATGCATGAATATTCTGTGTTTATCTTAGTCAAAACTTTATCACTTAATACTCTAGAAATAACATGCATATATTCAGGGGGAGTATGTGATAAAATTATTATGATAACATTCATAAATACTTAAATTTTGTTCTAGGTTTGTCATCACAAAAAAGGGAGAGAATGTTGACTCCAAAACCCTTAAAAAATAGTTTTAATGACAACAAACCTCCTAAACCTAATTTAAGCATTTAAGAATGTTATAAGTACTAATGGTATACTTCAGAATGTTTAACAAGAATAGGTTCAGCAAGAAGTACTTGTGAGAACGTTCAAGTAGGAACAAGTCAGAATGTTCAAATGAACTCAGAATGATCAACATTCTCAGAAGAATCAAGTACACCAATATGAACATTCTCAAAGACCAAAACAAGACATCTAAGGCTTGAAGATTACAATAGCATGATGAAAGCAAGAGATCTGAGAAAGAGATAATCAAGATAGAATCTACAAATGTCTCAAAGATCAATGGACTGGTTAGTATCAAAGAATGTTCAAGCACAAATAACCTATTGAACCTTCTCAGAAGACAGAGATACATATATTTATCAGAAGGTTCCAAAGGAAGGTCTGAAGAAAAAAAGTACCACCACATCTAAGGTACAAGTGTTTTCACACAGAAGCTTGAGGAATATCAGAAGAAAGAACACATCTGATATCAGAGAAGATCATCAGAAGGTTCATCATGGACATCAGAATGTTCATAAGAAGGATGGACATCAGAATGTATCAGAATGTTCATCAAAAGGTTCAGCAGAACATTCTGATAAACTTGGACCAAAAGTTAGCTATCACTATCAACTTTTGGTAAAAGCAAGAGAAAGTCCAGTTGTACGAACAGAGGCCTCTTGCTATGTGTCTAACGACTAATTTCACTATGAAACTTCATTAAAAGCGAAGGCAAACACATCTGGACAACTTGGAAGAGCTTATTACGATTTTTCACAATCTGAACCAAGATCTATCTTCCCATCAAGTCTAAACTTGAAACACTCACTCATCGAAATACATTCTTGTATCTGTTAGAGAGTGAATACAGTTTTCGTTTGTTCATTTATGAATGATTTGTAAGCTGTAAAATAGTGACACAACCTATATTTTCTAATCTGTAAAGGTTGTTCTTTTACTGCTTAGTGAGTGAGCACTAGAGTGAGTAGAAAAAAAACGTAAAGTCTGGACAGGCTAAGTAACGAAAGAATACTCAGTTGTTGTGCCTGAAGAGGCAAGAGGAAAAAAATACTTGTAAAGGCCTGAAGAGGGTGTGTGAAGAATACTTGTACTGGTGGTTAAACTAGTGGAAAATCTCACATGGAGTGGGGACTGGACGTAGCCCAAGAGTTAAAGGTGAACCAGGATAAAATCGTGTGTGTGGTATTCTCTATCCTTTTCCTTTATACTTGTGTTAAGTAGTTTGTTTAAATCTGCATCACAAACTCATTCTGAGATTGAGACCTTGTACTATCTAAAGAAGAAGGAATATAATCATTAAGAAAAATATCTGAGAAAGTTATTTAGCCTAAGAAGGCTGAAGAACATCAGAAGGTTGAAGGACCTCAGAAGGTTCATACTCAACAGTAACATCAGAATGTTCTCAAGAGTGAACATTCTCAATAAGAAATCACTAATCTTTTCTTAGTTATATAAACTTATTACGTGTTATTGAATCATTATCAATATCTGTTTATTAACTAATTGAGGTAGCTCATTCTGATTTCCAAGTCATTGAACTTGAGAAGGTTAAGTCAGAAGATTCCCTAACCATTCTTGTAGGCCCAAAATATAAAAAGGGCAACAATTCAACCCCCTTCTTGTTATCCTTTGGTTCACTTCAATATTATAATGGCAAAATTGGTTTTCGACCATTAATATTTGTACCGTTATAATGGCAAATTTTTAACTATCCCAGTATAATTGAACCGTAAAATTATCGTAATCTATTACTTTGTCAAAACCCTAAAATTTGTCTACCATTGATATACATAAAGATGGTTGGGATGAATGGTTTATTGTTATGGTTCTGGCTAGGAAAGACGGGTCTCTTAGCAGCTACAGCTCACCTCTAGATCTTTCCTAGGAACCATACTGATATGTTGTCTTAACCTAAGGAGTTTGTATATACATGGCTGAGATAAATTTGGAAAGATTTTATTAGGATGTTACTATACACGAATATGCATTTAAAATAAATCCCTTCTTTCTTTAGATCGAGCGACGTCGGCACTGCCGTAAACTCGGTCTGTGCTTTTAATTGAATCTTGATCTGTTAACAATGATTTTGCTAGTTCCATATATATCGGCTAACTGGGTAAAATAGTATAAAAGTAAAGGGTTCTCAGTGAACTATGTTGTTATATTATTTGGTAGAAATTCCCGGTTTGGGGTCTGTGATATATGAAAAACCCAGTTTAGTTTTCAATGTCATACTCTTTGACAGTGAAAATTAGTGAGGTAAGCCTTCAACGGACTTTTTCTAAAAATAAACTGGTGTTTAAGTATATCAGTAATAATTCAGCTTGATCTCGTTCACATAGTTCTATATCTAATCACTATAAAAGTTGGCACTGATCACAGCAGTCGGCTCTGCCGCCGTGTGATCATTCTATCATCAGATTTATTTAAAATTGAGGAAAAATCACTTACCGATTAAAAAGAGAACATGGGTTTAAATTAGTGTTAATCTCTTCTCTCTTGATCGATCCCAGTGGCCCTGCCCCGTTTCGATCTTCTTTAGTACTTTAATCACCTTTAGTCTTGATATATATATCGAAACACTCTGATTGTTATGGGTTGATCACCTCAGTTCGACACTGCCGCAGTGTGATCACTCTTTAATTAAACAAATTAAGCCAGAGAGAGAGGTAACATAAGAAGTAATTTCATTAATTAATTCTGTGTTGGTAAAACGTTCTTGTTTTACGAATGAGAATGAAAGAGATGTAGTATTGTGTTTATTTGAGAAGAGAGAATTATGTGTTTATTTGAGGAATATGAGAAACTGTGTTATTTGAGAAAAGTGAATTTATATGCAATTTGAACTGTCGTTGCATAAAGACGTATGAGCTTACAATCTGGAGGAAAGATTGAAAATAGGTTCGTGTTGGACTACAATTGTCTACTGAGATTATCTAGGTTTCGAAAGTCTCAATGGCCGAGAAGGTGATAACCCTCGAGCCGAGACGAGTCGTATGCCCGACTTGGATAAATCTGACTGGAAGATCTATTTATGATATGGTATTCATTTTAAATGTGGTATTACCGAAGGATTCCCAGGGGTCTAAAGGGATTCCCTGGTTATTCTGTTAAGTTTACTACAGCCAATCGCTCAAAGGTGTTAAGGTTGGAAAAGTCTCCTTGGAGCAGTACACCAGTGTGTTTTCAAGAGATATAGAAGTGGCATGAATAAAATACATCTTGTATTGACGATACATTTGAGTATGTATTGCTTTGCTGTATTTAAATTAGAAGGCATGATCTGTGTACATAAGGCATATAATGTATGAGTGTCTTGCTATGTTCTTTGATGTATGTACTGATTGTTGTACGGTGTGCTTATACTTCTCTTATTACTTTGACTTAGAGTTTCACCCTTGCATGTTTCTTTGTTGTGCTTGTGTATGTACAAGTAGATGACACACCCAGATACAGGGTTGGGGAAAGTGAGGCATCTTAGTCTTTTACCTATAGGCGGGGAGGATGTGGAGTGGAACATAAACCACACCACACAAGGGGCCACATTCACTAGGTATGTGGAGGCGACTGACGGCGGAATAGGGGAGATTGCACACGGAATACAGGAGCATATGATGCTCGATGTGAAGTTACCTTTGCGTCATTTAGGTGGTCTAGTAGTTGACGCAGTAGATGACATGGGGCCCGACGATAACAGCTCTCCTCCATTTGGACATGGTGGTGGCAACGCAGCAGATTCAGTGTCCCCACCGATCTCCTACTTCGGGCGAAGAAGGAGGTCAGCTTCTTGGAGCAAGCCCTCAGCAACGGGCTGGGAAGGGGATACCGTAGCAGCACCTGCAGTCGAGGAACCTGTGGGGTACACGCCGGCTTCACCTCAGGGAGAGGAGGATCCATCAATGTACACTGCTTGTTCCCATCATATTGAGGAGGAGGATATTATATTACTATCCGACTCCATTTCCGATGAGGAGGAGATACCTACCGAGTCCGTCGGCTCTTGGGGTACCTCTGACGTTACCGATACCCTTGCCTACACCGGATTTATCTAGGTATGACTATGTCTGGATTCCGATGACTCAAGCTAGGAATCTTGAGCCTCGTGGGCTGGGTGTAGGAGGGGCCACGTGGTCTTGTCCGTAGATATAGCTTAGTTATAGCTTAGAGTAGTAGATCCCTTTGTTCGTAAGTTAGTAGATGGGATCATGGCTCATGTGTACATAGTAGCATATATTTTTCTTTTACCACTTTAGTATTTACGCTTTCTTTACTTTTGCAGTACTTAAACCATACCTTGTACTGATGCAAACTTCTTTTGTAAAATCATGATGGTTTATATATATATGAGATGAGATATTTTTACAAAGTGTGTTGGTTTATATTTTCGCATTCAAAACCTTTTGAAAAGAATTAAGGAGACATATTATCCATCCTTCTCATTATTTAAACGGCAAAAGTTTTACCTGCATTTTCGGAGAAGAAATTTTAAATTTTCTTTAAATATTTTCTAAGTTATTGCGAAAATTTTAATTACTATGGTGTGATATCCTTTTTGGAGAAAGGATGTTGCATATAGCCAACTAGAAGCCTAAGTGAAGGAATGTAAATAATGCTTTGCAAAAGTGAATGTTCTAATATGGTTCCTATAATTAGTCTTTGTCCAACAAGTCTTAAATGTTTATTGTAACATCCTAATTTTTTTTTCATAATTAGGGAAGTTATTTATTATTTTAAATTGGTATTTTTATTATTTTATTAAAATAGAAGTTTAGTTATTAAATTAAAATGAAATAATTAAATATTTAGTATATTAATAATTAGAGTAAAATACACTCTCCTCCCCATAGAGATACCAATATTACAGTCCCCTCCCTTCTTGTTTGAAAACACACACTTCATTCCCCTGAGAGATACCAATATTATGCTTTCTTCCCCTCTTGTTTGAAAATGCACAGTCCATTCCCTTCAAACATAAAATATGATACACTTTTCTTCATTTTTGCAATTTTCCATTAACGTAAAAGTTAGTCTCCGTTAAAATATTTTTTATTACTATAATAACTTTTTAACTTTCATTTCATTTCCTTTTTGTCCCATTTCCTTTCCTATTCTGATTTTTGATTCCTGAAATTAGAATCATCATTTCACTGTCGTTCACCACCATATTTTACCAACAATGGGTTCGTTTTCGGCAAGCCCGCCACAAGAAAAGTTTGACACAGGCAGGGACCTTGAGCTTCCAAATCTATGCCATTCACCCTCAGCTTGCAACTGGGTGATGTCAAGGAGGTCTAACATAGCCATATGGTAAGCACTCTTAACTGAATAATGCCCTATATGATTAGGGGACCAAATAGGTTCATCATTAGTAACCAGCGGAGAGAGGGGGATTTCCAAAATCGCAGCTGCTTGTGGGGTTTGGAACATGGACCTAATGAGAGTTTCATAACTTTCATTCCAACTTTTTTGGTGAGGCAGCCATAGATCTTTCACCATGAATTGAAGGGTGGTCATTGGTTGTGGAAAGATGGATTCATGATGCAAACTATGAATCCAGGGAGCTGCAAACCAGGATGGAATCACCACTACCAATCCGCCACCGAATCCCCGCACGAAGAAGACCATGACTAGACCAAAGGCTTTGCCACGCATAGGAAGGATTGTGCCCCAAATCAAACTCAGCGAAATCTTCTCTAGGGAAGTATCGGGCCTTGAACAGTTTTCTCACCAATGATTCTGGTTTGTGAATGAATTTTCAAGCATGTTTACCAATCATAGCCAAGTTGAAAGCTTATAGGTTGCGAAACCCCATGCCTCCCAAGTGTTTAGGGAGGGTGAGTTTGTCCCAAGCTAGCCAATTAATACCCCTCGTGTTACCATTCTTAGAACCCCACTAAAAGGAGTTTAGCACTCGTTGGATTTCATCACCAAGGGTCGGAGGGAGTAAATACATGCTCATACAGTAAGCCGGAATTGCTTGAGCCACCAACTTTATAAGAACTTCTCTCCCTACCATCAAAAGCATCTTGCTCTTCTATGAACTTATTTTTTGCCAAATTCTATCTTTGATGAAATTAAAAGTGTCCTTACGGTTACGCCCAAGCATGGAAGGCAAGCCAAGATACTTGCCCGAGCCAAGAGTTTGAGAGACTCCAAGGACAGAGGAAAGGGAGGCATGGTCCTCATTGTTGACATTAGAACTGAACATGACCTCCGACTTTTGGAGATTAATACTCTGGCTTGAAGCTTGCTCATAGCTATGTAAAACATCCTATATTGCCTGGAACTCCATAGCTGTAGCCCTAAAAAATAGGAAGTTGTCATCAACAAAAAGAACATGGGATAAAGTAGGGGCACCACGACATATACGAATCCTATGAATGGACCCAGCAACCTCAGCACGTTTGAGAAGAGATGTGAGGCGCTCGGCACATAAGATGAACAAGTAGGAGGATAGGGGGTCCGCTTGGAGTGATTTGAAATTAAAAATCGAAGGTACATTTTTCTTTGTAACGTTTTCTCATGAGGAGTGTGATTTATTCACAGTTGTGATTTCGTTTATGCAAGGAACATATTTTCTTTATATATAGTTATTGTTCCGTTGAATATAAAACACATTCTGTGGGACTAATACTTGCATTTATATAAGAATAAGATTTAAAGAAATTGGATTGAAACATAGCATTGGTATAAAAGAAATTTGGCATCAGACCAAAGAGGTAGCTACGTTGTGGTGCAGGCGAGAGTACGCTAGTGAAGGGTAGGACAACCTTGGGGACGTCACAGCGTGAGATCCCAAAAGGGGTCAGGGGGTACGTAACACCCCTTTCTCAGGAGACATTACACTTCGTAACTGAACCTCTAATGCAAAAATTAAAATCTTTCTTTTGATTCTTCTTTCGAGAAATACTGTCAAAAATTTATTTAATTTTCACAATCGATTTTCTCTGTTATTTTTTTCTTTTTAAAAGAAATACTTATGAAAATAAACATCAATCAGGAAAATAACACAGGAAATAAAAACTCATTCATTTAACAATAGAGCATACCATACATAAGAAATCTCTTCACCGTATAAGTACAGACTCCCTATGTTGGTCAAGTACTAAGAACCTCTGTAAGAAACTCTAATAAGAAAACCTCAACAAAACTAAGATTCGCACGTCCTTCCACTTGGTTGACACGTCTTCAATGCATGTCACATTCTTCGAATCCTGGCTAGTCCACTGAACAAGTGATCCATCTATATGAATCATGTTCCAAAGACCACAAAACATATAGGAAATGGTGAGTTTCTTCCCAAAAGTTATATCACAAAAATATACATAGTAAAAGAAAATACTACTTATTATACTTCAAAAATAAGTAGATATTATTTGAAAACTTTTTTCTCAGTTAACAAATCTACTAAACACATCACCAAGAAAATCACATATTGCAATTAATCAATATGAATGACACTTCAACATCTCTTTATACACCGGTGTAAATGCTCCAAGGAGACTTCTCTTCCTCAACTAAGTCGAGTGAAATAGCCGCAGTGTAAACTTAACATAATTGCCCAGTCTCCCCTCAGGATCTAGCCCAGTCCACTCTCAAGATCTAGTTTAACAATTATTCAGTAAAGCCACTATTTAAAAATTATTACCATAACATAAATAAGGCAGTCGGTCAGGATCATCCAAGTTGGGTATATTACTTTTCTCGGCACAAGGGTGTTCACCAGGCAAGGCCATTGAGAATTTCGTAACCTGGACGCCCCCATAGGCTTATAGTCAGACTATACTTATTCGCAACTCTACAAACCGGATTGTAACTCGAATCTTGAATTTGGCAAAGTCAATCATCAAATGCAAATAACATCTATATTTGCTATCATAAAAAATTCTTATCTCAAGAATTTAACATCGCCACGTGTTGACCTTTTTTCAACAACGTGTAAAACTCTTATCTTTTTAACATCGCCATGTGTTAACCCTTTTATAACAACATGTAAAACTCTTCTTTAATTCTTCATCTCAAGAATCAATGAATTAATGAATGAATTATCAAATTCTTTCAAGCCTTCCGCGACCATACCGTCTCATACCAATATAGTTTCAGAATTCATCTCAAGAATTTAACATCATTATGCGTTAACTCTTTTACAACCACATATAAAACTCTTCTCTATTATACAATGTTTTTGTAAGAGAAATATCTCTTTATTTTTCTCCAAACCATTTTTTAACCATAGGCTTATAAGAAAAACTCTTTGAAAAATAAAATACCACTTATTGTAATTATCTTTCCAAAAATCCTAATATAGACATAAAATTTCCCTTTTTCTCCACTACGTGGTAACAAAAATATTTTCAACGGTTTAACTACAAAATAAGAACTTTTCTATAAAACCCTTACTTTTAAAAGTTAAGTATTTTACTTTAAAAACTCCACTTTAAATAATTGGTATAAAAATCCTATTTAACTAGTTAAGTTAAATTCTTTAAAAAGACCATTTCTCTACTTTATTTCCCTTTTGCCAATTAATACCAAATTAGTTGATAAAATGTTTAACCTCTTGTGATTTATTTAAATTAAATTGTAAACTCTCTTGTTTAAGAAAAACCCAAATCAAAGTCCATTGGAGACTTATCCAAAAGAATTAAGTAATTAATACCTAATCAAGCTTTGGCTTGAATACTAATTAATCAAATTTGGCTTTAGAAAAATGATTTCACTATAAAGTCCTCTACTTCCTCTTCCATGATGCTTGGGTCACTTGTTTTATTTTCATCTTGGTTAATCTTACCCAATCACAACAAACATCACCACAATCATAATAAATAAAACATTCATCTACTTTAAATATTACAATCCTTCAAAAGAATCAAACAAAACAAGAAAAGCAATCACACCCAAAACACATCAAGCCATAAAATACTCTAACACACATCAAGAAGCAAATCACACATCATGACATAAATTTCTACCACACAAAATACCATTGAGCTAACATATGCTTAAAATGGCATTTTAGGCAAAATCAATCATACGAACACATTTCCATTCACTTAGTAAATTTTCTTACCATTTGATTTTGCTCAAAACAACTTTAGAAATATTTTCGTAAACATATAAGTATGATGATACTCATATAAAATCCATAAGGCTAAAAATCTTTTCATAGTGATTTAACACATCAAGAATGGTTTAAATCATTCTAAACAAAGATGAAACTCAAAATGTAACACCGCTTCCCTGGAGGGCATTACATTTAGTAACCAACTTAAAGGCAGAAAATAAATTTAATTAAGTCTGATTTTATTTCAAAAAAATACTGACAAACTTATTTAAATAATTTTCACAAATGGATTTTTCCATAGTTAATTTTTTTTCTAAAAGATATTAAATGGAAACATGGATAAGGTAACACTCAACATATAAAAGGAGAAAGCAGTCATTGAATACAATGTACATTTCTCTCAATCTCAATATTTGGAAATAATATATCATACAAGAAACTTTTCCTTCTCAAAAGAATACTGACTCCCTATGTTGGTCAAGCACTAAGAACTTATATAAGAAGCACCAATAAGAAAACCCCAACACGAAACTAGGACTCGCACGTGCTTCCACTTGGTCAACGTAACTTCAATGCCCGTCTCATTCTCCGAGTCCTGACTAGTCGACCCAACTAGTGATCCATCTATATGAATAATGTTCCAAAGAGCACAAAACATATATGCAAGGGTGAAAATCTCTTTCGCAGTTATATAACCACGATCACACAAGCACATACAGAAAACTTCATGCATAAACATATGGCACAGAATACACATAAATCACACAGCACATATATACTTGCAGTGCTATACTCATACTCAAAAGAAATCACATTGAATAATCACATATCCAACATAGGTCACACAAACCACTATTTCCAACTTCACACAGAAGCATCACAATTTCACACAAAAACATATCATAAGAATTCTATAAATATATATGCATGACACTTCAATCATCTTTGTGTTTTTCACTTGTTCGACACACAATCACGAGCATTTAGCCCGCACTCCATGGAGATTACTTTCCCAAACTCTTCATATATTCGACACTCAGTCACGGGCATTTAGCTCGCACTCCATGCAGATTACTTTGTTTTGCACACAACACTTTGCACACAACACAAAATGTCACTTAGCATTTCCCGTAGCACACAGCATGAAATGGCACACAGCCTATGACCTGGCACACAGCCAATGAAACGGCACACAACCCTATAAAATGGCACAAAACCTTATAACATGCATATGCTCATCAGAATGTACTACACATAGTTATTCTATCCCGTTCACTCAGAACTACGTCACCTAGACCATTCACTCAAAACTACGTCACAAAGACTGTTCACTTAGAACATACGTCACATAGACCGTTCACTCAGAACTCTTTATTTAGATCTAACCTTTTAAAATGCTAGGTCCAACCCTCATTTAGAGCCCTAGACTTACACCTCTCTCATTTATAAGAAATCCCCTTACTCTCTCATAATTATTAATAGTCATCTAACTCTTTATAGTTATATAACTCCAAAATTCTCAATTTTCATTTTAGCCCTTGCACTTTCGAAAAATTATATTTTTAGTCTTCTAAATATCAAAATTACGATTTCAAAAACTATATTTCAAAAATTAAACTTTCAGTCCCTGAACTTTTAAAAATTTCACTTTTGTCCCTAATCTTTCAAAAATTACATTTTCACCCCCTGAATTTTCAAAACAGTGTTTTCGCAGACAGAAGAGATCACAGGCAGTGAAAATATTCACACCAGGGATGTGAGCAGTTCTGGAAATTTATCAAAATTCCGAAAATTTAGTTTTCTTTTAGGATTTGGTTATTTAATCCATTCCCATCATTTTTAAGCATCAAAACCAGATTTTAACTTTATGAACTTTGGTCCATTAAATTGATTTTCAAAGGTTACTATTTTGCCTTTTTTGAAATAATTTGTAAAAGTTGATTTAAACCTTAACACTTATGACTTCTCTTTAATCTTGGAAATTATACCCATAACAACACCTCTTCACCCCTTGCTCTCTTGGGGAAAAATCTCATGGTAAGAATACCTTTATGAATTTAAGAAATAAACCAATCACATTGGGAGCCACTTCACCACTCATAAGAGATAATTGCCAACATGAGAAATCAACACCACATATAAGAAATTATTCCACAACAACATAAGGAAATTATTTCACAAGAACATATGAAAAATACTTTCTCAAAGAACATAAGAAATCTTCCACCAAGAACATGAAAATCGTCATCAAGCATAAAAATCACATACAACACAAACTTATATAACTAAGGTGACTAGAGAGTTTTCCCCTTACCTCTTGATCTCTCTCCTTCTCTTCTCCCTTCTCACAAGATTAAGATGACAAGGCTACTCACCTTCAAAGATAACAAGATCACAATAACACAAACACGAATCAAAAGGGTTCATACCCTTCACAAAAATAAACCCTTACCCTAGAAGGAATAAAAAGGAATAACTTGTCTACAACTCTTATTCTAAACAAGACCATAAAGGTGATAGCATACCTAAGATCCAAAAACCGTAAGCTTATTGTTCTTGAAAGGGTACTGAAAGGGTAAGAACAACTTGATGAATCCAAAGCTTTGATGGAAGTTTAAGTGTTTAAAGTGGATTCCCTACACTTGATTATTGCATAGAGGATCAAAATCTGTGGTAGAAGGGGTTTGACAGCTCTTGAAAATGGAAGAAAGCTAGAGGAAGATGATGAAGGCTTAGAGAGAAGTTAGAGAAAAATGGTAGTTTAGAGAGAGAAAGTATCATAAAAATGGAAAAGAACTCTCCCTTCCTCTCCCATGTTGGCCGCCCCCCTAACCCAAGGAAAACCATGGTTATTTCTTTATTAACTATGGTTAAAACTAACCATGACACCTAATTAATAATTAGATAAATAAAAATCAAGAATTTTTCCTATTGGTTTATATTAATGACTCATGGAAATTCAAGAAAGATCCAAGCCCTTGTCAAAGCTTCTTGGGTGCCCCGGCTGGGTAGGAGGAAAGGTAAAAATATTTTTCACTTTTAACCATGGTAAAAGGTAAATTTTAAAGTAGTAAAGTGTGGTAACTTTTGAGTTTCATGGTTAAAATTGTCCAAAAATAACCTATTGAGGTAAAAAGCTCCCATGACCCTTATAATAAGCCAAGACCACGAAATTAAGGTGCCAAAAAGGTCTTGGTACATAAAAATCAAGTTTAGAAGCATTACGGTAATTTTTCGGTTTCACCGTAACCCGTAAATTAGGGTTAAACTACACTTTCTCTAAAAAATCCCAGAAAATTTCTAAAAATCATAAATATTATAAAAACACTATAGGTTACCCTTAAGTTTGATTTTGGATCATTTCCTAACTCTCTGGCATCCATTTGTTCTTCCATTGACCCTACTCTTCATTTTATAGGGACCAAAACAACAATTCTTGATCTACTATTCTAAAAATTCCCAAAATAATTTCTAAAATTCTAAAATAATGTAAAAAGATTATTTGGATCATCAAAATATTTTTCTAACTTATTCTGACCTCCAAACCCACTCGCAGTTCATCCTGGTCATACTACAAGGACCAAAACGGTAGTATTTCTGATCTGTTTTTCAAAAAATTCCCAAATAAATTTCTAAAATTCTCAAATATTATAAAATCACTATTGGTATCCTCAAATCATTTTTCTGACTCCAATTAGGGTTTCTATATCATTATATTCCTATTCTGACAGTTAAAACGTCCACAGACTTTTCCATTTGACTTTCCACGTCAGCACTAAACTATTATTAATCTCATCGAAATCTTAATATTAACAATAATCCTCCCTTATCAACACTCTGTCTCTTAGAGTGTAAATTTGGGGCGTTACACAAAGCCCTTGAGTTGTCATCAAGCCACACAAATCATACAACACACAACTATATAAAAATCATAACTTTGAAAAGAAAATCCCCTTACCTCTTGAAGAGAAGCTTTAAACACTAAGATCCACTTCTAGCTTTGTTGTTCCAAAACTAGAAATCAAACCTTTCAAAACACCATATAAAACATAAGCATAAAAACATCTCCTTCATGAGAACACCCAAACTCTAAGATCAAAACATGAGAGAATGATTTCTTACTCTTGCTCTTGAAGAAAAATGGATCAAAGTGAAGATCAAGCTTCTTGGTTCCAAGGATAAGAACCTAAGACCAAAATAAAGAGTTTTGCTTCAAAAAATGAAGAAAAACATGATCTAAAAACCAAAAGAGACAGATCATGAAAGTATATGAAAGATTGATGGTTTAGAATCATAAACCAACCTTGGTTGAAGAGGATTGATGGATCAAAGCTCTTGGAAATCAAAGGAATAGCTTAGGAAAAAGCTTGAAACTTAAGAGAACAATCAAGTTTTTGCTCTTGGAAATGAGATGAAATGAAGGAGATGAAGTTTCTCTCTCCTTTCTCCCTTATCACACGGCTGGGCAGCTCACAAATGAGTCAAGATTAGCTTGAATCAAGTTGGTATTATCTTGTAGTTTAATTAGGAAATTAAAAGAATTCAAACATTGGTCCAAGGCAAGACTTTTAAGGAATGAGCACATGGGCAAAATCACTTTTGGGCTACTGCTGGGCGACCAAGACTGACTGTAAGCAAGTGGAGAAAAGATCTAAAAACCTAGGGCTTGTTTGGTTGCACCAAATTAAGAAAAATGCTTAATTATTTAATCCCTTTTGAAATAAATAAAAAATAACTAAGTAATTAATATAAAAATCACTTTTATGACCCAGTATTAATATAATAAAATTTAGAATCTCAAAACTTGATTTTTGATAATTTTCTTATACCCCGATTGCGCTACGGTTACCCGTAATGTGCCAAATGCGAGTAAAAATAAAATTTTTCTGAAAAACTCTAGAAAAATTCCCATGAAATATTAGAAAAATAACATTTGTTTCGTTAAAATATTATTTTGACATAAAAAGGGTCTCCGAAAAAATATAAAACCCTCACTGTACCAAAACCGAGATACGGTTTCCGTCAAATTTCTATTTCTCGAATTTGGCCACTATCTACCCATCTAAAAATCATAAATAATCTAAAAACACTAATGATATTCCTAACTTTCCTTTTGGATCATTTCTTAATCCTCTGGTAATTATCTGTTCATTACGTGTCACGTATTTCTTTCTATAAGGACCAAAACCGTAACATCTTTATTCTAATCTCAGAAAATTCCAAACTAAAATTCTAAAATCCTTAAATAATATAAAAATACCATTTGTCTCTTTAATTCCTCTTGATGGCATTATCTTAACCTTCAGATCAGTATAATCTTATTTCGTCGTCTATATATAACGAGAATCGTTTTCTGTTGAAATTCCCAATTTCAACTCAAAGTCCTAGTTGCTTTACTATGGGCAATTATAGTCATGACATTTCATTTTCTAATATTATCTTATAGTATGTAATTTGATCTACTTGCTCAATGGTATAGAATTAACTACAGATTTGAAAATACGGGTGTTACAGGGTAGCTTCCCTGTGCCGTGATATTTGGTACCTTGCAATGACGAGCTCACTTGGTACCTCGCAATGACGAGCTCACGAGACATTGCAAGATCTCAGGATCAGTGGTAGCAGGGTGGTCCAGTACAGCCATATGAATTGTTTCTAAGTATGTGTTAATGTGATTATTCTTGTTACTCTAGCGCTTATTAAATTGTTTTTTTGTTCTTACACCTTTGTTTGTTGCTTTGGTTCAATTATTATTTATGAGCAAAGATGGCGAACAATGAGATACCTCATAACTCATCGATAGCAGCGTATGTTTCGCTTCTGAATTTGGAGAATCAGATTCTGACTTTCACAAGGGACATCGCCTTTAATGTGACCATTGGGATAGCACCGAATAATGAGACTCGTATCAACATGCGCCAAAACATGATTATAACTTCTGCAATTTCCATTGACCAAATACCGCGTACTGTACTTACTAGGCCTGTCGGACCTGCTCGTGGTTCTTCTACACGTTTTCCTCCCTCATAGTAGATCGGGATACTGACTTTTTGGATGCTGCAGGGTGGCGACTTGGGGTGGCAAAACGAGCCGGCCCGCCCCGACCCGCCAAAAAATGGGGCGGGCGGGCTGGCCCGTCAAAAAAAGTGGGTTGGGATACCCCCAGCCCGCCCCACCCCGCGGGTGGGTTGGCGGGCCAACCCGCCTAACCAGCCCAAAAACCAAAAAAAAAAAAAAGTAAAAAGTGTGTAGAAGTGGCGGGTTGGCCCGCTTAACCAGCACAAAAAAACTAAAAAATGCACAAAAAAAGAAGAAGAAAAAGAAAAACGGGTTGGGGGCCAACCCGCTGGGCTAGCCCGTTTTGAACCCACCTTTGGGCGGGCCAAAACGGGTTGTGGGTTGAAAACCCCAACCCGCCCCGCCCTTTTTTAGCGGGTTGGCGGGCTGACCCGTCGGGCCCAGCCCACATTGCCACCCCTAGTGGCGACGGTAGTGTGTATATATATATATATATGGGTGGGGATTAAGTTACTCCAAGAGTAACTCTTGCTGGACTTACTCCACTTAATAACTCTTTATAGACAACAAATTTTACAATTCCAACCGTCAAATAAAAGTTTTTATTAAGTAGATCAAATCTGTAAATTTTCATGAAATTTTAAAAATGTTTAATACTTCATCAAATATCATCACTTACGTAATATTAATATTTTAACTTCAATAAAATTTCAAGATTAAAAAGTCCAAAATAAAAGCTATATATATAACATCATGATTAATACTATGCACCGCAATGTAGGATGCATTCCATACATTATAGTTAACCCAGTTGGTAGTCATAGTAGGCTCCGTCTAGGGTAGGTAAGCATTTCAGGTTTCCCAACATGGAAAAACCCACATTTGAAAAAAAATAAATTAGTTTTGACCCCTTAACTAATTCAAATTTGAAAAGTACAACCCCTAAACTTTTAAAAATTAAAAAAGTTAACTCCAATTCGAAACCCACCTCTGCCCCACCATGGGTTCTGCAAACTTCCACCAAAAGGAGGGTTTGAGTGTCAATAGTGTCGTCGTGGGCCTACTCGTCTTCTTTGCGTCAATCTCAGAATCGTGACCGGAGCATCGACAACGTCGTCCTCTTCGATCTCGATCGTGACGGCGACACTACCACCCTCCCGGTGGCGTAGCCGCGCAGAGCCAGATCTGCTCGATGGTTAGTGGCCACGTACTGCTTGACGGAAGTGGTGGAAAAGGAGGTCGATCGAGTGAGGGGGAGTGGTGACGGTGGTGCAGCGCGAGGTCGGCTACGAAGGAGTAGGCGAGGCGGCGAGGCGGCAGCGTCGTCCCCCTCTCCACGTCCACCGTTAACCCTTTCGCTCCCTCCATTGTTCCTCCTCTCCCTTTCCACTTTCGTCAAGTAGTGAGGCCATCGAGCTCATTTTGATACTTGACGTCGGCGCACCACCGTCATTTCATGGGCAAGCCATGGCGGTGGCAGCGCGGTGCAGATTCTGTATGGCAAAAGAATAGTGCAGTACTTATGTTTATTCCATGCTTCCATGCTTTTGTTGCAGATTTCATGTTTATAATTTTTAAAAGTTTAGGGGTTATACTTTTCAAATTTGAATTAGTTAAGGGGTCAAAACTAATTTATTTTTTTCAAATATGGGCTTTCCCATGGTGGGAAACCTAAAATGCTTACCCACCCTAGACAGAGCCGTCATAGTAACAGTTATCAGTGTCAATCATCAAAACATACATACTTCATATGTCAACACCTACAACTATGCCAACTATCTAGATATACTAGTGTGTGAACTCGTGCGACGCACGGGGCAAATGGGGGGAACGTATATGAATAGAATAAAAACTAATAAAAGTAAATATAATAACAATAAAAATTTAAAAAAATTAATAATCATTATCTTTGAGAATAAAACTTGAAAACTCTATAAAGTATGTAATTTTTGTGGAAATTCATCAAACATACTCTATTGAAAAATATGATTAAGAATAAAAAAGAAAACTCTATGATACGTAAACTTGTGTTATATATACACAATATATATTTAAAATAAATTGTATTGAAAAAATTTATAATAATATATAATTTCTAAATATTCACTCATAGTAAGTTAGATGGTAATGTTACTATATCTAAAATGTTCAAAACAAATTTTATAATATGTAGGCCTGTTCTACGCACGGGTATTTATTAACAATATATAAATATAACATTAAAAAAATTTATATTAGTGTTTAATTTCTATTAAAATCTTCACCCATAATAAGTCAGATAATAATGTAGGCTCGTGTAAAAATGTAAAATATTTGAAATAAACTATATAGTATATAGGCTCGTGCCAAGTCAGCATTTTCTTTCATGTAAAGTGTTCTTATGATATATTTTTACTTTGTAAATCAAATATTAATATATTTTTAAGTAATTATTAATATGTTTTCATAAAAAATGTTCATCTCTGTACTACATTAGCCTCATATCACACACAATATAGGATAAATAGGCAAAATTGACTTTAAGCAACTAACTTTTATGGAGACATGTTGATAGGAAAAAACTTGATTGATAAAACTTAAATGGACAAAAAAATGATTTAGAAATTTAACATTCTAAAATTTAATTTAATAACTTAAGCAGAGATCTGAAAGTGGCAGTCCTGGTGGAGATTGACTCTGCAGTCTCGAAATCATCAATCTGAAGAAGAAAATCCAATCCGCTTCCAAATAAAAAAATGTGTCTATAGCCTTCTTAGCCGTTAGAGCCTTTAGCAGAAGGAAATACTCTCCAAAAAAACACACAAATGAAAGAAATAAGAAAAAAGGAGACAAAGAAATACTCTTAGTAGAGTAAACTACCAAAATGGTCCCTGACTGTATCATTCGGTGTCAATCTAGTCCCTGAGAGAAGGGAAATTATCAAAACGTCCCCAACTGCTGTTTTCCGTTATCCAATCCAGTCCCTGCCGTTAGAAGCTCTGTTTTACTGGTGACTTGTCCAGTTAATGGCCACGTTGGACTCCTACCTGGCAGTCCACGTTTACAAGGACCAAAATGAGAATACTTAACTCCATTTTTAAATTTCCAAATCCCAAATTTCCCAAATCCAAACCCTAACAACCATATTCTTCTACCTTTCTTCTTCCACTTCTACGCATTTATGCTTGAAGCTCAGGTTGATGACAATGGGAGGTGGTCATCAATCTTCGCAGGGGAGGTTGCTGAAATCCAGTAGTGCAACCAGTAGCCAATCAGCATCTTCACAGCCACAACATACTGAACCAGCGCCTATGTGTTACTGTGGAAGAAGGACAAAAAAACTCACATCTAGAACGATAAAGAATCCACTGAGGGACTTCTACACATGTGATTTGAGTCAGGTAATGGCAATACGAAATTTGGGATTCATGGGGTTCTAGTTTTCTGGCTTTTGATTGACAGGGACCTTTTTGACACTGTTATGGTTCTTTCCAAGATGATATTGCAAAATGCACTTACTTTAAATGGGTTGATGAATGGGTTGTTGAATATGCTGCAGCTTATGGGAGAGATAAAATGTGGAAGACACATGTTAATGTTGAGCTTGAGGCTATAAGGGTGGAAGTGGAGATAATGAAATATTTTGTAATTGCTATATTGATGGTGGTGGTGGTGTTTTGTGGAAGGCAAATGGCACAGAGTGATCTAGTTTAGTGTAATGGTTCTGGTTGTATAAGTGTGTGTAATGGTTCTGATTTATCATGTCATGAATTATGTTATATGTAATGCTTGTAGTGACCATAATGGAAATGTCTAATTTCTAATTCATCATTTGTGGTTGTGTAAATTCAGTTATAATGGACCTACATTCCTTGAGTTACTTAGAATGCCAATTCAGGTACAGTATGAACAAAAAAGTACAAGTAATAATATCCAATTGAAAGGGGGCAAATCCAAATGAAACCAAATCATGCTTGCAATTACTAATCATTAATAATAGCTAAAAATTGTCCATAATAAAAGAGCACATAACATGTGCATATACATCATCAAAGTCTCATAAAAGACAAGAGCACCTATCATTTGTCCAAAATAAAATAGCACCTAACATGTGCATTATCAAGTCCAAAATAAATGAGCACCTAACATGTGCATTTACATGTCCAAAAGAGCACTTAACATGTCCAAACTGCATTCAAGTATTTAAAAACAAAAGGGCACCTATCATGTGCATTTACATCATTTACAATATTTCAAAAAAAAAACTTCAGACTTCTACTTCAGTGCTGATGTGGACCCGGTGGTCGAAACCTTGGAGTTGGGATGAATGTCATGAAACCTGTTGAGGTCCCAGCAGCATGTGAAAATGGAACTTGCACCAAATTTGGAGGTTGCATGCCCTATGACAATACACAATCAGTTGGTTAAATAACCTTGAACCATTTCATATGGTTATCAAAAGGCAGTAGTCAGGCTCAATGCGGTCCCACACACAAATTTCGCCCCCCTCGTACTCAATCAGGCCATTTTCCTGCCTTCTAAAATTACCACCATGGTGTAGGATGAACATCAGCATTTTCTCAGTCCTGTAAATACAGAAAACAGAGATATCAATGAACCATTTTGCATAGGCATGTGCATTCACAATTAACCCCAACCCATACATTGAACTGAAGCCCTAAAACCCCAACAGAAAATGACAATGCTACACCTTACAGACCAATATAACAAAACAGAGACACCCATAAATAGAGCAAAATCGTGTGGATGAACAACCAGATAAACCCCAAACCAGACAGTGTCATCAAGCCCTAAAAACCCAAATCAAAATGACAACAATACAAGGTAGATACAATATAGGACTGGGAAAGATGAAGATAGTACAAAAACAGAGCCACAAATTTAGAAACTTAACAAAATAACCCTTTACCTTTTCGGTGCCCTCGCTGGATGAATAAGAGACCAAGAAACGCGATGAAGAAACGACCACGCCGTCTCCAACACGGCAACGATCACGGCGGCGAAGTGGCGTCCACGGTTGCTGGTTGGCGGAGGAACTTAGGCGCGCTCTGGTTTTCTCATTTTCTCAGAGGAAGTTAACGTGTGAGTGAAGGGTTACTGAAGTGTGGGTTTTATGTTTCTCAAAGTTATGATTTTGGTCCCTTTTTTTTTGGGCCCCAATATTCTCATTTTAGTCCTTGTAAACGTGGACTGCTAGGTAGGAGTCCAACGTGGCCATTAACTGGACAAGTCAGCAGTCTTCTAACGGCAGGGACTGGATTGGATAACGAAAAACAGCAGTTGGGGACGTTTTGATAATTTCCCTTCTCTCAGGGACTAGATTGACACCGGGTGACACAGTCAGGGACCATTTTGGTAGTTTACTCACTCTTAGTAGGACTATCACAGAGCATTACTTGACCCTTGCACCTTCAAATGTTTTTATCTTCCACAGTGTATGAGAGAAGAGAAATGCTAAAAGAAACTTAAAAATAAAGAACTAAAAATTGAGAAACAAAGAATTGAGGGTCAAGTAAGAGAAAAAGGGAAAGAGAATAGAAGGGAAGAGACGGTCTAATCGGTGGGAAGAGGGAAGAGAGGAGAGGAAGAAAAAAGAACGGTGGAGATAGAAAGAGAAAGAGAAGCACCGAGAATGGAAGCCATACTTGATTTTGAAATCTGGAGAAGGGTTTGTAATCGAAAAAAAAATCTAGAGAAGGGTCACGCGGTTTTAATTTTGAAATCTCAGTTGCAAAGCCATTTAAAATCACTTTCCCATACACACTTTACAACTACTTTACTCAGATAAAGCCATTTAATTAATTGGTTAGCTAGCTGTTACAAAAAAAAACTGTGCACTGATATTTAAAAATTTAATTAATTTAAATTTTAAATTGAATCTCTAATCTATTTTTGGAAAGACTGTCCCAAGATTGTTTAAGAAGTATTCATTGAGAGAATGCCACCTGTCAAACTTTTCCTATTTCAGGGACTTCTTTTCTGTTTAGTATGATGCTCATAAAAAACATAGCTCTATAAAAGCAGATCAAACAAGAAACTCTGATCAAACTGGCCACTATAAATGAGAATTGTTAGGACGTCTCATCCCAAAGAAATGTTTATCCTTGTTTAAGAATGAACTTTGAAAGGATTTCAACAAGTTTTGCTAAGTTTAGATAGTCCATACAAATTGTCAAAAAAAAAGATAGTCCATACAAAATTAGTAGCTTTAATAAGAATAGGTGAAGTTCAACGGGTTTGAAAACTACAATTTTGGTTTTTGGGGAATGAATTCTACATAATTGTGCTCTTGGAGTTATGTTTGACCTATACTAACCTAGTAAATGCAGTTTGAGGTTATCACATAGTTCCATTTTAGCATTTACAAGTGGAGAAGCCAAAAAGGAGGGATATGCATAACAATTATCGAAAGACGATTGCAAGAATTTTAAAGAACTGAAAAGTAAAATTTGCATTAAACGTAAATTGATAGGAATTTAAAGGTGGGAGGTATACTTGAGTTTGATCCGTGAATCTGCTCGAGTGAGATATATAGGATCTTAATCAAATCAAATATCCAACATGTAGAACATGGGTAAGGCAATTATTTTATTCACAAGCTGAATACATGATAGTTACATGACATTTGGAATAGCCATTAGACACAACTGCCTATCTTGGCAACAAGCTTTGAGTCTTGACTATTAGGACTCTTTGACGGTGTCTAGCCTAATAATGATCCGACGTGGTCCTGAAAATAGTATGTGTATTGGACACTTACCTTAAACTTATCGAAATGAAGCTACATATAGGATTAGTTATAGGCAGTCAATTCTGGCATTAAATGTTCATGCTTCTCTCAATTTAAAATACTGCACAGCGCAGAGGAATTGTTGAGGAAAAACATTAAATAGCTTGAATTATTGCTCTGAGTAAATAGTAATTTCAGTCCCAAAAAGTGTAATGTGCTATCAAGTTAGTCCTTAAAATTAAAAAAATTAAAAAATAGTTCCTCAATTTGGCTTCCGTCAAGGTAGTCCCTGATGTCACCGCTGTCAATTAACTCCGTTTAAATTGCTAACTTGTCCCACTAAGTGATGCAACCCTCCACGTGTCATCCTAGTGAGCAAGGGAGGGACTATTTTGCAAATTTCATTTATCACCCTTTTCTTTGATCCCTCTTCCCCTATCGCACTCTAGCGCCCCTTCCCGTCGCACCCTCCCACCTTCTCTCCTCTCTCTTGCTTGCTGTTGGAGACACGGCTGTCCCTTGTGATGGCAGAGAAGATGAAGGAGGAGTTGGAGGCAAGGTTTAAAAAATGGACCGCAATAGCTGATGCGGCTAGGACAAAACGGTAGCGGCCGCTGCCAAAACCGCAATCGGCCGCAATAATGGCGTGAGAAAAAATTACAAAAAACGGCCGCGACGACCTCGACAAAACACCGTTTTAGGACAAAAAACCGCAACGGATATTTTTTTCTTGAAAAAACACCGTTTCTGAGCCCATAAGAAGAATAAAAATGCAAACTTTTTCAGCAATCTGACCTCATTTCGTTCTTTCATTTTGCTGGCTTTGGCTTTGCCTCAACTACAGCTTTCATCTTCAACCTTGACCGATCTCGTCTCAGTTCTCCGCAAGACTCCATCTTTCGGCCTCCTCTGGTTAGCAATAACCCCATAACTCGTCGAGCTCCAAAAATCCGAGAATGGGTTGTTTACAGTGAGGGATTCGGATGGGATGGGGATGGGGCCATGGATGGTGAGATTGAGGTTGGGGCCGTTGAAATCGACCTTCATCGGCATCATAGATGGCGAGATTGAGGTGGGGGTGAGCGGCCTCACTGATGCCATGGTGGGAACGGATGCTACCATCATCGTTGAGAAGAGAGAAGAGGGAAAAATGAAAATGTGAGAGGAGAACAGAGGTAGAGGACAGAGCCATTGGGAAGAGAGAAGAGAGGGGATGATGACTATGAGAAAGTGAAGCGAGAACATTCTGGAGGGGTCTTTCGCATTTGGACGTGTGAGCAATATCTTTTTGGTGACAAACAACAAAATAAAAAGAGCTCTTTTCTGTTGACCAAAAATTTAATTGGTTGAAAGTTGAAAACTATTACCGTTCACATTATTCAATTTAATTTTTAAAGTGTTTTTTTTATTTACAAATTTTTATATTGTGTTATAATATATATGAATTGATATTAACATTGTAATTTGAAATAAAATTAAATTTAAATAATAGTACGGAGATGTGGGGCCAATTGTATGACCTACTAAAAGAAAATTAAGAAATCAAATGAAGTTCTACCATTAGAGCAAAAAATGATAGATGCTCTTAAATCATATGTAGCACTTATGGACCCACTAAAAGAAAGTAAGAACCCATTTTGTGTTCTAGTATTGGAGATGCTCTGAGTGAGATTGGGGACTTTGGGGTCAGTGAGTGAGTGTGAGGCAGAGATTTTTTTTTGCTTTAATGTTTATTTAGATTAGATGATTATAACCTTATTTATTTGAATGCTTATTTCAAAATTTAATCCTCATTTCAATTCTTATTTAGATGTTTATTTCTATTTTTTAAATTTATTTCAAATTCTGATTTTTTTTTAAATTAAACTCAGATTTTACCATTTTAGTTGCAGTGAGATGATGAATTTTACATAAACTTCTTTCTATGTATTAGTGGTTTTTTTATGTTGAGAATTTGAGATAAATAATTTGTGCATGAACTTTATATAAATATATGAATAGTTATTAATTAGTCTATGTTGAATCATTCAAACATGTATGTATTTTGTTAAACATATTAGTAATTATTAAACTATTCATATTTTCTATTTATTTTATATACTTTGGATCTCTTTTAATAATAAAAAAATTAATTATAAGTTAATATAGATTGCATAATAATACAAGCAATTTTAATATAATTTTTGCAATGTTGTGAATAATTTACGTCGTGACAACCGCAATACGCGCCACGAGGTTCGCAATATCCGTGATCGCAAAAACTTTAACGCAATCGCAACCGCGATCGTAACCACAATTTAGAACCTTGGTTGGAGGCAAGCTTCTTATATTATACCTTCTGTTCATCTATTTTTGGGAATCCCATGAGCTCCACGGCCATTTTCACCGGCACAGATTGCAATTCACGGAGAGAGGTGGGGCTTAGGGTCAAAATGTCATGGCAAGAAGAAGAGGTGAGGGTGCTTGGGCCAAAATCACTTTTTCTATTTTTTTCCTTCTTTTCTCGATTGGAGGGTGAGATGAGTTTGAAGATTTCTGACAGTAACTGACAGGTGAGGAATTAGGAGTGTGTTCGACATTGAAGTGGATCCTCACTTCTAACTTCTAAGCATGGAATACAAAGAAACAAACCTCTAGAAAATGAAAACCAATTCCAAATGAATTTCTTTGTGAGAATTCTTTTTTTTTAAGGATTTCAATTCTTGCTTGTTTTAAAGGAAAACAATTGTGTTGGTTCTTTTTTGGTAAAGAAAACTATTGTGTTTTTAATTAAGCTTCTTTTTTGTTTTTTCAAAATAAAAAAGAAACACACACATGCATGACGCAACACACAACTCTGCAAGAGTTACAAGGTTGACAAGTGAGAAAGTATGGCATAATGGAACTCTTGGCAAAAGTGGTTTTGTTAAACGGAGATTGAAGGGTGAGTTTGGTATCTGGGTGGGTCAGTTGGTTATTCATTTCGGTGATTGAATATTTGAATATGGTTTCCCTGGCAGCTTCAACCGAATTGCATAGGGCGTTTGGTCATTTACAGACGGGGGAGAAGGGGGGAGAAACCCGATGGGGAAGAGAAAGGGGGCTGGAGATGGGTAGCGGGAGAGGGAGAAGAGAAAAGGGAATGAAATGAAATTTGCAAAATAGTCCCTTCCTTGCTGACTAGGATGACACTTGGAGGGTTGTATGACACTTAACGTGACAAGTTAGCAATTTAAACGGATTTAATTAATAGAGGTGATGTTAGGGACTAACTTGATGGATGGATGTCAGATTCAGGGACTATTTTTTAGTTTCTTTAATTTCAAGGACTAACTTGACAGCGTGTTATACTTTTAGGAACCAAAATGACTATTTACTCTATTGCTTTATTACTTTAGAGGGCTTCCTAGTAGTTGAATTTGAAGCTGCCATTATACAATACAAAAAATTGGTATGATATCAGATATGATCAGAACCTAAAAGAAGTGCAAAAGGAGGGTGATTTTCACGGTAACAGCTCAATGGGGAGTGGAAAAATTGCTTCTATACTTCTTCCCACCATCAAAAGAACCAATCTTCTTTACATGGTTGACAAATGATCACCTTTGATTGAGCAATGAGAGCCTGCAATCAGAGAAACTGTAAACAAAATATCAATGAACCCCGCTTTCAAAAACAAAAAATAGTACCTTAACCATAGACAAAATAGTACCTTAACCATAGCATCTTATGACACTGATATTTGAAATATATTCCTATAAAATAAGCAAATTAGTCATACCACCGAAGCTAAAAGAGAGATAGTGATGTAAGTTTCAAGCTACTGAAGTTGCATTCTTATAACATGCAAGATGGATGAAGAAGTAGCATCTATAAAGATGAGCCTTTTAGAAGCAAATTGATAAGTACCTAGTCAGAGGGTTTAGGCGTTGTAGTGTACAACAAACTATTGATGAAGTTTTGACTGATTATAAGGTAAAATAGATATAAATAATTAGAGTTAATTGCACTTTTGGTCCTCCTGTTATCGTGATTGTGCGATTTGGGTCCCCCAGTTTCTAATTGTGCGAATTGGGTCCCCCAATTATCCCAATTGTTGCAGACAGGTCCATCCATCGTTATTTCGTCTAAATTTTAGCACTTGGATGCTATATGGCACACTTGAGACAAATTTGACACTAAATTAGGTCATATTGGCAAAGTGTAGGTTGTTAGAAAATTTTTCAAAGCAAGTCGATTGGTAACACACGTTATAAATATTAATGGTGAAGAGGAAGACATATACTAATGCTTAGAGATAGTGAAAATGGGCATACATAGATCAGTCACAGAATATCCACCTTATATGCTCTAACATGCAGAGTCGAGGTGTGTCCAATCCATAACTATTTGTTTTGATCCATGTCAAATGAAGATTCTCACTCAACTCTTCAGAATCACTAAGCCAGTGTTGAACCTTAAAGGGAAAAAATATAAAATAACAAAAAGAGATGTAACGATATGGGCATGCTTATAAAACCTGAGCAAAAAATAATGAAATAAATAATAAATCATGATCATTGAATGCCAAACAAACAATATTTATCGGAAAAATAAAAACATACAAACGCTATACTAATGGTATATTCAACTGAACATTTTTTATGTAACTACTTTGACATTTCCAAGGTAGTTAAAATCAGATTGGTCATTGAACTAGTGAAAGCAGTACTGGTTCAAGGTTCAGTTATTTAACCAGGGTCCAACCGGGTTATAATTAAATAATATTATTTTAATTTTTAATATAATATTGTTTATGCCAATTTTTGGTAAAACAAACAATATTTTGAATTTTGAGAGTTGGTGTGTGAATGTTCCCTTTTTGATAGTTGGGTTCTTCAAAGTATGCACAATTAACTTCGATCACAAAACGTAGAATCTAAGGGATCGTTTTGTAAATACCTTTCAGAAGATGGTAACGAATTTTAATTAAACATAAGTCCTTACAATTGAACGTCCAAACTCTAAATATAAGAGAGTCTATAATTACAAGAACGAAGAGTAAAGACTGAGTCATTACAACTGATGTAAAACTAAAACCGAAAGACAATCGAATGCCATTTGAGATTTCCACTGGAATCAGACCACCTCGCCTGAAGGGGGTCTTCCCGTGCATGGTTCTCGTTGACCACTTCGTCCTGTTGAAGCATTTTGTTGAAATGTCCAACTGAAGACACCAAATGACCCACCATGGCCAACAACTTGTCTAAAATCAAGTCTTGTGGCATCCCGCGTCTAATTCCTCACAGAGCTAAACCTAGTCACACACACAGACTTAAGGAGAGATAGATAGGGGGAGAGAGAGAGAGAGAAAGAAAGAAAACCCTAACCTTGACAACTTCTTCTCTTGGTGGAAATGGTGAACCCAAATGAGACTAACCTAACAGTGGAACACAAGAGTAGTATGAGACTATGAGACCAAACCCCAAACAGCAGCGACATGGACCAAACAACAGCGACAGGGAATACGAAGCAAACGAATATTACCTAAAATGGAAATGCTCGCGATGAACGAAGCAAACGGACGCGGCGGCCGCGACAGAAATGCTCATGGAGGCGGCGAAAACAGGACGAGAAGGGAGAAGGGAGTGAGAAAATACGAAACAAACAAGAGCTTCTCCTGCTCACAGTGTCGGAACGGCGACAGCTTGCAGTTCGGTGGTTCACGAACGACAATGGCGGAACGATAGTGGCTCGAGGGAGAACGAACGACAGTGGCTCTAGGGTTTGCAGTATGAATGTTGAAAGCGGGAGTGAAACAAGAGAGTGAGGGAGTTCTGAATACGAGGGAGGGAGTGAGCTTTGAAAATAAAATTTTGACTTTCCAAATCGGTTGGAATATAACCGTCTTGGAAAGGTAGTTTTTTGGCTTTACTAGTCGGTTTATTTACTAACCGATTTTAAAGGTTCTTCTTTATAATTACTACAATGCCACCATGTTCAGATTCCAAATCGGTTATATGGATGACCGGCTTGAAAGGTCTTTTCGTGTAACATTTAATTACGACAATGCAACCGCGTCCACTTTCCAAGTCATTTGCACCACAACTGACTTTAAAAGAGCCATTTTATTCCCATTTTCCACTAGTAACTGAAAGTTTGCCATAGTTTCAAATTCCTTATTAGATGATATGCAATGCAGATTGATTTCATGCAAAGATGTCCATAATCAAACACTTATAGTGATAAAGACATGCAACTTAAAGAACCAAGTCACGACAGAGCAAACCAAGCATACAAGAGAAACATGTGAAACAAGGAGTAAATTGAAGCAAGTTCTGAAGCAAACATAGGTTCTTATTTCACTTGAAGTGCAAATTGAAATAACATAAAGAAAGAAAAAGTTGTCATCTTTCTGCACTCAGTCTACCTTGAGTTTTCATTGTGAGCATCACACTAGGGACTTAGGCTAGTTTCAAGGGGTTTAGAGATTAAGAATTCTGATCATGTTTACATCTACATTTCCTCTATTTATAGACCTAGACTTGGCGGCAGTTGGTACCCACTTTCAACAACTCTTTGTTAGTGAGCTTATCGAGTGCAACTGTTCCTTTACATGCTTGCCACTTGACCCACGTCTCTGAGCCACATCTGCAACACCCTTTCTCCAAAAAGGATATTACACCATAGTTACCAATGAATTTCGAAATAACTTAAAAAATATTTAGTAAAACTCAACATTCCTTCTGCGAAAACGTGAGTAAATTTTTTTTCTTCTTTTAAACACACAGAAGGATGGAGAAATATGTATTAATTTTTTTCCAAAAGGGTTTAAGTGCGGAAGCATAACACAATACTATACGAAAAAGATCTCGTCTCTTATATACATAAAATCATCAGAGTTTGTACAGGAAAGAGTTTAAAGTAAGACAGTGAACATCTAAGCTAGTCTGGTCTCTAAACCCCTACCCAAATAACACAGTAACCATCTAATCTTCCTGAAATCCATAACATCTACTCTGCAGCATCCTTCAGCTCCTCTTCTAAGAGCTAACCCCCTTCTTGGGTCAAACATCTACTCCGTCATGCATCAACATAACAAAGCAGGCAAGGGTGAAACTTTAAACAACTTAATAAGGAAAGTACAGGCCACAACAACACACAACACAATCACTAAGGAATCATACTAAAATAACCAGTATATCAATATCTCAGATAATCAGAACAATAAGAATTTCACTCAACACAGCACATTTGGGAACATCCAGTGGGAACATCGCTTTCAACAAAGCATTTGGGAACATCTAGTAGGAACATCATGTGGGAACATCGAGTAGGAACATCGTGTGGGAACATCGCCTTTCACTAGGTATATCTCTTTCACTTCCAACCACTCAAAACCACTTATCTCAAACCACATAGAATCACCAGTACACACAAAGCCATACTTAACAGATAGGAATTCCAAAACACACATCTCAGGGAAAACAAAGAATCTTACCACTCAGACAGACATAGAACCATTTATTCCAGACAACTCGTACATTGTTTATATTCAAGTTTCTCAAAAATATATGGTATATAACAGTACCAAAAAGTATTTAATTTATTGAAAAGGGGTCAAAATGAAAATATTTTGAAAATACTTGAACACCGGTTTATTTTCAGAAAAAACCCTATTAAAACTATTTTTACAAACTTTCACTGTTGAAAACATAGAGAATACTGAGCCAAAAATATATAACAGTAGAATTCATTGAGAATCCATTACCATTATATCCCCAATTATCTTAGTCACGTATATACTGAGTCCCAAAGTTAAGAATTCCCCAAACAGCGTATCAATACAGATCCCAGGCCAGAGAGAGACGAACTATTTTAGCCCCTTCAAAGGTCTCACTTCCTTTCTAGACAGATCCATACTGATAAACTATTTATCTAAACAATGACCTTGTATCAATGATAGACAATACCTGGGTTTTCACAAAATAATTAATTGTATTCTCTTCGCGGTAAAATTATATTTGCGGTAGTATAAATTTTGCCATTATAATGGTATGTTTACAAAGGTTTAAAAATGATTTTAACATAACCCTCTTGCTTCACGAAAATCTTGAGAAAATTTGAGCATAATAACTCTCCTATTAATATTTAGCACAAAATAATTATTTAAAGGCTATAAAACCATTTATTAAGGCTTAATAGTAAAAACACCTAAAACATACAATCCTAACACAAACAAGAATCAAAACTCATACTTCACACATTAAATTGCAAGATTAACCTCTTACCTTGGCCAAAACTTGATGAAGAACAAAGCAAGAACATAAGAGAAATTTAAGAACTAAGAGTGAAAAGAGAGAGAATTTGTGTTTGTTGTCTTCAAGGCTTCCTTGGCTTCTTGGATGAGTGAAAATTTATGAAGCCAAGGGGGTCTATTTATAGGTGAGGGGGCAGCCAAGGGGTTGAGTTATAAAGGAACCTTGGTTAGCTTAGAAAGTAATCATAGTTTGGCTTTTAATAAAATCAAAACAATTAACTAATTCCTAATTGGCCTAAACCACTTCACAAGGATTGAATCCAAGTGAAAGATCATCATCCAAGGGTCCAAGTTGAGGAAGAGGGGCGGCCAAGGAGCAAGGAGAAGGAAGGAATAAGGAAAGTATGTGATGTAAGCCATGAGGCTTAAAATCACATTTATCTAATTAGTTTTAATCTTACCTTTATTCTAATTGGTTTAAAACTTTGACTCATGGACCAAATGCACCTAGTCCTCTTCTTGGCAAGGTGGTAGGACGGTTTATGAGGGCTGAAAAGGGAGGGAGTGAAGTTACATCTTTGCCCTTAGGGTTTTCAAGTGAAAAGGGATACAAATCAATGGCAAAAGTGACTTTTCACTAATCAAAACTTCCTAAAACGAATTTAAAGATTGAGAACTGGTAAGAAATCTTGGGAATACCATGTAATAGCCCTAATAGCTTCATGGAAGAGTTTCTGGAATTTTACGGTAAGTGTAAGCTATGCGTTTAGCTCAAAGAACGGAAAAACGGACGCGCCGTAAGTGAAAAACAGACATTTTTCAGAAAATTCCAGAAAAAATCCCAGAAAATCACAAATTGAATTTAAACACTAATGGTCCATCTTGAAATTTGATTTTGAACACTCACTGATCACTAAAAATCCATTTTTGACCAGAAATTCTTGTTTTCCGTATTTTATGAACGTAAAAAAAAGTAGCATTTTTATTTGCTTTTCAGAAAATTACGAAATAATTTCCAAATATCCCCAAAAATATAAAAACATGATTCAGCTACTTAAAATCTTTTTCTGACCTCATTTTGGTCTCTGAATCAGGGTTTTACGCTTTCCGCAAATAACAGGGTCAAAACAGTAATTTCCAAAGTTTTCAAAAAATTCTAAGAAAATTCCAGAAAATCAAAAATATTAAAAGAACCAAATTTTGTGAAGGAAGTTTGTTTGAAAAGGTTAGGTTAACATACTTGTGTTATTAAAACCCTTTTCCGTCAATAGCAGAAAATACGGATAACAAACAGTAAGGAAAAAGTTACTGTTTTAATAACATAATTTCATAAATGTTTTATACTTATTATTATATGATCAAATTAATTTTCTTATCACCTAGATCTTAGTATTTCATATTAAACAGAAATTCTAACTAATACCCTAAAAATACGGATGTTACAACATCTATCATGTGTTTCCTTCAAATATAATGACTCTGATTCTCTGTATTGATCGATTCCCAATTTCGATTGCCTTAGGCCCCTTTCGATTCCTTTAGACTTATTTTAGGACTCGACGTCGACTTGGCCTTCTAGGCTCTGGTAAAGCCTCTTGCCATATTTGGGCTCTTGTTTCCGTGTCTGGAATAAAAATAGCCCAACAAATGCCCCCCAAAATATTACCTTTGACTTTGGTACATGTGATATTTTATCTTCGAATCCGCTAGCTCTTCTTCTTTCAAGCTTAGCTTCGATTCGTGCTTGTCACGGTTTCTAGCCACGTGATGTGACACTTGTCCACTTTCCAAGCCATTATTACTTTAGCCGCTAAAACTGTCAGCATGTTATCCTTATACCTTACCCGTTTGAGGTATAAATTTCAAATCTCTTTGTCTTCCACAGTAACTTAGCGTGAAAAAACCTTCTCGCTTCATCTTCTTCTCCAATTGCTTTTCTGGCCCCGAAGCTGAAAATAGAGTGACTGGGATAGGAAGCAAGGGGAGTTGGGCTAAAGACCAAGAAAGCAGGAACTAGAAGTAGGATAGGGTCCCTTCCCTTAGGCCTTTTCTTTCTTCTAGGACTTTCATCTTCCTCCTCTTAGGAAGCAGTGTGACCCTTTCTCTAGGTCATATCATTGTTTTTCATAGGACCCTATTTGGTGGTCTAAATGTAAGACATTCCTTGTAACATGCCATTTCTGGCTTAGGTAATTGTAGACTTAGGCATTCAGAACGGTACTGACATTGTAAGACATTCCTTATACTTAGCCATTTTTGGCTTATTAATGAAATATCTTATATGTAAATCTTATTTCTTGTACCGCTTTATAGTATGACTTTAAATATTTGCCATTTATTGCATTGACTCGCAAACTCATTTCTATTTTACGAATCACATAGGCATTTCCTGAATATGCCTCTTCGATTTCAAAAGGACCTTTCCAAGTTGGGAACCACTTTTCGAATCATTTCGATTTCTTTTCAATTGGCAAAATCAACTTCCAGACTAAATCGCCAACAATGAAAGTTTTTGAATTAACTTTTTTCTTGTAAAATTTGGCAACTTGATCTTTTTGATGTATTATATTGTCTAAAGTTGTCATTCTCTCTTCATCCAGATTATTTAACTCGTCATACATCATGTTCCAATAATATTGAAATGGCAATTCGAACTGCCTTTGAATTCGAACTGACTGAAGGTTCACCTCTGCAGGTGAAACTGCCTCGTGCCCATAGACCAACTATAAGGTGTGGTCCCAGTGGATTCCTTGGGAGAGTTTCTATAAGCCTACAAAACTTTTCTTAGAGTCTCGTGTCAATTCCTTGGCTTTCTCCCAATATGCTTCTTAATCAAACCAATTATTACCTTATTTATGGCCTCGACTTGCCTATTTGCTTGGGCGTAATGGGGGGATGAAGTCAATAGCTTTCTTCCCCTCGACTCAGCATAACTTTGTACTTGTCTTCCTACAAAGACAGTACCCTGGTCCGTAGTTAAAGTTTCAGGAATCCCAAACCTATGCAGAATTCTTTCTTCGATAAAACTGATGATTTCTTTCTAGTCAACGTCCTTTAGGGGAATTGCTTCTACCCACTTCGAAAAGTGGTCTACAGCCACTAAGATATACTTATGACCCTTCGAAGAAGGAAGGTGAATCTGGCCAATGATGTCCAAAGCCCATCCTCTGAAAGGCCATGGCTTGACAATCGAATACAACTCGCTAGTTGGGACGTGGTGGACATTACCATATTTTTGGCATTGCTCACATGACTTGGCATATTCAAAGCAATCCTTGTACATAGAAGGCCAACACACACCTTGTCGTACGAGAGTCCACTTCATTTTGCCCCCTGCTTGATGGGCTCCACACAATCCTTTGTGGACCTCAGCCAACGCCAGAAAGGCCTTTGATTCCCCTAGGCATCTCCACAACCCTCCAACACTAGTCTTTTTATACAATTCATTTCTTAGTATGGTATAGCGAAGAGCCCTGTATCTGATTTTCCTCTCCGTTGGCTGAGAAGAATCTTGTAAATAACGAACCAATGGCATTCTGCAATCATTTGGGTCCATGATGTCGATTTGCAAAACCTCTAATCCCCATGTGGGCAGTTTTTCCTTGGTTTGGATCAACATTTCAAGGCTACACCTCGATATTTTGTACCCCGAGGCCACTTGAGCTAAATCATTAGCCTCATCATTCTCTACTCTGGGAACATGTTCAAACCTTATCTCATCAAATTTAGCTATAAGTTCGTTGGCATAGGCCAGATATGTCTTTAGCCTTTTGTTTGAACATTTGTACTCCCCAGTTATTTGGTTGATAACCAACTGGGAATCGCCACGTATTAAGGCACTCTTTGCATTCATGTTTAATAACAACTCGAGCCCGGATATCAATGCCTCGTACTCGATTTCGTTATTGGAACACTGCTCGTTGACCTTCAACATGACTTGGGTAGGTACTACTTCAGGGAATACCAGGTATAGGTCGATTCCAGTGCCTTGGCTGTGTTTCAAACCATCAAAATACAACTGCCATGGTCTTATACCAATAAAGCTAACAACACCCACCTCGATTGGGGGTGGTCGACCAAGAAATCAAAAATGACCTGTCCTTTCATGGCTTTGAGTTGCCTAAAGGCCAAAGAAAATTCTGTGAGGCTAATACCCATTTGCCCACCCTACTGTGTAAGATGGGCTTTATCAGCATGTGTTTTATTACATCAAAGTGAGAAATTACAATGACGCACAAGACTTAATATAATATTTCAACTTTGTACAAGAGAAATACACGCACAGGCACAATTTCTCGATGGCACAATACCTAGTTTCTGCATCATTTAAGACTCTACTTAAATCATAAATGGCCCTTTCATTTCTATCTTCATCCTCTTAGGCCAACATGCTCCCAATCGTCTCATCTGACGCAGAAATGTATAACTTTAAAGGCTTTTCTGGGATTACAGTTGCCATGATTGGATGATTTGCCAAGTATGCTTTGATGTTTTCAAATGCTCGCTGGTGCTCAGTCTCCCATTTGAACCTGTCTTCCTTTTTTAACTTCAATAATGGGGAAAAGATCTTAATCATGCTAGACAAATTCGAGATGAATCATCTTAAGAAATTGATCTTTCCAACAATCATTGAAGTTGTTTTTTATTGGAAGGTGGACAAGTCTGCAAAATGGCTTTAGCCTTGTTACCCTCTATCTCGATTCCTTTAGCTTGCACCAGAAAACCAAGGAAATTCCCTACAGTCACACCAAAAATACATTTAATAGGATTCACTTTAAGACCATGCTTGTGCATCCTGTCGAATGCCTGACACAAATGGTCCAGATGGTCATCATCAGATTTAGATTTGACCACAACATCGTCTATGTAGACTTGCATGAATTTTCCTATTAGATTATGAAATATGGTGTTCATGGCTCACTGGTATGTGGTGCAACACCCTTTCTCCAAACAGGATATTACACCATGTAACCAAAAGATTAGCAATTACTTAGAAAATATTGTAATGGAAGTCGGTAGTTCAAAGTATTAAAAACGCGTAGTTTTCGAACCCCTTTTTAGATAATTATTTTTCTAAAATGGGTAAAATCATGAGAAATAAATTTTATGACTTGAATATGATATAGGAAAATTTAGAAACCCAAAACTAAATTTTTGGACTATTTTTCATGTCCCGGTTGCGCCTGGTTTACCCGTAAAGCTCCAAACGCGAGTAAAATAAAGTTTTTCTAAAAAATTTTAGAAAAATTTCTAAAAATCACAAATATTATAAAAATAACTTTTGGTTCGTTAAAAAAATTATTTTGGAGTAAAAATGACCTCCAGAAAAATACTGGACGCTATCCCCGCATCAGGAGAGAATGTGGTTCCCGCAAAAACTTAATTTTGCGAACTCTACTACTCTCGACTCCTCTAAAATAAATCTAAGATATTACTATCACTATCCTCACCTCAAGATCCCAAAAATCATTAATTAAATGATTTTAATTAAATTAAATAGGATTAAAAATCATTAAAAACTATATATAAAAAAAATCAGGGTGTTACACCTTGACTCCCCTTGTTGGTATTACCAGTAGAAAAAGTTACATTGCTCTTTTGTTGGTTCCCTTGATCCTTATAGTAGGGTTTGTTCTGATTCTGCTTTCCTTCCTTCCCTTGTGGATATGACCTAGACGGTCCACCCACGTTGCCCTTATTCACTCTTCCTCTCATCAGGTTCTCCATCTTTCTACACTTTTCCACCAACAGTGGAAATTGACGAATATCCAGTGAAGCTACAGATTGATGCACCTCGTACCTCAACCCCACTTCAAACCTCTCACACTTCCATCCCTCGTCTGGTTGGACTTGGAAAAATCGAAAATACTTGGCAAGTGACTCAAACTTTGCCGCTTACTCTCCTACAGTCATGTCTCTTTGCTGCAGTCGCAGAAACTCTTGCTCCTTCTCTGACCTCGCGCTCTGTGGAAAATAGTTCTCAAGAAATTTTTCCTTGAATATCTCCCACGTCACGGCTTGGTTTCCATCTTCCATCAGTTGTCAGACTCCCTTCCACCAATACTCCACGTCACCCAACAGCAGGTAAACCGCGTATTGCACCTTCTCAGCTGCTGTGCAGTGCAGGATCTCAAAGATCTTCTCTAGCTCTTCTATCCATAACTCTGCTTTCTCTGGTTCAGCCTCGCCATGAAACTGTGGCGGATTATGGTGTCGAAAGTCAACTCTCTCAGCCCTCACTCTATCCTCAGCATCTCTTTGTTGTCTCTCAATATCCCTTTGTTTAGCACGAATAGACTGTTGAGCCATATGAGCCGCCATGTTAGTCATAGCTGTGATAGCCCTCTCCATAGTGTCATCACGGTCCTCAGCGTTAACACGATTCATCGGTCGTCCTCGACGTGCCATGGGTTTCTACAAGTCAACCAAGTTGCACTATTCAAAACCCATTCAAGAAAACAATCAATTTCACACATTGTTTCATAAGGAAACAATACAAAAAATGTCACACAATGCTAATCAGAGATCCACACCACTTAAACTTAACAAGCCTATAACCTAAACAATCCCGAAAGATACGCGATTGTTTCTACAAGAAACAATTCAAGCAAACTCCATCAGAGTTCACACAGCTTAGATACAGTAGACCTATAACCTACAGTCCCGAAAGACATCGACCAGCTCTGATACCACAAATGTAATGCCCCTTTTTCACACAAGGATTGTTACGTAAAATATCAAGAAACTTAATGCGCTATTAATATGAAACTAGTTTGTCTCAAAACATTTCCTCTTTCATGATTAAAGATGCCAAAATTGGTGGCTAAATTTTTTTTTTTAAAGTCTTATACGAAACGAATACTCACAACTCTTTTAGCCATATAGAAACTCAGAAGAAAAGAAACATCATACATATTTATATATATCATCATGTCAATCTACACAAGTCTTGTGCCCACAAGTATAGCCAAGAACCACAACAGAGTGGCCAAAATACATCATACTGACGTAAAGAAATAAAGCGATAACCTAAACCTAGGAAAAACTGTAATCAAAAGATGTGTCAAATACACGACACTGAACATCTACACCCCAAACCTGGGCTGGTCGGCTAACTGACAACCCACAACCTAGCACTACACACCCCCCAACTAGAGACCTAAGACGATGACACTCCTCGGGATCCTCCTCGGGGTCCTCCTCAGGCTCCTCCTCGTCCTCAGATATCTCAACGAAAACCCGCTCTGACTCGTCTCTAACCTTCCTCCTCCCCTTCTCTACGTGTCCCGACGGTCCGGCAGAAGTGTTAGAAGAGCAACGTACAAAATGTCCAGAAGGTGCGGCGTAAGGAACAGGAAGCGTCGGTCTAACAGTCTCCGGTGGTGAAACTGGTGTCACTGTTGGAGCCAACTTAGGCAAACGTGCCTTCTCCAAGGAACTCTTCCATGGAGTGCGACGAATCAGATGATGACACTCCAGAACAGACTCGGTTACCCGTGAGGGTAAAGGTCTCTCCTCCTCTCGAGCCCCACTACGTGCCTCAGTTGCGGCTGCAAGCCAGCTGCGCATCCTCTCGATGGGAATGTAAGCGTCCAGAATCATGTCTCGCTCCAAAATCTCCTCGGGGCCCAGCATCCCTCCTCTCGTCCTGACCACGTGTCCTGTCACAGTGGCCCATTGGGAGATGGGATCATAAGTCCATCCCCCACCGTCGGCCTCAAGAGGCCGGAAACTCTCCCTCACTCGGGCTACCAGAGGTCTCGAAATAGACATCTACCCGTAGCGTACATACAGATAACAGAAAAGCAGGCAATGGTGAATTTCATTGCATAAGTTGAAATCCACTGAAAGGATGTATATGAAAAACAAAATACTACATAATACATTCCAAGAATATATATATAGGATTACTCTTTCGCAAATCTTTCTCTAAGGTAATCATCCACCAAAAAAAATAACACATCATCAAGTTTAACACACAGTCAAACACACACATAGCACTCTAGCATAATGCATGTCACTTCAATATTTCCTTAACACACTGTTGCACTACTCCATGGAGACTTCTCTTCCTCAACTAAGTAGAGCGAAATGGCTGTAGCGTAAACCTAACATAATAAACCAATCGGTCCCCTTTTTCATGGACTTGGTAACCACCGGTCCCCTTTTTCATGAACAGGTTTTACAATTATTCAGTAGAGCTACTATTACCATAACACAAATAAACCAATTTGTCCCCTTTTTCATGGACTCGATCAACCATCTGTCCCCTTTTTCATGAACTGGTTTTACAATTATTTATAATCCCAACATAGGATTGTATACTCTAATTTGGCAAAAGCCGCGTCTTTAAAGCAAATGACATTATAATTTGCAAACACACACAAGACAAACAATGTGATTCCCCCATCTTAGGATTTCGTCGTCACGTGTTAGCTTTCTTCCAACCCGCGTAGCATTATTGTCTTCAAGACTTCATCGTCGCCACGTATTGACCCTCTTTCAATATCGTGTAAAAATGTTCTTTAGAATATAAGTTTTTGATAGAATTTTTCTTTGTAGTTAAGTTTCCTCTTTAACTTTAACATCTCAAATCTTCAAATTGTTTTAATAAAAGCAATACTTTTTATTTAAAACCAACTTCACTATTTTTCTTCCCACTTTTTATTGTAAAAAGAGTTAATTAAAAGTCTTAATTAAATTCTTGGATAAACTTTACTTAAATTTCTTTACTTTTAAGTATTTTAAAATCTAAACCCTTAAGAAGTCCAATTTCACGCTTCAACCCCAGATTTTCTGAAAAATCATGTTTCTGACCCAAAAACGCCCAGTTTCTTGTTTCTGCCCCAGAACTTATGTAAATTATGTTTTTAGCCCAAAACATCCAGTTTTCATTTTTCTGCACCAGAACTTCTGAAATTTATTCTTTTGCCCCAAAACATACCCAGTTCTCGTTTTAACCCCTGAAAAATCTTAAATTTTACTTTTTTCCTCATTAATTACTTTTCTAACTTACTTAGTGTTTTATGGAGAAATAGGATTTGGTATGAAATCTATTGGAGACTTATATGTAGAAATTTAGTGAAATTTATCTAATCAAGTGTTAACTTGAATCCTAATTAATTTATTTGATTTCATTGGAAAAACTTTTTTATTAAAGTTTTTAAGTCCTCTTCTCACACTTAGTCAAATACTTTCAATTCAATCTCAATCACAATGAATCAAAGTATATGAAATATCCAAAAATTAACATACATCAATTAGGCAATAACACCACTCAAGCCATAAATCATACAAACACTCAAAGTAACCATACATATCATTTTAAAATACATCATGAACATAACATCAATGATTTACTCATCAAGCATGCATTAGGCATTCAAAACTACTTCAAGCAATATACATATTTTTCCCAAGAGACTAAAATTTCGAAAATCATCATACATCCATCCAAAATCATGCTTTAAGACTTTAATACATAGATATGTAAAATAGGTATTACTAAGAGAATGATTTCTCATTCAACAACAAATAGGAAAAGTCAAATCTTTGAGTTTAACCTTAAACACACAACATACAACCACACACATACACAACCTTCCCAACTTATTGAGAAAATCCCTTTACCTCTTGAAGCTAATGAAAAAGGGCTAATACCAAAATCACCTTCACACCAACCCCAACACCAACACCAACACCAACACCAACACCAATACCAAGTGGTCTCTCAAGAATCTTGATGTTTCCAATACTTAGAAAAATCAACCTTATACAAAATACACAAGAAAACCACTATAAAAATGCAAGTCTAATGAAAATACACAAACCCTAAAGAGTAAAAATTTTGAGTAGAGAAATACTTACTCAAACTTTGAAGCAAATGGATCCAAGATTGTTTTCAAGCTTGTAGGTTCCAAAAGAATGAACCTAAACCAAGGAAAAACTTACTTTTAGAAAAATGAAGAACACAAGCTTCATGAAAAAATGAAAGTGATGGAAATTGAAAAATGAAAAGAGATTATGGTTTAGAATTATGATCCAAACCTTTTTTTGTGAAGCTTGAATAGCCAAAAACTCATAAAACTCAAGCTTTCAGTATGTAGGAAAGCTTGGGAATGGAGAGAAAATGGTGTTTAGCAAGAGGAAGAAGATGAAGAAGATGAATGAAATGAAATATCTCTCCTCCCATGCCTAATGAAACTCGGCCAGACCAAGGGAAATGGGGAGGTATGGGCTTTGATTGAATTTGGTCACCTACTTCTTTGATTTTGAAAAATTCAAAATTAACCCCTTTGACCCAAATTGACTTTTGAGATATTTTGAGAGTGAAAATTGGGGCCTCATACCCGCCCAACCAGACCAGAAAAATGGTGGGATTAAGTCCCATCAAGTTAGGGTTTAATTGGTAGTTCAAAGCAGTAAAAACGCTTAGTTTTTAATCCCTTTTTAGATAAATATTTTTTTAAAATAGGTAAAATCATGAGAAATCAATTTTATGACTTGAATATGATATAGAAAAATTTAGAATCTCAAAACTAAATTTTTGGACTATTTTTCATGTCCCAATTGCTCCCGGTTTACCCGTAAAGCTCCAAACTCGGGTAAAATAAAGTTTTCTGGAAAAAATTTCTAAAAATCACAAATATTATAAAAATAACTTTTGGTTCGTTAAAATATTATTTTGCAGTAAAAATGACATCCATAAAATTACTAAACTGTTCCCCGCATTACACGAGAATGCGGTTCCTGCAAAAACTCAGTTTAGCGAACTTGACTACTCTTGACTCTTCTAAAATAGACCCAAGGTATTACTATCACTATCCTCACCTCAAGATATCAAAAATTATTAATTAAATAATTTTAATTGAATTAAAGCAGATTAAAAGTCAATAAAAACTATTTAAAACTGAGGGTGTTGCAAGAGGGAAGAAGGTGACTTTTGCACAAAAATAAGTTAAATTGGTCCCTATGACTGAGATTACATGTGTCTGCCTATACGGAAACTAGCAGGGGCACTTAACATGCCACATCAGCATGACTAATGGTGTCAAGTAACTGAGGGTAACGGAGGGACTAATTTGAGTGTCGTTTTACAATTTCAGCGACTATTTTGAGTTTTTGTTAATTTCATGGACTAAAGTGACACCGCTCTACAATTTCAAAAACTAATTTGACTATGCAGTCTAACAATTGCCTTTGTATTTTTTAATTTTTAATTTTTTTAATTTGTTTAAAACATTTAAGTTCCTCAGTAGTGTGCATTTAATTTAAAAATAATTAAATAAATCAAAGTTTACATCTATCAATTACGTTCCAGCATTTAATTTGTTTTAAAAAAATAAATCAGAGTAGGTAAAAGGTTGTAGTAAATATATATTGAGTAAAATACACTCCTCTCCCATGAGAGATATCAATATTACACTCTTCTTCCCTGAGAGATACCAGTATTACACTCTTCGCCCCTCTTGTTTGAAAACACACATTTGTTTCGCTTGAAAGATAAAATATAATACATTTTTCTCTATTTTTGTAATTTTTTATTATCATAAAAGTTAGCCTCCGTTAAAATATTTTTTATTACCATAATAATTTTTTATTTTTTATTTCATTTACATTTTTGTCTCATTTCCTTTCTCATTCCAATTTCTAATTCCTGAAATCAGAATCAACGTTTCACTGCGTTCACCACCACATTCCACCAACAATGGGTTCGTTTTGGTTTTAGTGGAATGTGGTGGTGAACGACGTTGAAATGGTGATTTTGAAATCGGAATGGAAAAAAAAATAGGACAAAAATTGAATGAAATGAAAGATAAAATGTTATTGTGGTAATAAAAAACTATTATAGCGGATAATAACTTTTACATCAATGGAAAATTACAAAAATGGAAAAAAAAATATCATATTTTATCTTTGAAGGGAAATAAGTGTGTAATATTGATATCTTTCAGGGGATAGAAGTGTGTGTTTTCAAATAAGAGGGGAGGAGAGTGTAATATCGATATCTCAAGGGAGGCAAGTGTGTGTTTTCAAACAAGAGGGGAGTGTGATATCGGTATATATCAGGGAGAGGAGTGATATCAGCATTACTTTTAATAATAAAGATTGGTGGCATTTAGCCTGGTCCCATAAAACTTTTTGACCATGGTGGTGCCGCTGTTCCACGGTGGAACAAGCTATGTGCCCTGTACCCTGTACGTGTTTCGGTAAAAGTAGGTCATACGAAAATTATGGAAGTTCCACATAATTTAGTATAATTTCACTTCTACCCCATGTGTAAAAGCTGCTGTGCACACACTATGAAAAGTCGAGAATACCAAAAAATTGTCTTTGCAAGAGCAGAGTTTTTCGGTTGGAATTAATTGCAAAGGAATGAAGAATCGATTTGAATTAATTGAATCTGAACAACCATATTGGGTGCATATTGTTCATCTCTCCTTCCCTTAGCGCATTATTTGGTGAAGGTTCTTCATAGATCTAGTCGATCTCCGCCCAATATCGCACCCAAGTGAAGGTTTTCATGTTTTATCTTCTCCCCTGCAGTGTTATTGTTCTGTATTAATGAATATTTATTATTTATAATGATTTTCATTTGCAGGCTATTTAACAGAAGTTGAAGACTGTTATTGCTAAGCTTAGAAATGGATTTCAATTGTTGTTGCGGACTACAATCAACACATATAAACGAGTTCTAATATTAATTAGCGTCAACACCAACTCATAAAGAACACCTGATTTAAAAACAAAAGAAAATCATGACGACTTCCGGCCATGGTAAAAAAATCCCTCAAACGTTAACCCAAAATATAACTCATCAATTAATTCATAAATTTTTAATCAGCGAAACCCATACAGGAATCAATTTTTTTAACTCAATAAATCATTTATTATTCTCTTAGTTTCAAACTACTATCATTTCTCCCAGAGGTTCTCTCTTCATCCGGTGCCGCACACACTCAGCCAGTAGCAGCAGCAGTTATGGGGCGCATTCGCACAAAGACAGTGAAGAAGTCATCACAACAAGTGATAGAGAGGTACTAATCACGAATGACGCTGGACTTCCACACCAACAAGAAGATCCTCGAGGAGGTTGCACTCATCCCTTCCACGAGGCTGAGGAACAAGATTGTTGGGTTCTCCACTCACCTCGTGAAGCGGATCAAGAAGGGACATATTCATGGCATCTTGCTGAAGCTTCAGGAGGAGGAGCATGAGCACCGCATGGACTTCGTCCCTGATGTCTCCGCCATTAGGACCAAACAGATCGAGGTCGACAAGGAAACCCTCGACATGCTCGCCGCCCTCGGCATGTCCGAGATCTCGGCGTTATTTAGGTCAACCCTGTCCCTGTTCAGCAGATTCCTATAGGTCGCGGCGGCGCTGTTGGCCGGAGGTATTAGCCTCCCTATCCTTTTTCTCTTTTAGAGGACCTTAGAGTTTTATTTTACATATTTAAAACAATTAGTTGCTATGTTTTGGATTATTATTAAACTCGTTGCTTTGAAGCGCTTGTTATGGAAGAAAAAAAAAGGTAGACGATGGAAGAGGGAGTGCGCCACACTACAAGAGATTTCAAAGAGAGACAAGGAGAGATTGTCAATTGTTAATTATAATACAAACAAAAAAATTTTTCAATCAATTATGAAGCAGTAAAGTCTGAACCCTCCTTCAAGCTAAAGGACAAAAAAATGGGGTCCACCATTACTCTTTTTTCGTTTTTTAAATTCCTGAACCACTCACCTTTTTGGTTAAACAGTACCTTTTGCAGCATCTCTGACACGGTCTTCAATTCGAGATGAAAACATTTTTGAACCCTTTACTGCAAATCTAATAACTTTCAGCAACCTGACACGCAACAGGTACCTAACCAACACTCACAACCGTCAATCTAATTACTGAAAATATCAATGGTCTGTGTCTAACACACGCGCTACTCACATGGCTGGTCCACGCCTACACCCTCGAGCACCACCATGGGCAAAAAGATTTGTTGGACCAGGCTAAACGCCACCATAAAGATTTTAATAATAAAGATTTGGAATATCAATGGAAAACAGTAGCCAATAAGAATCAATAAATGGTCAAACCGATAAGCCCAATTCCTTGATAAGATTCTCAATTATAATTCTCAAATGAAATTTCTAATCGTATATAAAACGAAAAATGTCGTGGAGTCTTTCCTTTAGGCAAAGTGTTCTCTCGGATATAGTCTGAGTGTCATCTTTCCTTTAGGGAAAGGAAATCTGTTTGTGTGTGTGAGAGGGGAAACACTGAGTCGAGAAACACTGAGTGAGAGAGAGTTCTTAAGAGTAACTGTTGGAGAGTTTTCTGATTTGGTGAGTTTTTTTTGAGTGAGGAGTGTGTTCTGAGTTTTGCTTGGCACTATGGATTTGGACATAGAGAAGATTTGGGAGAAGAATCAAAATGAAGCTATGGTGGAGTTGGATATAGAAAATGAGGAGAGTGAAGCTCTAGCAAGAAGGACATTAGTGGGTAAAGTGACGACGGAGAAAAAATTAAATCAGGGTGTGGTGAAGAGTATTCTGGTGAAGGGGTGGGGTGATCCTCCTGGTTTGAAGGTAGCTGGTATGGGCAGAAATATGTTCTTATTCACATTCAAGGATAGAAAGGAGGCCAGGTAAATAGTGAGGAAGGGACCATGGTATGTTATGAACCACGTGGTTAGTTTGCAGTACGGGATTCCAGAAGCGTCGGTGTATGAGCTAGATTTTAATAGAATTTCGGTTTGGGTTCAAATACATGGTTTGCCTCTTGGGGCCATGAATGTGAAAAATGCAACAAAGTTGATGAGTGTTGTAGGGGAGGTTTTGGATGTTGAGGATCCTATGGTGGATGGAAACCTTCTGAGATCATTTATGAGGGTAAGAGTATGTCTTAATGTTAATAATCCACTACCTACGGGATGCTGGATACCGAGAAAAGACATGCCTAAACTATGGGTTTTTTTTCGGTATGAAAATTACAGGATTTATGTTACAATTGTGGAGTTTTGCGACATGAACAGAAAGATTGTAGAAGGGAGAAGATGATGTCGGTTCTTGACAGTACAGAGCCTAGATATGGATCAAAATTGGCGATCTCAACTGCTAAACCCCTTTCTGAGATAGTGGCAGAAAAAGGGAGATGGTTCTCGGTGGGACAAAAATCAGCAGAAAGACAAAGTAGTGATTTAGCAGGAGAGAACAGCAGAATGGAGAAGAGAATTCCGGCAGGGAGAGTAGGGGTGGAGAGATCGCCGGAGACAGAATGGAGGAGAGAGATGACAGATCAGCAGAGGAGAGAGGAAGTGCAGCAGGAAAAGATGGGTGAAAGCATAGAAGATTCACCTAACCGTAACTGTCTGAACCAACGTGATAAGTCCTCTGAGTTTGGTGGCTCCAAGCAATCACCAAATTTGGGGATAAGACGAATAGAGGGGGTCCCAGGCTCAAAGTTGACAAAACAAGCTAATAAAGGTGGTGGATTAAAGATTCGGGAACAGAGTAATTATGAGGAAGAGGTGCAGCAACAGATTTTGGGAGAAAAGAAAAACAATATGGAGGAACGGGGTCAAATCAGGAAGGGTAATAGATTGGGTGAAGTGGGGCCCTCTAACCCAACAATAGTAGACTTGGAGGAAAACAGGCCAAGACCAGGTCTGGGCCCTGAAGGTATAGAAGATTTGGATTTGGTAAAAGAGGACATAGGGCTGGAAAATAAACTGTTGCTTATGGATTATCTAAGCCCACCAGAAAGCCCAATTCATTATCAGGGGGTGGAGATAACCCAAGGGAAGGTAGCTTGTAACACCCTCTTCCCCGGAGGGTATTATACTTAAGTAACCAACCCAAACGCGAAAAATAAATTTCATTAAGTCTAGTTTTCTTTCGGAAAAATACTGACAAACTTATTTAATTTTCACAAATGGATTTTTCTTTATTATTTTTTTTAAAGAAATACTTATGTGAACAGACACCAACTAGTCATTCGTTTTTCTTTCTATTAGAGACTCTTTTCATGAATGAACAACAAATAGGAAACAACATAGGAGATAAAAATTTAATTTATTAAGAATAGAGTGTATTATATACAAGAAACTTTTTTCCAAATAAGTACAGGCTCCCTATGCTGGTCAAGCACTAAGAATACTACAAACTCCAACAAGAACCCAACTCTTAACCTTCCACGCACACGTCTTCCTCCATCTCAATGTACCCTCGTACTTGCATCCTCATAGACATCTAGCGATGACTAATCCACTGAGCTAGTAATCCATTTATATGAATTATGTTCCAAAGAGCACAAAACATATAAGCAAGGGTCAAAATTTCTTTCGCAGTTATCACCATAATCACACAAGTAGCACACCACAGAAATTTATGCAAACTCCTACCATGACCATTTATAGCAGAAATCACTCACACATGCATAACGTAACATAATCAGTGTAAGTCACACAGACACACCTTAACAACTTCACACAGAAATAACATCTCATTTTCACACAGAAGTCATATCACAAGATTTCAATATATATACACACAAGGCACTTCAATCTTCCTTTCTCTTTTTCAAATGTTCGACGTGCAGTCACGAGCACTTAGTTCGCACTCCATGGAGTTTACTTTCCCCAAACTCCTCATATATTCGACACTTAGTTACGAACATTTAGCCCGCACTCCATGGAGATTACTTTATTTTGCACACAGCAGTTAACACACAGCCCGAAATGCACTTCAGCATTTCCCATAGCACACAACATGAAATGGCACACAGCCCGAAATGCACTTAGCATTTCCCATAGTACACAGCATTTAAATGGCACATAGCCTATGACACACAGCCTCTCACACATCACACAACATTTATATCACATAGTACTTTTCACATCACAAAGCATTTCTGAGATCATATAGCATTTACATTCCACAGTATTTAGGTCACACAGACTTTGCACCACACAATATTTATATCACACAAAAGTAATACCACACACATGTATCACATCAATTCTTCACAGCAGGACTTTCCATCCACTGTCATTCAGTCCAATGGCACTTAATCCATAGACACCCAGTCCAATGACATTCAGTCATAGACACTCACAGTCCAATGACACTTTGTCCATAGACCCTCACAGTCCAATGGCACTCTGTCCATTACTCAGCCTCCTTAAACACATAGCTCTCTCTTCGTTGATGCTTTATTCTAAAACTTTTTTTTAAATGCTAGGTTCATTACTCTTGAAATCCTAGACTTATATTATATCTTCTTTTTACTTTTTGAAAAAATCACTTAAGGAAAACTTCTTTAGGAAAAACTCATTTTCTTTAGACTTGACCTTTTTAAGAAAAACTTTCTTTATAATTATGTTTCTGACCCCAAAATGTCCAAATTTTCATTTCTGTCCCAAAACTTCCAAAATTTATATTTTTGGCCCAAGAACATTCCTTTCTCAGGTTCAGTCCCTATATTTTCGAAAATAACATTTTTACATTCTGTCCCAAAACTTTCAAAATTACATTTTTGCCCCCAATATTTCAAAAATTACATTTTCGACCCCTGTATTTTCGCAATCAGTATTTTCAAGGCAGAGGAGTTCACAGCCTGTGAAAAACGCTCACACCCTGGGCGTGAACAGTTCTGGAAACATATAAAAAATCTAAAAATTTAGTTTTCTTTTTGGATTTAATTCTTTAGTCCATTACCATCATTTTTAAGCATCAAAACCAGATTTTAGCTTCATGAACCTTGATCCATTAAATTGGTTTTCAAGAAAATAACTAAGTAGGCATTTAGAGATCAAGTTTTCTTGGAAAGCATGGTATAAGCTTATTAATCTCTCAACCTCTCCAACTTATCAATCACCACACACAATAAATCATCCACCAATACATAGAAAATCACCTCACCAATAACATAAGGAAAATCCTTTCATAGAGAGCATATTAAAACTTCCACCAAGAATATATACAAGGTATCATCACCAAAGCATAAAAATCACATAAAACACAAACTTATATGACCATGGTAGCTAGAGAGAGTTTCCCCCTTACCTCTTGGTCTTTCTCCTTCTCTTCTCTCTTCAACCAAATTTATTATCACAAAGCTAATCACCTTCAAAGATAACAAGAACACAACAACACAAATACAAATCAAAAGGGTTCATACCCCTCACAACAATAAGCCCTAACCCTAGAAGGAATAAAAAGGAATAACTTGTCTATACTCTTATTCTAAACAAGACCATAAAGATGGTAACTTACCCAAGGTCCAAAAACCCTAAGTTTATTGCTATTGAAAAGATAAGAACAACTTGATGAATCCAAAGATTTGATGGAAGTTTAAGTGTTTAAAGTGGATTCCCTACACTTGATTATTGCAAAGGGGTTCAAAATCCATGGTAGAAGGGGCTTGAGAGCTCTTGAAAATGGAAGAAAGCTAAAGGAAGATGATGAAGGCTTAGAGAGAAGTTAGAGAAAAATGTTAGTTTAGAGAGAGAAAGTATCATAAAAATGGAAAAGATCTCTCCCTTCCTCTCCCTTGTTGGCCGCCCCCCTAACCCAAGGAGAACCATGGTTGTTTCTTTATTAACTAGGGTTAAAACTAACCATGACACCTAATGAGTCATTAATAAAATATCAAGCCTTGGATTCGTTTCATTGGTTAACAATTGTGACTCATGGAATTAAAAATGTTCCACACTCTTCCACACCAAACTAAGGGCGCTGCAGCTGTCCAAGAAAAGGGTGAAAATATTTTTCACCTTAACCATGGTAAAAGGTAAGTTTCCAAAGTAATAAAGTGTGGTAACTTTTGTATTTCATAGTAAAAATTGTCCAAAAATAACCTATTGAGGTAAAAACTCTCATGAATCTTAAAATAAGGCTTAGGCCACGAAATTAAGGTACTAAAAAGGTCTTAGCTCATAAAAATTAAGTTTAGAAGCATTACGGTAATTTTTCGATTTTGCCGTAACCCGTAAATTAGGGTTAAAATGAACTTTCTCTGAAAAATCCCAGAAAATTCCTAAAAATCATAAATATTATAAAAACACCATTGGTTACTCTTTTGGTTGATTTTGGATCATTTTTCAAGTTTCTGACATTCACCTGCTTCCCTGTTTACCCTATTCGCAGTCTACAAGGACCAAAACCGCAATTCTTGATATGCTATTCTAAAAATTCTCAAATAAATTCTAAAATTCTAAAATAATATAAATTATCATTTGGCTTCTCCAAAAATATTTCTTAATTTGTTATGGTTTCCGAACCAACTCCCAGCTCAGCCTAGTCATACTACAGGAAACAAAATAATAACATTTCTATCCATTTCTCAGAAAATTTCCGAATAAATTTCTAAAATCCTCAAATATTATAAAATCACTATTTGTACCTTCAAATCTTTTTCTTAACCTCACTCTAGGGTTTCTACATCATTATATTCTTATCCTAACAGTCAAAACGTCTACAGACTTTTTCCGTTTGACTTTTTACGTCAGCTTTAAACCATTGTTAATCCCATTGAAATCCTAATATTAACAATAATCCTCCCTTATTAACACTCTGTCTCTTAGAGTGAAAATTTGGGGCGTTACATAGCTAAATGTAAAAAAATTATTTCAGCCCATAAATTTAGAGGAGACCAGCAAAGGAAGGTGGTGCGTGGAAAGAAGAAAGAGGTAGTGCAGGAAAAAGATGGGATGCCTAGTTACTATGTGGAGTTCCCTTTGGAGGAAGGAGAGACAACAGACACAGTTGGGAAAATCTTGCCACAAGAAGAAGAAATGGCCTTGGTGACTGTTGTGAATAATTCTCTCTCTCTCTTAAACGTGTGTTAGGGAGGAATGTCATGGAAAGGAGATGGAGGAAAGGTTGGGGGAGGGGTTTAGTGGAATGAAAAGGGTTAAACAGAGTAGGTATGTGGAATGTGGCAGTCCATAAAGTGAACAAGCTGTGCAGGAAAATGACTATATGATGGCTGAGGAGGCGGGCCTTAACATGCCCTGTAACATCCCGAAATTTTCACTCTAAGACAAATCATTAAATTTTGAGGATTAGAATTACTTTGAAGTTTTTTCTGGATAAAAACTTAGTAGTTTAGAGCTAAATACGTAAGTCAGGAAACTATATATAGACATTCCGATTATTAGGATAAATGATAAATGAATTTGGAAAAATTCAAACAACACTTCCAAGAGGTATTTGAGGGAAGTTATAGTAGATTGGTGACATAAAGATTTTAGGAATTAAGTTTGGATTATTTGAGGAAGAAATAAAAAAGTTACAGTTTTAGTCCCTTTAGAAGAAACAACGTAGTCTGTTAGTTAGGAAAGGAATAACTGCTAGAGATGGAAAAATAGATAAGATAGAGACTACAGAGACTTGATAGAAATCTAAGAAAAATAGAATGATCAATTACGGTTAAGTATTATAGCATAAATAGTAAAATAGTTAAAGTCTTATAGATTTCTGTTTTCTATATTTCTGTCTTTTATTTGTTCTATGTGATATTGTGTGATCTAAGTGATAAGAAAATTATTTTAGTCTTATAATGAAGGTTTTAAAATACTTATGAAATTATTTCATTAAAATAGTCACTCTTTCTTTGACGTTTGACATCCGTATTTACCGTTATTAATGGATAAGGTTTTAAATAGCACAAGTATGTCAAACCGACTTATACAAACAAAATTCCTTCACAAAAGTTGGTTCTTTTAATATTTTGGATTTTCTGGAATTTTCTTAGAATTTTTGGAGAACTTTGAAAATTACCATTTTGACTCTGTTACTTACAGTAAGAACAATTAACTGATTCGGAGACCAAATTGAGGTCAGAAAAAGATTTTGAAAAGTTGAATCATGTTTTTACATTTTTGGGGATTTTTGGGAATTATTTCATAATTTTCTAAAAAAAGGTAAAAATGCTATTTTTTTCGACGGTCATAAAATACAGAAAACAGGGATTTCTAGTCAAAAATGGATTTTCAGTGATCAGTGAGTGCTTAAAATCAAAATTCAAGAGGGACCATTAGTGTTTAAATCAAATTTGTGATTTTCTGGGAATTTTTATGGAATTTTCTGAAAAGGTACTGTTTTTCACTTATGGCGCGTCCGTTTTGCTTTGTTTTTGCAAACAGTAAGGCTTAACCTTACCGTAAAAATTCCAAAACTCTTCCAAAAGACTCTTACATGTTATTTTCGAGATTCCTCATTGGTTCTCACAATATAAAATTATTTTGAGTGATAGATTAGTAGGAAGACCATCTTTCCCTTATTTACGGAATAAGCCGAATAGAGGCGAATAGAGATATAGTGGCTATGATATAGAAACTTAAGAACTTTCGGGGGTTCAAATATAATTCTAAGAAGTATACAAAGACTGTGAACATCATGATTACCTTGAATAGTAAGGTGGGCATACAAAAAGACCATTTTACCCTTGTTTTTCACTTAAACTACCTAAACATAAAGTTTTTTACTATGCAATCCAATGGCTTTCCTTTTGCCCCTCCTTTGGTCGACATCAAGAGCTAATTTGGAGCCTTGGATCTGATTTCTTACATGAGTCATTGATCCTTGTCAACAAGCCTAAACCAATTAGGAAAAAGATTGATTAAACTTAATTAATAAATGAGTAATTTAGGAGTCATGGCTTACATCACTCCAAACTTCTTCCTCCTTTGCCCTTCCTCTTGGCCGCCCCTCTGCCTATAAATAGGACCCCTTGGCTTCATAAAATTTCATTCACAATTCAAGAAACATTCAAGACAAACACAATTCTCTCTTTTCTCTCTTTAGTCTTAAATTTCTTACTATTGTGTTCTTGGCTCTTCAAGCTTGTTCTTCATCATCTTAAGGCCAAGGTAAGGGGTTAATCTTGCAAAGTAATTTGTGAAGTATGAGTATTTGATTCTTGGTTGTGTTAGAATTGCTTGTTTATGTGTTTATGGCTTTTACATGCTTTATGACTATTTTATAGCTTTAAATTAATTATTTTGTGCTAGTGATGAATTGTAGAGTTATAATACCCAATTTTATACTAAATTTCGTGAGGCTAGAGAAGTTATGCTAAAATCACTTTTGAACTTTTGTAAACATGCCGTTATAATGACGAATTTTAGACGTACCGTAAATATGATTCTACCGCAAAGAATACCCAATATATTATTTATGAAAACCCCTATATTATCTGTTATTTATATACAAGGTGGTGGTTAAGATAAATGGTTTATCGGTATGGATCTGTCTAGAAAGGAAGTGAGACCTATGAAGGGGCTAAAGCAGTCCGTCTCACTCTGGCCTGGGATCTGTATTGATACGTTGTTTGGGGAATTCTTAACACTAGGGACCTGGCATATACGTGACAAGATAAGATTGGGAAAGAAGTAAATTTCATAATAAAGTATATATAAATAGATTGGATTGGATAAAAGAGTGTAACAGTAATGTATTCTCGGTAAACCTACTGTTATAACATCTTTCGGAATATAATGTAACGGTAATGGATTCTTGGTGAATTCTACTGTTATATTGTTAGCGGGAAATATAGAGTGGGTATCCAATCTGTATATGTATGCACATAACTCAATTTAATTTCCAATGTCTACGGCAATGGAAATTAGTGAGATAGGCTTTCAACGGACCTTTTTTCTGGAAGAAAATCAGTGCTTAAGCATTTTCAAAAGAGGAACTAATTGGACTGCGTTCACTTAATATAGTGGATCAATTTTTAAAGTGGGGTACTAATCACCAAAGATGGCTCTATCGTCGCGTGATCTTTTCATCTTCGAAAATAACTTAAGCCAGAAAATAATTAGCTATACTTCGTTCACTAAGTATCTTAAGTTTTTAGAAAGACGGACAATGATTACGCAGTCGGCTCAGCCATCGTGTAATTACTCCATTCCCAAAGAACTATCTAAAATCTGAGAACAGACAATTACTGATTAAAAAGTGGACGTAAGTTTAAATACTGTTGGTCTCTTCTCTCTTGATCAATCCTAGGTGGCTCTGTCCCGTTTTGATCTTCTTGAAATGAGTTAATAATCTTTAATTTCTATATCGAATCACTCTGTTGGGCTGCTCACCTCAGTTCGGCTCTGCCGCGGTGCGATCAGTCGTAAATAAACTTATTGAAGCCGGACAAATAAACTAACTCATAAACGATCCGTAAAATGGGTAAAAAGAGCAAGAGCTATGTATTTAAAAACAGTAGAAGAGTTTTCTAATATAAAGTGAAAGATATAAGTTTTAACAGCTATCTGTTTATTCAAAAGTATTTCTATCCTAAAGAGATGAGTTATTTCATACAAAGTGTTTTGATAAAAATTCAGAGATTTTGAGAAAAGTATCAGTAAAATAGACGAAGTTTTACAAGAGAAATTATAGAGAAAATTGGTTGCAAATTTAGACGATCATTTGCATTATAGACGATGAGCATACAACCAACAAGACGGGGTTGAAAATAGGTTATGTTGGGCTACAATTGTCTACTGGGATTATCCAGGTTTCGAAAGTCTCAATGGCCTTGTTGGTGAATCCCCCTGAGTCGAGACAAATCGTATACCCGGCTTGGATAAATCTGACTGGCAGATCTATTTATGATTTGGTATTAAGTTTTAAATGTGGTATTTCCGAAGTATTCTCAGGGGTCTAAAGACGGGATTCCCTATTTATTCTGTTAAGTTTACCGCAGCCGGTCGCTCAAATGATGTGAGGTTGGAAAAGTCTCCTTGGAGCACTACACCGGTGTAATTAGAGAGATATTGAAGTGGCATGCATAAATTTACTTCGATGTGAGAATATATTTTGTGAATGAGTTAATTGCAGGTTTACAAGACACAAGGTAAGACTCGTTTGATTGGAATCAGGTTATAAGCCTTGATTGATCTGTTATCTTTGATATGTGTCTTAGTGTGCAAATTGATTGGTATATAATCTGTGTTTTGTTTGTGTGCAAATTGATTGGTATATAATCTGTGTTTTGTTTGTGCTTGTACTTTACTTGTTATTTTGTTTAGAGTTTCACCCTTGCCTGCTTTGTTGTCTTGATGCATGACTGAGTAGATGGTTACCCAAGAAGTGGGTTAGCTCTTAGAAGAAGGACTTGAAGAAGGATGCTGCATAGATGGATAGAGATTCTAAGAAGAATTTATATTTACTGCTTTAGAGTGGTAGAGGTCTAAAGACTCAACTGGCTCAGTATTCACTATATAAACCTCTGTTGTAAACTCTGATAAGTTCATATGTGAGATGAGGAATTTTTGAGTACAAAGTTATGTTTTATTCTCTACATTCAAATATTTATAAAGAGAAAATCTTAAAGGGGATTTACTCCCCATCCTTCTCACCTTCTTTATAAAAGCGAAAAAATTTACCCGCATTTTTTAAAAGGATTATCAACTTTTATCAAAATATTTTCTAAGTCTTTGCTAAACTTTTTGGTTACTATGGTGTAATATCCTTTTTGGAGAAAGGGTGTTGCATGCCCCACAAGGTGCCATGAGTCTTTTAAGTTGGAATTGTCGGGGTTTAGCAATGGTCCCGACAATTAATGAGCTAAGGGAGTTATGTCGGTCTCATCAGCCAGCTGTTGTCTTTCTTATGGAGACAAAAGCTCCAAAAGAAAGAGTGGAAAGAATAAGGAGGACTTTAAAATTTAAGGATATGTTTGTGGTTGAAGCCAGGGGACTTTCAGGAGGTTTGTGTTTATCATGGAATACTAAAGTTGGCTTGGAATTGTTACAGGCCAGTCCAAACTTCATTCATACAAGGGTTATTGACAAAGGTACGAACAAAATGTTCAATTGTACTTTTGTGTATGGGAATCCAAGATTTGAACAGAGCAGATGGTTATGGGCTAGTATTCAAAGCCTTCAGGTCTGCAAAGATTGGTCATGGTGTTGCATAGGAGATTTTAATGAGATGATAAATATTGGGGAAAAACAGGGGTTGAGGGTTCAACAAAGTGTAAGAAGAAATTTATTTACGGATTTTTTAAATTCTACTGGCCTTATGGATGTTGATTTAAAAGGATGTAGGTTTACTTGGATGAGTAACCCAAGAGGAGGTGTGGTAACTAGAGAGAAGATTGATAGGGTGTTGGTTAATTATAATTGGAGGGTGGAGTTTCCTAACACTATGGCAACTGCCCTTCCAATTATATCTTCTGACCACTCCCCTATTGTGTTTCAGTTTAATCCCCCTCATGGGAGTGGAGTGAGTTTTAAATTTGAGGCAAAATGGGTGGAGCATGAAGAGTGTGTAGAGACAGTCCGAGAAGGATGGACAAAGGGTAGAGAAAGGGGTTCACAATGGGATACTGTCTTGGAGAAAACAAAGAGTTGTAGAAGGCATCTGATGTAGTGGAAAATGAGAGTTTTTCGGAGGGCTGATGTTGAGTTGGCTGAACTTAAAGTGAAGTTGAATAATTTGCAAAAGAAGCCACAAGTAAATTGGGAAGAAATTAAGCAAGTGCAACAAAGAATTGAACAGTTATGGAGATAGGAGGAATTGTGTTCGGGACAGAGGTCTCGCTTGAGATGGTTGCAGGGGGTGACCGTAATACAAAGTTCTTTCATGATACCACCTTGCAGCGTAGAGAAAGAAATCGTATTCAGAGAATTAAAGATGATCAAGGAAGCTGGATAGAAGGAAAGGAAGAGGTGTTTAAAGCGGTTTTAGAGCATTTCCAAAAGATATACAAGGCAGGACAGATTCAAGACTTGGAAGAATGTATGCAGCGTGTCCCCAAAATTGTTACAGAGGAAATGAATGCCAAATTAATGGCCCAAGTGGAGGACAAGGAAATTAAGGAGGCGGTTTTCAGTATTGGGGCTCTCAAAGCACCAAGCCCAGATGGTTTTAATGCTTTATTTTATCAGAAAAACTGGGAGACTATTAAGGATGACATTGGAAGAGCAGTCAAGGATTTTTTTCTTAATGGCAACATCTCGGAGGAGGTAAATGAAACTCTTGTGGCCCTTGCTCCTAAAGTTCCTTTACCAGAATGTATTAATCAGCTTAGACCCATAAGCTGTTGTAATGTTGTGGCAAAAATCATATCTAAGATTTTTGTTGAGATTAAAACAGTTTATGGATGTGATAATCTCTCAGAATCAGAGTGCTTTTGTAGGTGGAAGATTGATTCAAGACAACCTCATCATTGCACATGAAATTTTCCATGGCTTGAAGAGAAAGGAGAAGTGGGGTAAGGAGAATGTTTCCATCAAGTTAGATATGAGTAAAGCCTATGATAGGCTTGAATGGGAGTTTTTGAGGAGAACTTTGTTAGCTTTTGGTTTTGCACAAGAATGGGTTCAGCTTGTAATGAGGTTAGTAACTACAGTTTCTTATAAATATAAAATTAATGGTTTTGTTAGTAAGAAGCTTATTCCTAATAGGGGCCTTTAACAAGGTGATCTGTTGTCCCCTTACTTATTCATTTTAGTTGCCGATGTTCTCTCTAATATGTTATTAGATGCTAAGGAACAAGGCTGTATTAAAGGTGTCAGTCTAAGTGGAAGGGGGCCTATAATAACACATCTTTTCTTTGCAGATGACTCTCTTTTGTTTACTAAGGCTACTGAGGAGGAGATGTATCAATTGAAAAGAATTTTGAATATGTATTCTCGGGCTTCTGGTCAATTAATTAATGTTGCTAAGTCGGGGTTGATAGGAGGGAAATTCATTAGCCCACAGAAGAAGGCGAGTTTGGCTAGAATTCTATCAATCCAAGTGTGGGACAACCCGGGAAAATACTTAGGCCTTCCTGCAGAATGGGGGAGAAAGAAGACAAGTGAATTGGGTTGGATTAAGGAAAGAGTGGTTGAAAAGCTTGAAGGATGGAAGGAGAATCTTCTTAACCAGGTTGGTAAAGAAGTTCTTATTAAAGCGGTGATTCAAGCCATACCTTCATATGCTATGTCTATGGTGAGATTTCCAAAAAAAATTGTAGAGAGCTATGTAGTAATGTGGCGAGATTTTGGTGGTCTGGTAATGGGAAATACAAAGGAATTCATTGGAAGAGTTGGGAGTTTTTGACTAAGAGTAAGAATGAGGGAGGTATGGGGTTCAAGGACTTTAGTGTTATGAATTCTGCTATGCTTGCTAAACAAGCATGGAGGATATTAAGGAACCCGAATGCTTTGTGGGTTGAGGTTCTCAAGAGTTGTTATTTCCCTGATACAGAGTTTATGCAAGCAAAAAAAGGAAGATTTGATTCTTGGACGTGGAAAAGTTTGATGCATGGAAGAGATGTTTTGAGGAGGACAGGAAGATGGGTAGTGGGAAATGGAGAAAAAATTAAAATTGAGGATGACAATTGGATCCTTTATGGTGCTAAAGCAAAACTCAGGACTGGGTGTGGGGCAACTTGGGTGAGAGAAATCATAGATCAAAACAATAGGGGTTGGGATGTGAGGAAAATTAGGGATTTGTTTGACCCATCTTCTGTTTTGCAGGTTTTTCAAACACCAATAAGATGGACACAAGGAGAGGATTTTCTGATCTGGCCACATACAAAGAGTGGAGAATATTCGGTTAAATCCGGATATTATGTTTTCAGGAATTTGGAGCAGTAGAGAGGCCTAGCTAGTTCCACTTCTAGTGGGATTGACAACTCAATCTGGAAAGTTATTTGGCAGATAAAGGTTCCTCAGAAGATCAAAGTTTTTTTTGTGGAAGGCTATATACAATATTTTGCCGGTTAAGGAACATCTAGCTAGAAGGAGAATTAGCAGGTCAGCAGTGTGTCCAGTTTGCAATAAGAAGAGTGAGAAGTAGAGCATGCTTTATTGCTATGGCAATGGACGAGGCCAGTTTGGTTTGGGAGTCAACTGCAATGTAATCCGAATCCTATGAATGTTCCTTCCTTATCTCAATGGCTGTTGGAGAAAGTTGATTTGTTGAAGGCAAATAAAGAGTTTTATCAGTTTGGACTTATCTATCTAGCTTGTACTCTCTGGCTTATTTGGAAAGGAAGGAATCATTGTGTTTAAAGGAAATAATCCAAGTCTTATGGCAACTTTGATGCAGATTAATGTGCTTTCTAAGGATTATATAAGTTGGGCTCGGGCTAACTCGCTGGATAGAGAGAGTCAACCCATGGATAGGTTTTATAACAACCGGTGGAGAGCACCACCAAAGGGATGGATAAAAATCAATACTGATGCGGCATTCAAGCAATCAAGCAATATTGGAGTTTCAGGTATTGTGGTAAGAGATCAGAATGGTACATTGCTTACTGGTTTGGCAAAAAAAACATGCAGCAGGAAGCAGTTTTATGGCGGAAACATTAGCAATGAGGGATGGCATTTTCCTGGCTAATTCGCTAGGATTACATCGTGTCATATTGGAGTCTGATAGCTTGGAAGTTGTACAGGCATGTAGAAAGGAAATACAAAGGGGAGAGGTTAGCGCTATTTTGGAAGATATTTGGCAGACTAAACAAAATTTCTTAGATTGTGGTTTTACCTAGACTGGAAGACAAGGGAACGGTTTGGCTCATCACATAGCTACCATGGCAAAGGAGAACTTGCTGCCCACAAGTTGGACCTACAATATACCAAGTTCAGTTAAGGTTTTATTGCAAATTGACAGAGCAAGAATCAGAAGTAGAACAAACGATGTCTCACCTTCCCATTCTCGGCTGGAAGGCCCAAGCTTGGGTTTGGGATCACAAGAGGCGTTGCTTGTTTAGCAAAAAGCTGATACTGACTTGGTATGTGGTAGGTCCAATGTTGGGAATTTATTTGGTGGCGTTCTCTCTTGTGGGATGATTGGAGCTCCATGGTGATTCACAGATCTGTTTTTGTGTCTTTTCGTTTTTGCTTGTGTTGGTTTGTTTTGATGTTGGTTGTTGTTTATGTTTATGAGTTGAGATGTTTGTCTGGTATCTTTGCTGTTGTTTTTTTTTTCCGATTGGTTCCCAATGGTTGTGGTAGGTGGGAGAGTTATGAAGGTAGGTGAGTGGTTGTGTGGGAATTGGTTCCTTTGTCTTTCACGGGTTGGTGAGTGGAGCCTTGTGCTGATTAGTGCTTGTAATTGTGGGCTTTGGGCCTTTTATTTGTGTAACAGTGAATCTGTTGACCAAAAAAAAATTGAAATTTCTAATCACAATGCCTTATAAATTTAACTAATATAAGCCTTATTTTAATTAACTAACTTACTTAACTACCAGATATATCTTTCTGTCAAAAAAAGAACTATCAAATATATCTATCTATAAATAAAAATAGGTCAAATTAGTTATTTGGTAACTTAAAGTCTTTTATGTTTTTTTTAATTATTTTTATTATCATAAACATGTATATTGTCTCTGTTTTTATTAACGGACAACGTGCACTTTGTGCATGCGTGTCTGCCTCCCCCTCTGTGTTTTTTAATTGTTAGTTAACATTATACAATTATTGTTTTTTTATGAATATATAACTATTGTTATGTAGTTACTTGTGGCCAGACGGGGCACTGTAGTGCATGTCTGTTCGCCTTTTTCTTTTGGTTAAATTAAAATTACATAGTTAGATTTTAATTATGGAAATTAGTATTTTCTATTATTTTTTTGTGGAGCAAATCACGTTTGAATTTATCCTGCTTTTTGTCATTTTTGTTTGAAGTTCAATTTAAACACTATCTAAGGCCAAAAATGGTACAAAAATTAAGATACCTTAAAGGTAGTTATTTTGGCCTAGTATAATAGTATTTAAATTATATATCCAAATCACAAACCACATACCAACTGAGGTTGGTGTGAGTAGTTAAGGTCTCTCGCCCCTTAACCAAGGTCAGTCTCCATTGTGCAAGCGGTAGAATACCCCTCGATATAGAATAAAAAAAATCACAAACCACATAACCGACGCCGCTACGTAACTGCTCCTTCGATCAACACCCTCTCTATGTATCTTAGCACTTACTATGTATCTGCTGCTTTGACTAATCCGGTGTGAATTATGCTACCCATTACACTACCCAACTCTCATGTTATAGTGCCACTTTTAATTTTAATTTAATTTTACCTTTTTTGGTTACTTTTTTAGCCATGTGAATTATTAATTTTAAATTATAAAAGTCAATTATTTAAGGGCAAAATTGGCCAAAAAATATGACACCAAATTAGAAGTTAAAGTGGGATACACCATTTATATATAGGTATAAATTATATAAATTTAAATATTTATTTCGGTAAGGACAATAATAAAAAAAAGAATAGGACATCAAAATGACAGATACAATTAGGTATTGCATTTGAGCATTCTATTGGGTTCATTTTTTTAGGTAGACCCGAGTATAAATTCCTTGAGGTACTGAGATCTATTTATGAAATTGACTTTTTTCAACAGATACTCTTCCATACACATGGTCTGGGGACAAACCCCCGATATCATGCTTAAGAGACTCGAGTATCTAACACCTGTGTCATACCATGTTGGTGCTTTCACTTTAGTCTGTATATAAACTTGATCATATTAAAAAAAATTCTTAAGCTTATTTATAAAATATAAAAGACTACTTTATTAAAATATCAAATTGTAAAACAAAATGAACTTAAGGATTAAAAGAATCATTTTGCATAAAAAATATAGAGTAAACAACCACTTTGATCCCTGAAGGTGGCATGCAGTGTCACTTTGGTCCTTGCCTGATACAAAATTGAAAAGAAGTCCTCCACTATGCCAGCAGTTAGTCGTTTTGGTTCTTGATGTTAGAGGAGGTACTTAACTCCGTTTGATTTGCTGAGGTGGAATGTAAACAGCCACGTAAGATACAACGCGTCAGCCCACGTGGCTACTTTAGTCACAGTGACCAAAATGAATAGTTTGAGTAAACAGTCAATTTGATCCCTAAAAGCGGAAGGCGTCGTCACAATGGTCTCTGAAAATAATAAAATTTAGAAAATCATTCAATGTGCAATCCATTTGTCATTTTAGTGCTTGATATCATTGTAGTCACTTAACATCATTTGGGAGGCTGAGTTGACCCGTTTATTGCTCTGTACTTTCCTATTTCAGATGTTTTTTGTGGAGGGATCTTCCTGGATTATAGAGCCGCTGTTTTGGGTTGTTATGCAGCGAATCTTGGCATCTCTCAGCCTCTTCATGTAGAATTTATGGGCTCTATCTTGGCTATTGAGCATGCTTATCAGAGAGGTTGGAAGAACCTTTGGCTGGAATGCGACTCCCAGCTTGTTGTTACAGCATTCCACTCTTTAGCTGGTGTGCCTTGGAAGCTTTGGAATAGGTGGAAAAATTGCTTAGCTATCGTAAAGCTAATGAACTTTAAAGTAACCAATATTTACAGAGAGGGTAATACTTGTGCTGACCGGTTAGCCTCGCACGGTCTTAATATCCAAGATTTTGTGTGGTGGGATTCTATTCCTAATTTTATTAGGGAAGATTTTTTCCGCAATAGGTGTACCTTGCCGCATTATCCGTTTATTGCTGTAGAACACCACGTGTCAGTCCACATGATGCCTCCAACGTCAAGGACTAAAATAACTGACAACTGGCACAATGGAGGACAATTTTTTTTTAATTTCATATTAGCTAGACACCAAAGTGACACTACCCATCACTTTTAAGATCAAAGTGATTGTTTACTCAAGAAAATATATCAGCTTAATGACTTCTTGTAGGGAAAATATTAGCTTAATGACTTCTATTAATTAATTAAAAAAAATTGAAATGAACAGCGCGTAAACCAATCCAGGCGATGGCCGTTGGTGCGGTCAATCACCTTCGGTCCTTCACAGAGTCACTGTTCCTCTTTATATAATATATATATATTATATATATATAATATATAATAATAATAATAACATCAACATTCACACCGCTAAAAGGTTACTTTCATTTCCCAATTATCCTCACACTTTCGTCGCTCTCTTCTTCCGTAACCGTTCGTTCAATTCCCATGGCCTCCGAAAACCTCTCTGACGACGACGCCGTCAACGGCTTCACTCGGCCGGAGATGTACAGCGAGAACCTCTCCGGCACCGTCGACGCCTACGACCGCCACGTGTTCCTCTGCTACAAGAGCCACGTGTCCTGGCCACCACGCGTCGAGGCCTCCGACGAAGATCCCCTCCCCAAGCTCGTCGCCACCACGTGGAAAGCCCGCAGGAACGACATGTCCCTCAAGGTTCGGTTTCGCTCTCGATTTCGGCCAATGAATGAAAAAACTGAATCGGTTTTTTTAGGTTGTTGTTGTTGTCCGTTTGATTACGTGGCTCTGATTTTCGTTTCGTTTGGTTTGTTTTGATTTTGTTTTTGTTTTTGGTTTTTTGCAGACGAAAATCACGGTGTGCGAGGCGCGTGAGGAGGCTGGCTTCTCCGACGGCGACGTTTTGATTTTCCCCGAAATGATCAAATACAGGTGAACCTGAAACCCAAGAACATCGGAGTTTGTTTTTTAATGTGCCGTTGTCTAGTCATGAGTGATTGATAGGGTTCCGTTACTGTCTATTGAAATTGCGAGGGTTTCGTTGTTTTTGTATGGTAATAGAAATAGAAATTACTTCCATATGTAAAGTAAAGGCTGAGCTTAATTTAGCTTAAATCTAGCTGAAATTTAATGTTCTATGAGTAACTGTTGTCTAGTCATGAGTGATTGCTAGGGTTCTGTTACTGTTTATTGAATTGAAGCTTCGTTTCGATGTTTTTATGTGGAAATAGAAATTACTTCCGTTATGTAAAGTAAAGGCTGAGTTGAATTTAGCTTAAATCTAGCTGAAATTTAATGTTCTATGAGTAACTGTAGTGTTGTCCGATTCTGAGTGTTCCAACCTAAGAAGCCCAGATACATAATACGATACGGGTACGATACGATACGGATACGGGGATACGGCAAAGTTTAAAAAAACCAAGATACGATACGGCATAGATACATTAAAAAAAATTATAAATATAAATATAAATATATCACATAATTACATAATATTTGCAAAAAGACATTCTCATTAGTCATTAGTCATTTTTCATTAATACATATGTCAATAGATGATGATCAGAGGAAAATCTACTAGTAGTGCTAGAACTAGAGTGTTCTTCTCCTCTAAAGCCATTTTCCTTTCCCACAAATTTATGAGAACTGCAAACAAGAAGAGGTCAGCTTGTGATAACTGACTTTATGAGACAGATTATACAGCTAGCAGCAGCAATACTTCGAGTGAGGTGAATAGGACATACTAGAAGGAGCTTCGAGTGAGTTTGAGAACAAGAAGAAGCTTCGAGTAGGTGAAAGACTTGGTCTTTGAATGGTCTCTGTGAACAAGAAGAAGGAAGCTTCGAGTAGGACAAAGAAGAAGGAAGGATGATTCGAACTCTGTAGTTAGAATAGAACAGGGCAGAGTTCAACAAAGTTTCGGAGTATCGGAGCCGTATCTGAGCTGGCTTTGACGTATCGGAGCCGTGTCTCCGGAGTATCGGAGCCGTGTCTCCGGAGTATCGGAGCCGTGTCTCCGGAGTATCGGAGCCGTGTCTCCGGAGTATCGGAGCCGTGTCTCCGACGTATCGTAATTTTTAAAAATAAATAGATAAATAAAAATTAACAGATACTCCCTAGATACGTATCGGAGCCGTATCGGGACGTATCGGTATCCGATACGTATCGGATACCGATACTTTTGCATTTTTGGAGTATCTGGGCTTCATAGGTTCCAACATGCAAGGAAGGTTTTCTGAGTTGGTTATTAAGAGATCATATGCAGAATCCATGTGGATTTTCTTGTTTGTGATTTAGTTGAAATGTTCGAGGGTGTAAATGGTTCAAAATATTTATTATTATTATTATTATTATTATTATTAGTATTAGTGCGCTGTAGCTTTAATTAATTTAAAATGGAGGGAAATATTTTGGCTAAATGATTTCCTCTGACAGCATGAGTGTAGAGATTGTACTTTCATATTTTGCGATTTTATGGATTTGCAAGGTTGGGTTTCTGTAAGGGGGTTTCTCCCTGTTTTTTTTTTCTTCTTTTAGTGATGATATTTCTCTCTACGTATGTTGAGAATTTTTCGTTGTTTCTGAGGCTCTATTTCTTTTCTTCTTTAATTGAAAGGGGTGTGGTGGAATCAAATGTGGAGAGCTTTTTCGAAGATGTTTTGGTGAATGGTAAACCATGGTCTGCTGGAGTTCCGGAGGTGTTTACCGGCTCACATGTTTATGTATGTGCTCATGGAAGTCGTGATGTGAGATGTGGTGTTTGTGGGCCGGTTCTCATTACCAAGTTGAATGAGGAAATCGAGCAACGAGGTCTGAAGGATCAGATATTTGTTACTGCTTGTTCTCATGTTGGTGGGCACAAGTATGCTGGGAATGTAATCATATACAGTCCAGGACCAGATGGACAAATGATGGGTCACTGGTAAGCTCATAGGCCTACATTGTTGTATCCTCATATTTTGAAGGATTTTGATGCTGTTAGTTACCGCTTAATTATTTACAGGTATGGCTATGTTACTCCTAACGATGTTCCTGAATTGCTGGACCAACACATTGCAAAAGGAGAGGTCATACAACGACTTTGGAGGTTGGTATTTTTGTGATTATGCATTTTGTATCTTTTAATGAAATGATAACTTGAAGGATATATTGTTTGTAAGGACAAAAAGAAAATATTTATAATGTGACTTTTTGGATTCTAAATGTATTCAACTGTTTGTTACTGAACTATGATGTAGATTTATCAAAATGAACACGGTTTGAGTGACTTTTGAGGGGAGTGTCTAGATGGCTGGAGACTGCCCCATTCTTATTATTTGTTTTAGCTCTTAACTTTGGATGATTTTCAAGTTTTTGACTAGGTGTCTGTATTTTTTTCTCCTCTCATCTGTTCATTCTTCTGGTATCAATAAGTCACATTATAGAAATACCGAGTCCCCTTGATGGAAATTTTTTCAGTGAAGTGAAGAATGTGCCCTAGTTTTATTGTTTTCTTTTTTAAATTTGGGAATCCTTGGAATACATTACATCATGGATTTTCTTCTCTGTCAAACGAGATACAATGATGATCATATCCTTATGCATGTTGATACATACCTATTCACCCTTCCATCTTTGTGGTTGTATTGATGTTTATTGTGTATCATGCCCAAATGCTTGATGCCTCTGGAATTGAAAGAAAGTTATTAGAAACATTAATTTTGTTAAGGCTTAAAATCTTAACCAAAATGGTAGAATTTTATTTTATTTTTTAGAGTGATGTACCCCATAAAATGGCATTTTTATACATGCTTGATTCTCATGTTTTACTATATCTTTAATTCGTTTACTATGTATTGTTTGATAGCTTATGGAAAAATGAGGTGAACTATATTTTCCATTTGTTCCCATTTCAACGACAGATACTGGTTGAATTTTGTAAATGACTTTTACTCCATAAAAGATAAGTAGTGGAGCTAGAGTTGTATGAATTTATATCATTCCTATTACAATTATGCATTCTGATTTTGATAGGCCCATTGAGAATGTTAATTCGGGTGTGGAGAGCAGTGTTGTTAATCCCAGATAGCGGAGCGTAGCGGCCGACCCCAAAAGTGCTATAGCGTTATAGCGTATAGTGGGATGGCCGCTGTGCTGAAATTTTTTATATAGTTTATATAATATATACTATGATAAGTATATACATATAAATTCTAAAAAATGATAAAAGTTACTCTAATTTTAGAAGATTCATAATTAACAATAAAAAGTCTATATGCTAAGATTATTATTATTATTATTATTATTATTATTATTATTATTTAATATTTTTGGTCAAATATTATTATTTAGTTTATCATATCATATTGTTATACTTTAAATAAAAAATAGAAAAACAGAAGTAAGACACTAAAATTAGACTTCAAGAAGCCCAGCAAATCAAAACAGAAAAGAAAGAATTTGGGCCTTTGGCCCAATTCCCCCAACCCTAGTTGTTTAGCGTACCCTAAAACCCTAGTCCAAAAGTGTAAGTGCCGTCTTCCTTATGGAGGCAAAGGAAGGAAAGCAACAAGTTGCAGAAAACAGAGACAGCAGGTCGCCGGAGACAGACAGAGAAGGTCGCTGGAGATGGACGAGTTGGTCGTCAGAGATGGATGGTGCTGGTCGTGAGCGATGGAGGGTCTGTTGCATGAGGGTTTGGGCGCAACGAAACAGGGTTTGGGCGTGGGTTTTTTGGGTCAAAAGGTGGTGTGGCGCAGAAGACCGCTATTCCACCGCGAAAGACCGCAATTCAGGCCGCGTTCGCGCCCGCAACAGCCGCTATGCTGAAACGCGACGCAAACACCATAGCGGGGAGGTGCTGAAACGCGACGCAAACACGCTATAGCAGCGCGATAGCGCGCTATTTAAATCACTGCTGGAGAGTATATGTGAGGAAAAAGGGGAAATCTGTTAGGAATGCTGAGTTGGCAGAGAGAGAGAAAAAGGATAGTGGGTGAGGTTTGCATTTTTGGTTATGAGGGATGTAGGAGGAGAGAGAATAATCATTGTGGAGAATCATTTTTGTTTTGAGCAGAGAATCTTCATTTCTCTGTAGGAGCATTGCTCTGGGGTAGTAGAGCTCATTGCCTACTGCATTTCTATTTTCGTTATCAATACAACAGTCTTTTAATTCTTCCATATTCTGTGTTTATTTACTTATTTGTTTGTGAGGTGCATTCTGGTTTGCATCATTGGTCCAACCTGCCGGATCATTTCCCATCAGAGAAGAGTGAGAGAATCAGCAAATGCCACCCAAAAAGATAGAGGCTAAGGTGTCAGCCTTGGAAAACAGAATGGACAAATTCGAAGCTACCCTGGCAGAGATGCGAGCGCAAGCTGCTGCTGATCAAGAGAAGCTGGTGTCACTATTGACCCAGAACAAGAGTACTGAAGGTCCAGAAAAAACCGTACATAAGGCCAACGAGGAAGACGGTGCTAGCTCTTTTGACTCACTTGAGATGAAGAAGCTTTTGTAGAAATTGCAGGGAGTAGAACTCGATGAGTTTAAGCAATCTGCAAAGAAGGTGGAGCTACCTCTGTTCCTTGGTGAGGACCCTGCGGGATGGATTGTTCGTGCTGAGATCTACTTCAAGGTACAGAGCACGAAAGAGGAGCTGAAGGTGAGTCTAGCTCAGCTTTGCATGGAGGGACACGCGATCCATTTTTTCAGAGCGCTATTGGATGATGATGAGCATTTAACGTGGGAAAAATTGAAAGAAGCTCTGCTGGAGAGGTATGGTAATATGGGAGAGGGTAGTATTTTCGAGCAACTCTCTGCTCTGAAACAGGAGAACGGAGTAGAGGAGTATATCCAAGCTTTTGAGGGGTTAATCGCACAAGTGGCCAAATTACCGGACGAACAATATATGGGCTATTTCATTCATGGGTTGAAGGATGGGATCAGAGGACGTGTACGTAGCTTGAAGGCATTAGGACCCATTTCGCGTCCACGCCTGATGAACTTGGCCAGGGCGGTGGAGGTTGAGTTGCAGGAAAAGAGGCCAGCATGGGGTGGTTTGCGTTTCGCGACTTCTCGTGGGTCTAGTGGGTGGAGTTCTAACACCCGTGCCAATTCGTTTTCGGGTCATGGGCCGCACGGATCGGGTCGAAGCTAGGGAAATGACTAGGTTGTGGTTCGGGGCGGAAAGGAGAACCCGGACAAGTTTGGGCCAGCATCGGGTCCAAGAGCTGAAAACCGAGGAGAGAAAAAGAGTTTTGCTCCTCGTGATTGGGGAATAAGGCATCTCTCGTACCAACAATTTGTTGACAGGCAGAAAAAGGGTCTGTGCTATAAGTGTGGGGGACCCTTCCACCCAAAACACCAGTGTCCCGACCGTCAACTCCGATTGATGACGAAGAGCTTGATGAAAGGGAAGCCAACGTTATGATTGACGAGGAAGAAGAGGAGATCGAAGAGGGAGAGCTCAGTATTATGAGTTTACTGGGGTTGGCTGCAGCTAAAGCTCATGAGGTACGCACGATGAAACTGCGAGGTAAGGTCCATGGTGTTCCTATTCTGTTGTTGGTGGACAGTGGGGCTACCCACAATTTTATTTCCCAGAAATTGGTGAGGGCCATGGGTTGGCAGGTGGATGAGACCACTTTGTTACAGATCAAATTGGGGGATGGCTACAAGGCCAAAACTCAAGGAGAATGTAAGGGAGTGAGGATTGAGTTGGAGAACATGCATGTTGATATCGATGCTTTGCTGTTCGACCTTGACGGGATTGATATTGTTTTGGGAATGGCTTGGTTAAATGCGATTGGCGAGATGTGGGTTGATTGGCCACACCAACTTATGCGTTTTAAGTTCAATAATCAGTGGGTGGAATTATAGGGTGCGGGGAATACCGAGGCTTATCATTCTGCTTTGCAAAGTTTGATAGGTAAGACAAGGCTGTGTGTGGATGGCCTTTTTATGACTGCAGTTGGACAAGTGGTAGGGGTGCCAGATCAGTGTAGGCCTGATTCTGCAGTATTAACAACAACTCAAGAGTTGGAAGTCTAGAGATTGTTGAAGCAATTTGAGGCTGTGTTTCAGGACCCAAAAGGCCTTCCCCCTAAGCGCTCACATGAACATGTTATTCATCTGCTCGAAGGACAAGGACATGTAAATGTAAGACCCTATAGGTACTCACACCGTCATAAGGCTGAGATTGAAAAGCAAGTTCAGGAGATGCTGCAGTTAGGGATTGTTCGTCCTAGTCAGAGTGCATTTTCTAGTCCCGTGATTCTAGTTAAGAAGAAGGATGAATCGTGGCGTATGTGTGTGGACTATCAAGCGCTCAATAAAGTGACAGTACCTGACAAATTTCCTATTCCGGTGATTGAGGAATTACTAGTTACTAGATGAGCTACATGGTGCTAGATTTTTCTCTAAGATTGATTTGAAGTCGGGCTATCATCAGGTGAGGATGCGTACTGAGGACATCCATAAAACTGCATTTCGGACCCATGAGGGACATTACGAGTACCTGGTCATGCCTTTCGGGATGATGAACGCCCCATCCACTTTTCAAGCTCTCATGAATTCTGTTTTCAAACCAATGTTGCGGAGGTATGTGTTGGTTTTTTTCAATGATATTCTTGTCTATAGTCCTACTTGGGAGCAGCATTTGTTGCATTTGAAATCTGTCCTACAAGTGCTGGCTGATCAAAAACTGGTTGCAAATAGAAAAAAGTGCCATTTTGCTCAGTTTTCAGTAGAATATTTAGGCCACATAATTTCGTTTGAAGGAGTGGCTATGGATCCTTCCAAGATCAGTTGTGTCTTGCAATGGCCAAGTCCTAAGAATGTAAAAGGGGTCCGAGGTTTCTTGGGTTTAACAGGGTATTATAGGAAATTCATTAGGGACTATGGTAAATTGGCCAAGCCTTTTGACTGAGTTAACTAAAAAGGATGGTTTCAAATGGGGATCGAAGGAGCGGCAAGCCTTTGATGTTCTGAAACAGAAGGTTACAACGGCTCCTGTTTTGGCCCTACTCGATTTCACTCAAGAGTTTTTTATAGAGAGTGATGCTTCGGGAAATGGTTTGGGAGCTATTCTGCTTCAAAAAGGACGCCCCATAGCTTATTTCAGTAAAGCATTAGGAGAACGGAACCTTGCTAAATCTGCCTACGAGGAGTTGATGGCCGTAGCCTTGGCCATACAGCACTGGCGTACTTATCTTTTGGGCAGAAAGTTCACAATGTGTACTGATCAAAAGAGCTTGAAGCAATTACTGTTGCAAAGGGTGACAACAATGGACCAACAAAACTGGGCAGCAAAGTTACTTGGGTACCGTTTTGACATAATTCACAAGCCGGGGTTGGAAAATAAAGGCGCAGATGCCCTGTCCAGGATGCATGATTCAGTCACTTTGGGCACCATGATGCATTATCCAGAGTGGATGGGCTGTCAAGAGATTATAGCAGAAGTTCATCAAGACCCCAAGTTGCAGAAAATTATTGATGACTTGAAACAAGGAATTCCCACTAAAGCTGGGTTTGAGTATAAAAATGGAGTTTTGCTTTATGAGGACAGATTGGTTATTGCTGAAAACTCTAGTTGGATTCCTACCATGTTAAAAGAATTCCATTCCACACCGCAGGGAGGTCACTCGGGTTTTTATAGGACTTATCGCAGACTTGCTGCTAATGTGTATTGGTTGGGGATGAAAACACAAGTCCAGAAATTTGTCCAAGCCTGCGATGTTTGTCAAAGGCAGAAATATGTGGCCAGCTCGCCAGGGGGCTTGTTGCAGCCTTTGCCTATTCCTTCTTTGGTGTGGGAAGATATCTCTATGGACTTTATCACCGGTCTTCCAAAGTCCAAGGGCTATGAGGCAATTTTTGTAGTGGTGGACCGCCTTTCCGAATATGCTCATTTTGTTCCACTGAAGCATCCATATTCAGCTAAGGCTTTAGCAGAAATTTTCACTAAAGAGATTGTGCGTCTTCACGGTATTCCCCAGTCCATTGTGAGTGACCAAGACCCTATATTTGTCAGTAATTTTTGGCAAGAGTTATTCAAACTATAGGGTACCTTGTTGAAGTTGAGCACGGCATACCATCCTCAAACGGATGGTCAAACGGAGGTCGTAAACTGTTGTCTTGAGACTTTCCTCCGGTGTTTCATAGCTGATCAACCCAAAGGCTGGGTGGTGTGGATTCCATGGACAGAATTCTGGTACAACCAGTGATTTCAATAGCGCGCTAAAGCGGCGCTATAGCGGTGCCGCGTATCAGAGTATATAGTACAGTTTATTAGTAAACTGTACCTGAGTTACCACTCGGTAACCACAGTTAGAGTACCCTCCCTGGTTTAAATACCAAAAACAGTTGTAATCATTTCAGCTTTTATCAATACAAAGTCCAGACAACTGATTTCAGTTTCTCTCTCTCTCTCTTTTCTCTTTCTCTCACTTTCCCTCACTTTCTCCCTCTTTCTCGGCTTCTGTATTTCTTTCATGGCATCATGAGCTTCTAAGATCCAGAAAACATGGCTTTCGCACAATCCAATAGTTCCTCGTCTGGTCGCGATTCTTCACCAGAACGCAATCGCAGTCGCAGCTCTTGTCGTAGTTCTCGACGGAGTCGAAGCAGTTCAAGTCGAAGAAGTCACAATCGCTTGAAGATTTCTGCTCGAGCTCCCTCTACCTTCTCGCAACAAGTTTCAATCAAACTTGATTCCAAAAATTTCCTATCCTGGAAACAGCAAGTTGAAGGAATCATACGCGGTCACAAACTCCAACGATTCCTTGTAAACCCTACCATTCCGCCTCGGTTTCTCACTACAGTCGATAGAGAAGTCGGTTCTGTTAATCCAGCTTACACGGAATGGGAGCAACAGGATTCTCTCCTCTTCACTTGGTTATTGTCAACGCTTTCAGACACTCTCCTCCCTCGTGTTGTTCGCTGTGTACATTCGTGGCAAGTTTGGGAGGAGATTCACAAGTTTTTTCGCTCACAGATGAATGCGAGGTCGAAGCAGCTTCGTTCTGAACTCAAGTCTATTACCAAAGGTAACAGATCCATCTCTGAGTACCTCGCCAGAATCCAAACTATTGTTGATATTCTGATGTCGATTGGAGATCCGGTTTCACATCGGGATCACCTCGAGGCTATCGTCGAAGGCCTCCCTGAGGAGTACGGTGCTCTTGCAGCAATTATTCAATATCGCACTGACTTGTGCGATATACTTGATGCTGAGTCGATGCTGTTATCGCATGAGGCCAAGCTTGATAAGCACAAGAAATTGCTTCTTGCTGATCCATTGGTGAATGTTGCTCAGGCGGTGCCAGTTCCACAACCGCCACAGAATGTGTTTCAGAATCAGAGTTATCCGGTGCCGCCTCAGAATTTTCAGGCGCAGAACATTCAAAACCCTAACTGTGCTTCAGATTCACACAATGATGAGGATTACGATGACCGTGGTGGCCGCGGTGGTGATCGCGGCGGTCGTGGCGGTGACCGCGGTGGCCGGAGTGGTGGTCGCGGTGGTCGCTCAGGTGGCCGAAGTAAAGTACAGTGCCAGATCTGCCAAAAATTTGGGCATGACGCGTCGGTGTGCTGGAATCGCAATGCCAACTTGGGTCAAACCAACTGGACCGGGCCGGGTCAGGGTCAAAACCCGGTTCAAAGCAGCTGGACTGGTCCGAGTCAGGGTCAATGCAGCTGGACTGGGCCTCCAATGTTCTCTGGCCCAACTCACAGCCAATGGAATGTCCCAATCATGTGGCCATCTAATTGGACTGGGCCATTTGCTACTAATCCCCTTGCAGGCCCAAACTGGAATGGGCCTAACAATACTTGGAATGGACCTGTTAATTCCTGGACTACTCCATCTAATTCTTGGAATGGTTCTAGTTCACTCTCAGGCTCCTCACGTCCTTTATCCCTGCCTAGTCCATCTCACAGCACTGTCTCTAGTGCAAGTCAATCTACTCCGCGTAACTTCACACAGCCACAAGCCTACTTTGCTGGATCAGACTCAGCTGCTTCTCACCTGCGTGATCAGGCCTGGTTCCCAGATTCTGGAGCCACGCATCATGTGACCAATAATCCATCCAACTTGCTGGATAGTATCTCTCTCCCTGGTTCAGACCAAGTCCTCCTTGGAAATGGCCAAGGTTTGCCCATACTTTCTATTGGCAAGGCACATCTCACCTCACCATATGCACCACGCACCGCACTCAAACTGGACAACCTATTACTGGTTCCAGGCATCACCAAGAATTTAATTAGTGTTAGTCAGTTTGCCAAAGATAATGCAGTCTACTTCGAGTTTCATCCGACGTTTTGTGTTGTTAAATCACAGAGAACCTCTGAAGTTCTTTTGAGGGGTGAGCTTGGGGAAGATGGACTCTACAAGTTTGGTGATACACTTCCTAGTAATAATCTGCCTGCTGCAACTGTTTCTCGCCTTGCTGGTCAGCCTAGTGTTAATTCAGTTCAATGTAGTACAAACTGTAATACAAATACCTCCACATCACACTCTTCTTCAAACACATCTATAGGACCTACAAACTATACCATGTGGCATTACAGACTAGGACACCCTCATCATGAGGCCCTCAAAACAATATTATCCCTGTGTAAAATTTCAGTTCCGAATAAATCATACATGGATTTCTGCACTGCTTGTTGCTTTGGGAAAGTACATCGCTTGCCCTCACACACTTCACGCACTGTCTATGATTCTCCCTTTCAATTGCTATATTGTGATTTATGGGGACCTGCCCCCATGGTCTCCTCTTGTGACTACAAGTATATGCTGACGTGTGTTGATGCCTGCACCAAGTACACGTGGGTTTTTCCATTGAAGCTGAAGTCTGATACGTATGCTACCTTTAGGCACTTCAAAGCCATGGTTGAAGTGCAGTTTGGAACTAAAATTAAATCTGTGCAAACAGATGGTGGAGGTGAATTTCGTGCTCTTGCAGCCTATTTTAATGAGTGTGGGATCACTCATAGGCTAGCCTGTCCTCACACTCATCACCAGAATGGGTCGGTAGAACGGAAACATAGACACGTTGTAGAGACTGGGCTGACTCTGTTGGCACAAGCTGGTCTACCGTTTCAGTTTTGGGACCATGCGTTTCTTACTGCAACCTATTTGATCAATAGGATGCCCACTGCAGTATTGCAAATGCAGTCCCCTTACTCTTTACAAACAACAACCAGATTACAGCTTTCTAAAAGTTTTTGGTTGTGCCTGCTACCCGCATATTAGGCCCTACAATTCACACAAACTGGATTTTCACACCAAGGAGTGTGTCTTTCTTGGTTATTCCAGTTCCCACAAAGGCTACAAGTGCCTTGCTGCGGATGGGAGGATCTACATCTCTAAGGACGTCATCTTTAATGAATTCAAGTTCCCTTACATGGAACTGTTTCCCAAGGCTGAGATTTCTGCCTTTCATCCACCAACAAATAGTCCTGTGACTCCTTTAATTGTAATTCCTCCTCATTCTTCTCAAGGACAATCCTCAACTACCTCTTCTCAGTCACCACAACAGTCAGTTTCTCACAACAGTCAGTTGCAGCCTTCTCACTCTGGTTCTACATCTCCTGTGCATACTGCAGAGCACTTTTCTGGTGCAAATTTTGAAAATCACACTGCTGGTCCTGCGTCCCCTGCACTCACTGCAGAGCACGAGTCCCCTGCACACACTGCAGTGCATTTTTCTGGTGCAAACTCTGAAAATCACACTGCTGGTTCAGCCTCCTCTGTAGAGAACAATTCTCCCTCCTCTGCGTCTGCATGCTCTAACTCTATTGATAGCACTACTGAGTCTGATTCAGACCTCTCAAATCCTTTGGTATTCATACATCCTGACAATATACATCCTATGCGAACTAGAGGAAAGGATGGAATTGTTAAACCGTGCCTGCAACCCACCCTGTTACTTACTGAGGCCGAACCCACTAGCTACAAGGCTGCATTGAATGATCCAAAATGGCTAGAAGCTATGACTGATGAATTTCAGGCCTTAATCAGAAATAACACCTGGACGCTTGTGCCTCTTCCCTCACAAAGAAAGGCTATTGGCTGCAAGTGGGTTTTCAGGATTAAACAAAATCCTGATGGATCTTTACAAAAATACAAAGCAAGACTTGTGGCAAAAGGATTTCACCAAGTCCATGGCTTTGATTTCAAAGAAACATTCTCCCCGGTTGTCAAACCGGTTACAGTAAGAACAGTTTTAACACTTGCTATATCAAGAGGATGGTACATCAAACAGCTGGACGTAAATAATGCGTTTCTTAATGGAATTTTAGAAGAGGAAGTATACATGCAGCAGCCACCCGGATTTGAGTCTTCAGACAAAAAGCTTGTTTGCAGACTTCAGAAAGCCATTTATGGGTTAAAACAGGCCCCAAGGGCCTGGTTTGAGAGGTTGGCTACTACACTAATTCAGTTTGGGTTTCAAACTAGTAAATGTGATCCTTCCTTATTCACATTTACTAGTGACGGGCATCATGTTATCATGCTTATCTATGTGGATGATATCATAGTAACGGGGGATCATTTACCCCTAATCCAGAGTCTCACTAATAAACTCAATGAGCAATTTGCTCTAAAACAGTTGGGGGATCTAGAGTATTTTTTGGGGATTGAGGTAAAACGGCTGCAAGATGGGTCTCTCTTTCTTTCTCAGACTAAGTATGTCAGAGATCTCTTGGCCAAAGCAAACATGTTGGATGCAAAGTCTCTTCCTACACCTATGATTTCTAGTGCTAAGCTTAGTAAGCATGGCACTGACCTGCTGGAAGATGCCTCCTACAGGTCAATTGTTGGTGCTCTCCAATACGCCACGATTACGAGACCAGAAATTTGTTTTTCGGTGAACAAGGCTTGTCAGTTTCTATCTCAGCCTTTGGATAGTCACTGGAAGTCTGTCAAAAGGATACTACGCTACCTAAGTGGCACGTTACATCATGGGCTACTCCTACAGCCCTCCTCTCCCCACACACCAATATCTCTCACTGCATTTTCAGATGCAGATTGGGGCTCCGACCCAGATGATCGCAAGTCCACTTCGGGGTCATGTATTTACTTAGGTCCGAACTTAGTCTCTTGGTGGTCTAAAAAGCAGAATCTTGTGGCCAGATCCAGCACTGAAGCAGAGTATAGAAGTCTGGCCAATACTGCAGCGGAGGTTTTGTGGATTCAGTCTCTGCTTACGGAGCTGAAAGTGCCTTTTCAGACGCCAGTGCTCTACTGTGACAATTTAAGCACGGTTTCTTTGTCTCACAATCCTGTCCTCCATGCCAAAACGAAGCACATGGAACTAGATATATTCTTTCTCAGAGAAAAAGTCATAAACAAGAGCCTCATAGTCAATCATCTGCCTGCACAAGATCAGATTGCTGATCTCCTAACTAAACCGCTATCCAGTCTCAGATTTTTGACTCTTAGGGACAAACTCAGAGTTGTGGACAAGACTGTTATCGCTCACATTCGGGGGGAGCAACCCAGTTCAGTTTGAAGGGGAAGTATCAGAGTATATAGTACAGTTAGTAAACTGTACCTGAGTTACCACTCGGTAACCACAGTTAGAGTACCCTCCCTGGTTTAAATACCAAAAACAGTTGTAATCATTTCAGCTTTTATCAATACAAAGTCCAGACAACTGATTTCAGTTTCTCTCTCTCTCTCTTTTCTCTTTCTCTCACTTTCCCTCACTTTCTCCCTCTTTCTCGGCTTCTGTATTTCTTTCACCGCGGAGCAGAGCGGCCCTTGACGGCCGGAATAGCGTGACATCGTGGTGCTATTCCACTGCACCGCCGTCATGTCGACTCCTCTCGCAACCCCTGTCTCGTCTCTTCTCTTTTCTCTCTCCGGCGACCAGATCTGCGACCTCCCTGTCTCAGGTGAGCTCTCTCTATCTCCGACGAGAGCTTCTTCGGCCTTTGTAACCGTCGCCCTGTTGTCCCAATCCTCTGTTCTCTCTCTTCGAAGCTGACTGTTTTAGGGTTACAGTAAAGAAGAAAAGGAGGTGGCGGCTAGATGTTGCCTGCTGGGGTCTTAGCCGGGTTACATTAAAGAAGAAAAGGATTAGGGTTGGGGAAACCATTCAATCTTCTTCTGTGGTTCTGCCTCTGTTTCTTCTTTCAATCTTCTTTTTTGGTCAAACCATTCAATCTCTAAGAGGGAGGCGGCTGCAGAACTAAAGGGATTTAGGGTTTGGAGAGTTGGGCCAATGGGCCCAAATGTTTTATTTTTTAGCTGAAGTTGGGGAATTGGGCTGGGACCAAATGTTTTATTTTTCTTCTTGTTTGTTAGTTTGCATCCTCTTTTCTATTTTTTATTTAAATCATACTAATAGAATATGATAAATTAAATAATAATAATTGAGAATAATATTGAGACCTATGTTTTTTATTGTTAATTATGAATATCCTAATTTTTGTCATTCTTAAGAATATATATGTGTGTGTGTGTATACACATACATATTTATATATATTAATTAATTAATAAAATTAGAATAGAGGCCATCCTGCTACCGCTATTCCGCTATAGCATTTTTTGGGGTCGGCCGCTACGCTCCGCTATCTGGGATTAACAACACTGGGTACAACACTACCTTTCATGCTTTGGCTGACACAACCCCATTTGAGGTAGTGTATGGGCGTCCTCCACCTAATATTATACGTTTTCTGCCTGGGGAAGTAAAGGTGGAAGCAGTAGAAAGGGAACTTATGGACAGAGATGAGTGTTTAAGGCAGTTGAAGTATCATTTGTCCAGAGCACAGAACCGGATGAAGCATGTGGATGACTCTCACAGGAAAGATCAACAATTTGATGTAGGACAGTGGGTGTTCCTCAAGCTTAGGCCTCATGTGCAACAATCAGTCAGGGCTTGAATTAATCCGAAGCTGGCTCCAAGGTATTATGGCCCATTTCAGGTGCTGGAAAGAATTGGGTCGGTGGCCTATAAGTTGCAGCTTCCAATTTCTTCTCGGATCCACCTGGTGTTCCATGTGTCTCTGCTAAAAAGGGCTGTAGGGGAATACCAAGTGGAGAAGGAGTTGCCTAAGGAATTGGAAATTGAATCTGACAATGGCTGGGAACCTTTAAAAGTGTTAGCTAACCGCACTGTTACAAAGGGCAATGAAGCTGTGAAACAAGTGTTAATTCAGTGGAAAGGCAAGGATGTGGCTGAGGCAACTTGGGAAGATGAATTCACCATGAGGAGTCAATTCCCTGATCTGAGACTTGAGGACAAGTCTTTTTCTCAAGAGGGGAGTATTGATAGGCCCATTGAGAATGTTAATTCGGGTAGGTCCAAGGTGTGGAGAGTATATGTGAGGAAAAAGGGGAAATCTGTTAGGAATGCTGAGTTGGCAGAGAGAGAGAAAAAGATAGTGGGTGAGGTTTGCATTTTTGGTTATGAGTGATGTAGGAGGAGAGAGAATAATCATTGTGGAGAATCATTTTTGTTGTGAGCAGAGAATCTTCATTTCTATGTAGGAGCATTGCTCTGGGGTAGTAGAGCTCATTGCCTACTGCATTTCTATTTTCGTTATCAATACAACAGTCTTTTAATTCCTCCATATTCTGTTTATTTACTTGTTTGTTTGTGAGGTGCATTCTGGTTTGCATCAGATTTGGTATTGAATAGATGGCAAAGAAATTGTTTTTTTTGCCATATTATTTTGTGTTGTGTTGATGTAGCCAATAGGAGTGAAATCTCTCTTCTTTTTAACTGCAAATATGATCAGCATGTTTCTCTCTGAGAAAAAGTTGTGTCTAGTGTTTAAAAAATGTTCGAGAATTATGCATGATTTATTATGAAGCTTGGTATATATTATTACAACTCATTCTTTTCTTGTCACCCTGTTTTTAAGTGAATAAGCATCTTTTTTGCATATATATTTGAATATAATGGGAGGCACAGCTGTGTTCCTTCATCTTGGGCAGAAGTCATTAACTAGTTTCTGCAACTGATTTACATTTCAGCCCCGCTAATAAGCCTAGGTGGATTCTAAGGTGAGGGAGAAATTAAGCCCCTCACCGGTGAGGGGGATTTTTTAACCGATATTACTAAATAATTTGAAGCATTGAGATTGATTATTTTAACTTGACAATCTTAACCGTTTAAATTATTCAATAATATATCATACGATTAAAAGTTATTACCGGTGAAGGGCTTAGTTGCCCCCTCACCTTAGAATCCACCATAAGATTTATAGGCAGCTAAATCAGAAATAATGCAGTCTTCAATAAATCATTTGTCATAAACTTTAATTCTCATTCATCTTTCATAATGCTGCCTTGTGGTTTGTTTCCTTTGTTACGATTCTGTCTGATTGAATTTGTTTGTTTCCTTGGTTATGCACCCTGGTTTTACCATTCATAACCAAAGGAGAAAACTATTTAGCAGTTTTATTTAGTATATTACGTCATCTATGATGCTGGTTAGGTTCCTAATGTAGTTATTGCATTGCATTAATGGATGGATATATCAGTTATACTTTTGCTCTTATTCTTCTGATTTGAATTTCATTAATCTAGTCGAGTATTAATAATTAATAAAATAACAAAATTCAATAGTTAAAATTTTTTATGAAATTGTTGCAGGGGCCAAATGGGGCCATCTGTTGCGGAAGTGAAGGGAGCAGATGAGTCGAAACTTGCGAATGGAGAAGATGCCAACAAAGGCAAGGAGAATCACGTCGAAAGTGATAACAATGTGAGCAGCAAAGAAGATGTGGGTGGCTGTTGCCAGGGTGTTAATGGGGTTTCTTGTTGTAGAGCTGAAAACGCAACTGAGAAGAGCAAAATCAGCAAGAGTTGGCCTGTATTGAAGGAGCGCGATATTCTCATAGCTGTTGGTGTGCTTGGAGCCGTGGCAGCTGTTACCGTGGCTTACAAACTTTATAGAAGATCAGGATGAGTTGCGCTCTAATGGTAAGTTCTAGGTTGCTTGGGGACCCTATTTTTTTGGTCAGAGGTACAATAGAATATAAGAAATAATTACGAAAACATTTTCTACGAAGTCATAGGTAGATGCATGCTTCTATTGGTTGGTTCAAGGATAGTAAAAGTCTTAGCAACAGATGTAGTGATGAAAGCTTTATTTGTTCTTTTTGAATTTCAACACAACTATGATTTGTATACGCTGCTGGAGTGTTCCATTATGCTGTATTTCTTTCCTTATGTTACTGGTAATTCAACACAATTATGATTGTATACGCTGATGGGTGTTCCATTATGCTGTATTTCTTTCCTTACGTTATTGGTATTTTTTTCTACTACTTCAAAGTTTCTTGTGATGAAAGCTTAAGCTGGTTATTTCTGTTGTTTGTTACGTTGTTGAAACAGTGTCTACCATGGGAAGTTTTTTGAATATTTATGCTGCAATTTGGTCTGCTGTGTGTTGAATGCAACTATTTGTTTTTTTTTTTTGAATGAATCAAACGTATGTCATCGATACTAAACCAGAGTTCGAAATACATCTGGGAATAGAGACAAAAATGTAATGCTCATTGAAACTCGGTGCAGCTCTAGTTATAGGTCCAGTTTGGATGCAAAAGCTCAACTTTTAGCTTATGGAGCAATTAGGTGTTTATGGAAAAAAGGAAAAGTTGTTAAATAGATAGTTATTAATTAATAGATAGGTGCTTATGGAGATGTTAAAAATATAGCTTTTGAGAAAAGTGAAGTGTAGAAGTTAATTTAAACTTTGTGAGAAGTTATTAGTTAAAAAATACATATTAGAAGTGTTTATGGAAAAGTTTATCCAAATATGGCTATAGAGTGAGCCACTGAGTTTGCTCCTCTTCTAGTAAAAGAAAGCTTAAAATCTGGCTTAGCTAATAACAGCCTTTTGCAGTGATTAATAATGAACCCAAGCTCTGAATAACTCATTGCAAGGGTGCAAGGTATTTTTTTTTTGGTCAACAAGGGTGCAAGGTATTGTCATCAACAGATTTGCAATCAGACTCAAAGATGACTTGTTGGAAACCCAATTCTTCCATCCACTGAATTGCATACAGCAGTGGATGGAAGAATACCTCAGCATCAGACTTGGTTTTCTGACCTTTTATGACCTTTTGCAAACGGTGAAAAACAGCTTGCAGAAAGCTAGAACATGTTACTGCAGTCAATAAGTTTGGGTCATTTGCCAACAAGTTACTGCAGTCTCACAAGTTAAAAGCCAGTGCCAACTATTCTCTTAAGTGACTATTGCATAGAACACAAGAAGCTGGACAAGGAAGCTAGAACATCTCTGCACAATCTCCAAATAAAATTCTTGATTTATTCTGGAGCTGATAACTGTCATATCATTGACCAATTCCCCTTCTACACCTGCAACTGTTCTATATTTCCAAACCTGCTCATATGCATGTGATATGCTGATTTCAAGTATATAACCTCCATGATCACTCTGATTCAATACTCTTAACATCTTCAGTAACTGAGTCTAATAAGGGAACCCGCATTACAGCATCTACAATCTCAGTAGGGAAAAGATTACATGGTCCCATTTTCTTCCACCTTGAACAATTAAGTTCTGAACTGTCAAATCCTTCAAGCTATAGGGATAGGTGGCATACTAACTAACCTTGTATCTGTATCTCTTAACCAAGGTGGCGGAGTCTATGAGGGTGCAGTGGCGGTGGTGGGGAGGAGGGAGAGAGCGTAGTCGGCGAGGGAGAGGGGCTGGGAGGGGTGAGGGAGAGGGACGTTTGGACGGAAGCTGTGGAAGGTTCTGGTTTGAGGGCAGAAACCGCTGTTTGGGTCGATGGTGAATTAGTGATGTGGTTGTGTTGTGACTGTGTTTGGCCTTGGCCATTATAACTTAGGGAAGTGCTTGAACTTGAATTGACTGGTGTCGTTCTCCACCAAAGACAGACAGACAGTAATCCCCATCTTTAGGCCTAATATTGTATTACAGTAGACATTATTATAGCTCCCAATCTTCATGACTAGAGTGCTGTATTGATTGTAAAAAATAGATTGGACTGAATTATGATGCTGACTCAAAAGCTTTCTTAATAAATATTAAATGAATTTAATTTAATAAAGATTGGTATTCTAATGTTGTCTTTGAGCTTGACAGTAAGTCAGTGGTTGATAGCATTAACACCTCCACGGATGAAGTATCAGAGTTTGGGGTCAATATATAGTCGCTCATTGTAGGAAGCTGCATATTAAGTTTCTAGTTGCTATAGTCGCCCCAAGGTCAATAGGCAATGGAGATGGATGACTTAAAGAGAAACTCTTCATGAACTGAAATAATTGCTCTCAAAACAAATGTGACTCCTCTTAGGATGAACGAACATACTCTTCATTTGAACGAAATCTCTTCTCATGAGTTTGCAATCACTCTTGAAGGGTCTTGTTTTCATCTGTTAGACTGGAAACAAGAGCCCTCATTTGCTCATAATCGAGTAAAGGGTCATTTTAGTCCCTGAGAGAAATAGGCAGTGTCATATTAGTCCCTGAGAGATAGGAAATTAAAATTTTGTCCCTGAGAGAGACAAACGTTTTTCAGTTTGGTCCCTATGTAATACTTTCAAGGACTAAAATGACAGTAAGTAATCACTTTTCAGGGACCAAAATGACAGTAAGTAATCACTTTTAGGGACCAAAATGACTAACGGATGACAGTTGAGGACCTTTTTTGAATTTTGCATCTGTCAGGGACCAAAGTGACAACGCCTGACACTCTCAGGGACCAAAGTGACTGTTTATTCCTCATAATCAGATACTAAGATGCCGTCAGATGATGTGGCAACAGTTGATTTGTATATCCCGGCCTTTGGGCCTTAACCATATACTAGTCCATTCTTATTTATAGCCATTTGTTGTTGTCAGATTGATGGCCTACACATCATCCCCGAAAGAATTAATTAGTTAATTAGTCATACAATGGTAGAAAAAAAAATAATGCAATTTTATATCCCATTTTTACCCTTTGAATCAGCAAGCAGGAACAACATATGGGCCAATTTACACACATATTATCATCCCATATCAAAGGAATCTCAATTTCAATTTCAACTGGGTTAATGTGCAAACTTATTGAAGCTTATTTTTGTAACAATTTAAATCTGATAAAAAAAATCTAATATGGAGGTGTGTGTCCTTTTTCCACAAATTTTAAATCAAATTTAATTTTAATTTTAAAAAGAGATCTGAAAAGTAAGAAAAGAAAATTTAAATAAAATTAAAAGATAGAAAAGATAAAGATAAAGTATAGAAATATTAAAAACAAGATAATAGATAAAATGTAAAACAAAAATGAAAAAGTGTGATGTATTTAAATATGCTTCTTGTCCTTGTAAATAGGAGGTCTTTTAATTTTCGTCCCTATATTTTTTTCCATCCCTGAAACCGTCCACTTTTAGTCCTTGCCGTCATCAGTCTTCGTTAGAAAAACACCCACATGGCTGACAAAGCTCTAGCTTGGCATTGCCACGTGAGATTATTGATACTAGAGTTGGCAAAATGGGCTGGCCCAATCGGGCTGGCCCGAGTACACCCGAAAAAATAGAGGGTTTGGACACACAAATTTGAGCTCATTTTCAATCTGGACTTTTTTGGTCCGGCTCGATAAAGCCCGAGTACTATTCGGCCTGGCCCGAAAAAATACAATGCTAAAGCCCGAGCCTGGTGCAGATTGGCCCTATCCGGGCTGTGCTTGGACAACTAAATTTGAGTCCGTTTTCAATCCGAGCCTTTTTGCCTCAGCTCGATAAAGCCCGAGCCCGATGCGGCTTGGCCCAATGCAAGGTGGGTAGCCCGTTTTGCTAGCTCTAATTGATACCACATGGGATCTGACTTTGATGATGATATGGCGTTGACTTTCTTTTTCCCCTTTCCCCTCTCCCCTTCTTCCGTTTCCAGTCTTCCCCTCCCTTGTTGCCACCCCACCTCAACCCCCACCATTTCTTTCTCAAGCTACATAACATTTTCTAACATAATATTCCACATCAAATGATGAGAGAGAGAGGCATCATATTTGGGAGTGACTAATTTAGTAGTTTGCTCCTCCAACTGCAACCCATTTCAAAGGCTCTCACTTAAACACTTCCTCCCTCGTCCACTCGCACAAGCCAGCAAATCCATTCAATTTAGAACCCCACAAAGCAAAAAGAAAAATAATGCTGAATGCAACAAGAGCGGTTGCTGGAATCGTAGGGAAGCTGTTGTAGAACCAGGATCTGATGTGGTTGCGCGAATTTGCGATCCTGGCGCTTGAAATGGAGTCCCTTCTATAAGGTTTGGACCAGATCCTATACATCCTTGATGTCCTATTCGCCTCCGAGAAGCGCATCAACAACAACACCACCCAACACCTGGACTGGTATGTTGTCCTCCAAATCGATCGTCACCGTTCCGACGACCTTGACCTCATCAAGAGGCAGTACCGCCGCCTCGCACTCCTCCACCTCGACAAGAGCCGCTTCCACTTCGCCGACCACGCCTTCAAGCTCGTCGTCGACTTTTAGGCCGTCCTTTTCGACCCAATCAAGAAATCACACTACGACAAGGACCTCTCCTCCTTCTCTCGCGTCGACTTGTCCGTCACAAACATCGTGTTTTCCAAAAGGGTAAACACTTTTGCCCTTAAAACCCAATCATGGAAACCCAAATCTAAACCCTATGATAGCCTCTACTCGAACTCGATCAGGGCCTTAACCTGTTCATCCTGGACTATTCTTGGAGCATCTTCACGAGTTCTAAATGGTCATGCAGTCCAGGTAGACTTGGATTTTGGACTCGACTGTGCACGCGACCTTTGAAATCTTGTTGGTGGTGATTTGGCGTCGATAATCTGCAATGATTTCTTTGGTGTTGCTGGAAGCCATTTCAATTGGAAAGGGGACGAAGGTGGTCCGTGGTTGGGGTGGGGTGGCGGTACGATAGGGAAGGGAAGGGGAAGGGGGAGGGGAAACCCTAACCTTATTTAGTTAATTTGTTTTTAATTAAATTGTGTTTAAATAGTGTGTTTAAATAATTTTAATTAATGTTAAAATTGCTCATTAATGTTGCGTCAGCAAAGGTGAACGGCAGCACCTGACAGTTGGATTCACTAATCCAGCGTGTCACTGCCAACTAGCACTACGCCGGGAAATGTCTTCAACAGCATTTAACTTTGATTCCAACAGTGCATAAAAGCGTTGTTGATCCCCCCACTATTGTTAACATGTGCAACTACCACAACGCCTAAGAAGCGTTGTTGATGTCTCACATTAACCATGACGCGCGACATGCAAAGCGCTGTCGTGATGGACACATATAGATCGTGCGCGGACAGCAAGCGTTGTAGTATAGCATTGTACCTCACAACAACGCTTTATGGGGGAAGCGCTGTCCAAATATATATTTTTTTAAATCATTTTTTGTTTTTCTTATTTCCCAAGAAATATTCAAATGTTCAGACAGACAGATACAGTTTGAAATTTCCACAATCAAAATACAATTATAAATAGAAATTAAATTAATTAACCACATTCAATCCAATTATCAAGCCGAAACAATCAACTCCAATTAAATTACATGATGAAGTAGCAAGTTTGTAGCAAACACTTTGTTGTCCTTAAGCTCATCCAGCAACAAATTGGAGCCATTAATTACCTGCCAAATAAGAAAAATGTGATCAGATAACACATTTAAACAATTTGAAAGAGATATTGAGTTATTCAATTCAGACAACATAAATTAAACATATTCCAGATCAAGTACTTTACCTTTTCCTTTTCTTTGTCAGATTGAGACTTTTATGTGTCATATTGATACGGAATGATGGATTGATCCAAATGCCCTCCTCGTACTCGTCCCTGAAATAAACTCTATCATCTTTTGTTAATTTTCCCCCTACTGTCCCCTCGTAAGGATCATCCTCAATATCTTAGTAGTCTTGATTATTGTCAGTATCAGTTATTTTGTTTGTCAGAAACACCATAGACCACTTTTTATCAGCAGAACCATTGGCATAGAACACTTGTTTAGCCTGTGATGCCAATAAAAAGGGTTTGTCACTGTACCCCACCTTGTTAAGGTCCACCTGCATGAACGTTGAGTTATCCTTTCTTACGCCATTATTGTTGTCAACCCATTTGCAACCAAATACGGGCACTCGAAAATCTATGTAATCCAACTCCCATATGCATTCAGTTACTCCAAAATATGACTTATTTGCATATCGGGGGTTTATGTCCTTCGTGTTTGAGACATGCATGGCTTCAGCTATCAAGGTGACCTCACTATTTTGCATAGTGCTTTGATCATCTTGCTCTTTAGTATAAAATGTGAACTCATTAATCATGTAAGCATTGAAAGAAAAGACGTGTGCAGTTGGACCACTTGCTAAACATCTCAGCCTTTCAAAAATCTGTGAAGGGGCAGCAACTGACTCTATATAGATGTGATCTTTCAACCACGAGATAAACTTTCTGTTGTGTTCCTTTGTTATCCAAGCTTGGTTTTTACTTGGGTTAAGTCTCTTAAGTATGTCCATGTGTCTTTCAACATATGACTCAACTTCATCAGCATTGTGTAGAACATACAAATGAGCCTGCTGTTGACTCAAAAACCCTTTAGGATATGGTTTTAATGACAATAAACCTTCTGAACTAAATAATAAGTGTTCTGAATGGTGATCTACTAATGATGTGCTTGAGAATGTTGTATAAGAACAGGAATGTCAAGAAGTGCCTACAAGGTACACCATTAGGATGTTCAAGCCTCACAGTTAGAACAATCTCAGAATGATTAGAAGGCTTAGAACAAGGGACATTCTCAAAAGGTTCATGACATGCCATAGTATGAACATTCTACACAAACAAAGTAAAGATCTCCATGGTTCAAGAAGTGCAAATATGTCAAATGGAAGGTTACTGCTCTGAGAGAATCATGAGAAAGTCAATGGTGTAAAGACTCTCAAATCAGAAGGTTACTCTTAGTCAAGAATGTTCAAGAGCAAGGAATTCACTGAACCTTCTCTAGTCTCAGAATGTTTAAAAGACAAGCCTCTCTGAAGTTTCATAGTTCAAAACGTTCTTCAATACTAGAAGCTTAATCATCAACTCAGAAAGTTCTGTAGTATTTATCAGAAGCTTATATCAGATGAAGAATGTTCAAGTCTCACAGAAGAAACAAGTTCGGAATGTTCAGAAAACTTAGAACACCCAACATTCTCAGCAGATTCAAGGTACACCAACATGAACACCTTGCAAAACTAGAGCAAAGACTTCCAAGATATCACAAGCACAACATGTTGTATGGAAGATCAATATACTGGAATGATAAGAAAGTCAAACATGAAGAATCTCTCAAGTCAGAATATTGCTCAGAGTCAAAGAATGGTCAAAAACAGAAGACTTGTTGAACCTTCTCTGAAGACAGCATAATACAACTATCAGAAGGTTCCATAGGAAGTTCTGAAGAAAAGAAGTACCACCACATCTAAGGTACAAGTGTTCTCGCACATCTTAAAGATAGAAGCTTGAGGAATATAAAGAAGAAGAACACATCTGATAGCTAAGAAAGTTATCAGAATGTTGAACATCAGAATGTTCATCAAAAGGTTGAACATCAGAATGTTCACCAGAAGGTTCACATCAGAACATTCTCAGAACCTTCTCAGAAGCTTCATCAAATATCCACTTAGAAGCTTCATAAATCTGCTCAGTAGCCTTAGCAGAAGAAACCTCAGAATGATCATCAGAATGTTCGTCAGAAGGTTCATCAGAATATTCGTCAGAATGTTCGCGATGACAACTGTAACGTTTGATAGCTTCTCAGAAAAGTACGAGAAGACAGCTGTAACACTGCAAACTGCCACAAAAGGTCTCCAACGGTCATATAACGACTATATTGACCTGAGAACAATACTTAAACGCAAAAAGGCAGCTGCAAAACATGAGGGAGAGAGATTAGACACGCAGAAACATGATTTGAAAATCATTTCTCTTCATCCTTCCCACTCCAACAACCTTCTCACACCAAGAAGGAACATTCTCCTATTAGAGAAAAGCATTCTTACATTAGAAAGAATGTTAAGGAGTGACCACAGCTTCGTACTTAAATGGTAATGCACTCAAAGAGTGTCGTGAAACTGTATACCAACCACAAACACATTATTTATCATCCGTGAGATGAGAGTCCTCTCAAACTAGCTGGGTTAGGCGATGTTTGGGGTAGGAAATTGTTGTGTAGGCTTGGAAATAGAAAACATGTGTTGTACGAAGCCTATAGAGGCTTGAGGAAAAATAATACTATGTGAATGCCTGAAGAGGCAGTGAAAGAATACTTAGTGAGCCTGGAGAGGCTTGGGAAATAATACTTAGTGAGCCTGTAGAGGCTTGGGAAAGAATACTAGAGCCTGGAGAGGCTTGAGAAAGAATACTTGAAGCCTGTAGAGGCTTGGGAAAGAATACTAAGTGTATTTGTCTGAAGAGGCAAAGGAAAGAATACTTGTATTAAGTGATTTGCATAATGGAAAATCTCACTATGTGTGGGGACTGGATGTAGCCTAAAGTTGATGGGTGAACCAGGATAAAAATGACTGTGCAAAATCTTCTTACCCTTTACTCATTTACATTTTGCATCAGCATGTCCATGCTCAAAATGTTCTGTTCTCTCTCCGAATGTTTTGATCATTCTCATAATGTTCTGTCAACATTCTCAGCATGCTTAACTTGTTTTAGTCTGCATATTTGAACTGTATGAACTCTACTATTTGTCAAATACATCTTGACTCGGTTCAAATGATTTACATATCAAGTTAAGAAGTTTTAGAAAATCATGAAACGGGATTTAAGCATTAAAATACTGTTAAGAAGTTTTCTGCACAGTAACCTTCTCAAAGTGCAGAATCTTCTGAACAACAATATCTTCAAATATAGAAGAAGATTTCTCATCTTCTGAATATGTAGTTAAATCTCTGTGAACCTTTTATATTCAGAAGACTGAACATCAACATTCATGATTTCAAGATAAAAGTATTTCAAAGAAAATCTAGCTTCAGAATGTTGCATCTATAAACATTCTGAGTTATGTCTTGAACACTCCAAAGTCTTAATCAGAACATTCTGAACATAAGAATATTGAACACATTCTTATGAAATGAATCTTCTCAGTTTTACATCATGCATAACATCAAAGTTTTTTATCACAGAAGATTCAAATATTCTCTATACCATAAAAGACTTAAAGATAAGAATGGTTATTCTAAGTTTACTTAGAAGATCGTTACAAGTTCATAGTTCATACACATGCATGCCACATACATCATGGGCTAACCTTCTGAGCATGAAGCAAACCTTCTCATTACTAAAGCTAACCTTCCGAACCGTCCTCTGATAACCAAGTGTTCCACTTGAGTAAAACATCAGTGATGTATTTGTTATCACAGGTTGAAAATTTTCAAGAGGTCACAATTCAACCCCATTCTTGTGACGTTAGATTCCACTTCAGTTGGTATCAGAGCCCAGCTCTTGGGGTTGAGCACACTTAACTGTGTGAAGAGGAAAAGATCTTGGAAGAAGTGATGGTCAACCATAGTACTGATGTACATATTTCATAAGGATATTGTACAAAGAGATCTTTAGCGAATGATGGCAGAAGCTTCAAATATTCAAACAAAAGAATTGCTCAATGAAGATTTCTAGAAGAAGAGAAAAGGTTTTAAAAGTTCAGAAGACTATGGAAGAATCAGAAGCTTCATGGATTGCTCTTGTAGAGCAAGATAAATATGAGCTGGCATTTATGTCTCATAAGAAGGATGATTAGAAGATAGAAGACAGAATGTTATCTACTGAAGAAGACTTCTAAGAAGGTTCAAAAACAAGAATACTACCATGATGATAACAAGGAAAGATATAGATGATTCATCAACAAGCATTTGTCTCTTGGAAGACAATGATGATTCAGAAAATGAAGGTACAATTCGCTAAATCTTCTTACAAAGATTTTTATATTTCTCTCAACAATTATTGTCTTACTTTCTTACATCAGGTCATTCACATGCCTACTTGATAGAGTATGAGAGTTCATTCATGATAAATCATTGTATTGAAGAAAATTACTTTAAAGCCTTCCAAACTTACTATGCTTATGAAAGGACTACCTTCTAAATGGCAAACTCATTTGTTTTCCAAAGTCTTAAAGGAAATGATTTTTCTTAAAAGGATAAATGGGTTTATTTCAAAAAATGGCCAGTGTTATTAATAACACCAAAGTTTTGAAAATAGGTTTGGAAATTCATAAGATGTTTATGGTAAAGTTAGACTTATTTTTAGAAACTCTAAAAAGCATAAACATTCTTTTTCATGTTCAAAAGGCCAAGGTTATAAGTTCATGCTGTAACAATCTAGTCATGAAACTTCAAAATGTTACTACATGAACTAATCTCCTAAAAAAAGGTATACTAACCCTTAAGGACCCAACAAGATATGGGTACCAAAATCTTTGTATTCTTGTGCAGGAGTATCATATTGTCTATGAAGAAGAGAAGACAATGCTTCTTAGAGAGATGCTAAAAATCCATGATAAAGAAAATGTCTCATGTACATTTTCTTCAAATAGGATAATTCAAAGAAGATATACCTTTTTTTTTCCCACCCTTTTGTGACCACTTGTCTTACAAAAGGCTTCCCAAATTTGGTGTCTAGGTCTTTCACCCTTTCAAATATCTCAGTGCTCGCTATCATCACCGAAGGCCTCCTTTCTTCAATTTTCCCATTAAATGCTTGTGTTCATTGCCGGTATTGATGGTCAACAGGTAAAAATCTACGATGGCCAAGAAAGACATTTTTTCTACCGTGTTCCAACCTCATCCAATTTGTTTGAACTATACCGGCAATGCTTGTGTTCATTGCCGGTATAGTTTTCGTTTGACGTTGAGTTTTTAACAGAAAACAATTTACGTCGTAACTGACAGAATAGGTTTTAATATTGGAGATATGTCAAAACAAACCCATAAAATTAACTTCCTTCACAAAAGTTGTTTCTTTTAATATTTTTGATTTTCTGAAATTTTTCTAAAATTTTTGAAAAACTTTCAAAATTTACAGAAAAATACGCTAAATCGGAGCGAATAGTGTAAAGATTTGTTTCTCATTATAAAATTTCGTGATAAAAGTCTAGAACCTTTTATTTTTATTTTTAATTTTTCATTTGGGGTTTTTAGAAATTATTTGTATATAATATTATTCAAACATTGTTTGTTCACTTAAATGCGGTATATCAGCCGAATAGAGACAAATAGAGTTAACAGGTATGATATAGGAACATAGGATTTTTTGGGGACTTGAATGCAATTTTATGAAGTGTGATTAGTGATTAGTCAACTGTAGACAGAAACGTTGACTATGAATAGTATAGGGTTATGTACAATTACTATTTTACCCTTGGTTGTACACTTATTTACCAAAACCTAAGCTTTTTAACCTAGCTATCCAATGACTCTCCTTTCTCCTCATTTGGTCGACATCTTTAAGTGATTTAGGAGGCTTGGATTGCTCTTTTGACTTGGATTGAATCCTAGTGAAATGCCTTGAACCAATTAGGATTTAGTTAATTAGTTTGATTTATTTATAATGAACCATGGTTAGGTTAAAAGTCAACTATGGTTGCCCTAATTAACCCAAGGTGGCTGGCCGTTCACCTATAAATGCCCCTTCCATGCTTCATATTTCTTCCTTTGAGGTTTAGTTCTTTTCAAGTTTTGTTCTTCATAAGCTTTTTTTCAAAAGGTAAGGGGAAGCTCTTGCAAAATTATTTGAGAAGTTATAAGTTTGATTGATCTTGAACTGTTAAACTGTGATTTCGCTAATATATATACCGACTGACTGGGTAAAACAATGCTTACCGTAGGGTTCTTTTGAGAATTCTACTATTGTATTGTTTGGTAGAAATTCCTGGTTTGGGGTTCGTTATATATAAAAGGCTTAATTATGTTTTTAGTCCTTTAAAAATTGCCAAATTTGAGTTTGGTTCTTTAAAAATAAGTCAAACTTTTTTAGTCTTTTAAATATTTTTTTTTTGATTTAGGTCATTTAAGTGGGTTGACTTGCTAGGTGGCACATTTTCACCCAGTCATCATTGCTACGTGGCACAAAACGTTGACGTTGCCTCCTACATGAAATATTGAGTTTTAAATTTAGTCCCTCAAAAAATTGAGGTTTGATTTTAGTCCCTCTGGTTTTCCTCTTCCTCCTCTTCCTCCTCCACCACCTTCCTCTTCCTCCTCCAATGGCTTCCCCCTCCTCCACTCCAGCCCCCACCACCCCCACCCACACTCTCTCTCTCTTGTTTTCTCTCTCTCTCACCACACCCCTCGGTTTCTACACACACACGAAATAATAGGCAAATTGTGGAATCGGAATCTCTAAAAAATATATCCAGCTATTAGAAATCGAGGGGCTGTGGTGAGAGAGAGAGAAAACGAGAGAGTGTGTGGGTGGAGGAAGGTGGTGGTGGTGGTGGCTGGTGGGGGTGAGAGAGAGAGAGAGTGTGTGGTGGTAGTGGTGGTGGTGGTGGCGGTGGTGGTGTGGAAGAGGAGGGGGAAGCCATTGGAGGAGGAAGAGGAAGGTGGTGGAGGAGGAAGAGGAAAACCAGAGGGACTAAAATCAAAACTCAATTTTTAGAGGGACTAAAATCAAAATTCAATTTTTCGTGTAGGAGGCCACGTCAGCGTTTCGTGCCACGTAGGAATGATGACTGGGTCAAAATGTGCCACCTAGCAAGTCAACTCACTTAAAAGACCTAAATAAAAAAAATATTTAAAGGACTAAAAAAGTTTGACTTATTTTTAAAGGACCAAACTCAAATTTGGCAATTTTTAAAGGACTAAAAACATAATTAACCCTATATAAAAACTCATTTTAGTTTTCAATGTCATACTGATATGCAAAAGCTAACTGAGTAAAATAGTACAATAGTGAAGGGTTCTCGGCGAACTCTACTGTTATACTATTTGGTAGAAATTTCTGGTTTGGGGTCCTTTACATATTTGACAGGGAAAATTAGTGAAACAAGCCTTCAACGGGCTTTTACTGAAAATAAACTTGTGTATAAGTATTTCGGTAATAAATCAGATTGAATTGTCATTGCATAAAGACGTATGGGCTTACAACATAGAGGACGGGTTGAAAATAACATCTTGTTGGGCTACAATTGCCTACTAGGATTACCCATGTTTCGAAAGTCTCAATGGCCGAGTCGGTGAAAACCCTCTAGCCGAGACGAGTCGTATTGTATAGGTTTTCCTCAGCATACCTACCTTTTTTCTCACCATGCCTTGTCCATATTGTATATGTCTTATCAATTCCATATATAATTAAATGATCTAATAGTTCAGCTGCATTGATTCCATTTGAATAACAACAATCTATGCAAGAACAAGTGATTTTTGTTGGGTTTTCAGCATGCTCAATAGCAAACCTAATAAACATCTTTGCATCCATATATTCTTTTGTCATTCTATCAACTGAGATCCATTTTCGATCCATTCTTTTAGTTCAAAACAAGCTATTATGCACTCTTACTGAAAGTGTCTAGATACACTTACAGACACCATTTTGCCTCTCAACAGAGTAAGGAAAAAAGCAAGTTACATGCAAACGAAGTATAAAGAAAGGGAGTGAAACCTGCGAAGATATTAGGGCAGAGAGGGAGCTGCCATTTTTACTTGCAAGTGAGGGATTCGGTCATGAACGCGCAAGGGCAGAATGTGTGACTTGTAAATGAACGATGAAAGAGGATATCACAAGCTGCAGCACCAAATATTATTGTTGCCTTCAAATGCTGATATACTGGAAGACTTTTGCCTTTAAGCCTTCAGAGAAGAAACGGAAACCAGCAGACATGGTAAATTTTGGAAAGATACAAAGTAAAATTGCTCCCTAGCAGTGGCCTTCAGAACACCTTTGAGGACATTTTAAATTTTGGGAAGATACAAAGTAAAAATTTTCCTCAGCAGTGTCCTTCAAAACACCTTTGAGGAGACCTCTTCATCTTCATCTTCATCTCACTCCACTTCTTCATCATCACTTTCAGTAGGTCTAGATGGAGTACTTACTTGAGCCCTGTTTGAAGGACTTTCTTGTAGCATCCACGGATAAAACACGGATCTTTATACTTTTGAGGAAAAGAGTTCCAAATGTCTCTCTTTTCCTTATATGCTGCTCTCTCCGCCATACCCATTCTTTCAAATACATTAAACACTCCCTGACACTCAAAAAGGAGAGAGAGCAGAACAACATAGAATAAAGGACCCTCCTCATGAGTGACAAATCGAAAAAGTCTTTGTTTTAAATAGTTAAATACTAAATGTGATAAGTTAACCTGTCTCTTGAGAAGCAAGTTAACAAGACAAAACTTTTGAAGATCAGTCAGTTACTTCATCTTGCTCACCAGAAAAACGGTTTGGTAAAACCATTTTGTTAAGGAACTGGTGAAGTGCTCTAATCTTACTATTCAATTGGGAGGCAGTGTAAAGAGTCTCAACATGAAAGGGGGCATTTTTGGCAAACCAATCACAAGTTTCTGGTAAAAGATTATCTTTCTTCATCAAAAGAACATCCACAAACTTATCCTCCTTGAAGGGGAGTGAATCCTTCCATCCCTCCTCGTAGATGAGCCTCTCATCTGCACAACCAGTTACTTGGAAAATAGATTCCTGGGAAACAACGACATGCACACCAGCCACCTTTCCAACAATCGTTTCTTTGTTTAAAGTTGCACTGGACCAAAAGTCCTAGATCATTCTTATATAAACATTAGATGAGTCAATGGAGAAAAACTCAACCCATCCAGCCCTTGTAACTTCTTCTATGACGTCCACGACATAGTCACGGAGGCGTTCCAAGTTGACTCTCCACTCCAAAAATATGGGAATGCACAAGATGAAAGTTGGAAATGGGTTCATTTTGAGAAGGTGAAAAAGGTGAAAACTTGGAAGCAAGTAAGTACGAACTAGAGAAGGAAACAACAGCAAGGAATAAGACAAGTATAGAAAGTGTGAAACTAGCCATTTTAGGGTTCATTATATAACTAATAACACTATTTAGTGGCTAGTATTAATTTCAGAATGAAGTGACCCAGCAGTTCAAGTGACGAGACGTTTGGGCGTCAGATGCATATCTATTAAGAGAGACTTCGAATGATATGAATGATATGCGTTGGAAAATGTTATGTAGTTGGTATTCTCAACGAAACGTATATAATGAGAAACTAAGAAGACACTTTGCCGCCTAATAAACGATTCGTCTTTCCATTACAGCAGCGTTTCCTCAAGGAACCGCTATCTAAGAACTCCATGTTTAAATTACAACAACGCTTCACCCATTAAGCGTTGTCTAATAGCTCTGTGTTTTCCATTACAATAACGCTTCATCCAGTAAGCACTGTCTAACATCTCCGTACTCTTTATTACAATAACGTTTGCCCAGGAACGCGTTTTGTGAAAGCTCCGTATTTTTTACAACAGCGGTTCGCGCTTCAAGCATTATTAGAAAGCCATTGTTATGCGTTTCTGGCGTAGTGTAGTGCTCTGTCTGGCACATATGCTTTTTTGTAACGACACATGACGACAGAGACCAAAAACGAAGGTTTTGCACTTTGCAGGGATGAAAACGTTTTTTTTTTACATAGGCAAAAAATGAAAAACCCCCTATATATTTGTAGACACGGGAAGCATAGTTAAGAAGCCTACTTTTCTTCTTGTTTGAATATTACTTTTACTTTGTCATGTGAACTCTAGTTGAATTCTCTCTTTGATCCATATCCATTTATAATATTTTTTTTCATATATTGAATTTATGACTTACGATTAAAAAAATGTTTTTCATAAAAATAAAAAAATAAAAAAATTGTAGTTTCTCCCCAACTATTCGCAACTATGTTCCTATAACAAACCTTACAGATCAGCTCTACACATCACATTCAATTCAACCCAAATTTATCCTTGTTGAATGGACAGTACTACCAATTTTCTTCCTCGTATAGCATTGCCACGTGTGGTATGCAAGTTGATGTTGATGTTTTTTTCACCACCACCCTCTTGGGATTGGGAAGGAAATAAAATATTTTTTTCTGTATTGATAAAGGCCCTGCCTCGCCAACTCAAATTATATCTGGTTTAAATATATGTTTAATTCCTATAAATATGATATTTTTTAGTTTTAGTCTAAGTAAAAAAATTGTTTATAATCCCTGTAAAATAGAAAGTTTTGTTTTTAGTTCTCATTATTTTGTTTTAGTCACTGTAATCATATTGAATTAGTCATTGTAATATTTAGATCACGTTGAATTAGTCACTTAAATAAAATTGATATTATGTTTTAGATACTAAAAATAAAATTGTCCACATATTACAAGGACTAATTTATCATGAATTAAATTAATTAATAACTAGCTAGGTTCAATTTTTTTTATTAAATATACTACTTTTTCTTGATTTGATCCCTTGTTGATTTAAACTAATTTTTATAAATACCTTTTTATTGTATTTTCAGTTCTATATAGGTTTTCTAAAAATATAATTTTTATTTTTATTCAATGTTTTAAGATTTTTTTTATTTTCTCTATTTAATGTCAATTCTATTTTTCCTTAAAAATGTCTAAGTAAAATAATTAACTTTAATTATTATTATATTAATATTATTACCTTCTCAACCAAATACATATTAAATGAAATAATACCAAATCGATATAACAATTACTTAATTCAATATAATTGAAAAAAATATTTAGCAACGAAATATTCCCTCAAACATTTTAACAAACATTTGTGACGGTATTTGTGATGGTTAACATCAGAGAGGGAATTTTTCGTCCTAAATTTTCTTGCTAAATGTAACTCACATATGCAAGACGGACGTTGTAATAGATACATTTAGAGTGGTATTTACTTCGTCTCTAATTCCTTGCTAGACTTACTTTGCAGAATTAGTGACAGATTTTATGAACAAAGATTTAGTCAGGGACACTTCCGTCTCTAAATCTATCACTAATTTACTAGAATACTATCCAAAGCAAATAGAAAGGGAAAACTTTTGGTTGCTAAATTTCTTCTCTAAATTTGTGTTCTAGTAGTGATATTTTTGTCTTTTTAGATGCGCAGTCCTTTTAATTGTTTTTCCATGTAAAAATTGCAGTTTTAATCTCTTTCTTTTGCCAAAGAATGTAATTGAGATAGGAGGCTAAATAACTAGACCACAATGAATAAGCGTGTCGAAGTTAAATACTTGAAGCGTGTAACTTGATTCCATTTCTTAATGAAAGGAGAATCGACCTGAGAGTCTTGGTTCAACTCAATTTGACTACTTCCAATTTTTGAAACGTTATATAGCTCTTTATAACTCTTCAAGTATTGGAGATACTTGCAGATAATATCCTTAAAGCATGCACCAACCTCAATCAATTACTACCTCAGTTCTAAAATAAGTGTCATTTTAGTAAAATGTATTTGTCCTAAAATAAGTGTAATTTATTTCAATTTTATCCCTAATAATGGTAGTACATCAGTTTTTGAATTATAAAAATTATATAATAGCAAGGTTAATTTAATAAATTTATTACTCGTACTCCTTTATTTAATGTATTTTTTAATTTGTGTGAAAAAAAACCTAAAAAAACTCTTATTTATTTTGGGACGGAGGAAGTATTACGGTGCAAACACAACACCACTAATAAATTACAGATACATTTAAACACTGATATTGGAAAGAAATAAAAAACAGACATGAACAGACAGAGTAAACGTGAAAATTCATCAGATCCCTTTGATCAAGTTGTTCTTTTTGTGACCCTAACCTTCAATCCATGCTTCATGTGTAGGACAATTGAAACACTTGGTGTTATGGGGTGTCCTTCCACCACATGAATGTGATAATTCCACAACACAGCAGCAGCAACCATCTTCATCTCAGTGAAGCTAATGTCCTTCCCCAAACAACTCCTTGGCCCAGCATTGAAAGCAATGAACTTGTAAGATGGCACATGAATCACCCCTCCCTTCTTCGAAATCCACCTCTCAGGCCTAAACTCCAAGCAATCTTCACCCCAAAGTCCCTCAACCCTCCCCACAGAGTACAAAGAATACACTATCATTGTATTTGGCTTAATCCTATGGCCACTTGGAAGCACATCAGATTCCAATGAGCACTTGTGCTCAAAAGGCACCGGAGGGTAAAGCCTTAAGGCTTCACATAAAGAACCATGTAGATAAACTAACCTGTTAAGCCCTTCAACACCCAAATCCTTCCAATTGTTATTCCCTTCTGATCTTGATGGCAAATTCTCTCTGATCTCTTCAAGAATCTTTGATTCAACAAAAGGGTGTGTTGCCACCAGCCAGAAAAACCAAGTGAGTCCAGCACTGATGGTGTCTCTCCCAGCTGCAAGGAGGTTTATTGCAGTGTCTCTCAGAAACTTGTCATCTACATTTTTACCCTCATTTATAAGGGCATTTAGCATGGCAAACTGATGTTGATGGCCTTGCTTCTTGTTATCGCGCTTCGCCGCGATTTCCGCGTAAACCATTTTGTCCACAATTTTCTCATTCTCTATCATCTCCTTCTCTTTTCCAACTCGAAGCCATTTCTGCATCTTCCACACCAGCCTTGGCTTGACGTGTCTGTGGAAAATTGTATCCTCTGCTTGGGTAAAGGCTCTCTCGCACGCGACTTCAGGAAGGTCGATGGAGAGACAATTCGGATCGAATCCCAAAACAACGGAACAGATGTTGTCAAAGGTTAGTCTCTGGAAAGCGTCTTGTAAGTCCACCTCCATCCGTTGCCTCCACGCGTGTTCGAGAAACACGAGGAGGCAACCGTCAATTTTGTTTTCAATGGTTCTGTGAAGAAAAGTATTGAAACCTTCCTGTCTGAAAATGGAGTGGAGCATCGTTCTGTTGTGCTTCCACGCGAGTGAATCGGACCGGAAGATCCCGTCCCCGAGCATTTCGAAGATCTCTAGGAAATCTTTCCCTTTCCCGTAGTTGTCGAACCTCGTGCTGGTGATGTGCTGCACGTTCATCGGGTCACTGGTGAAGACCATGTTCATGTCTGTTAGCCATGGCCCTTGGAAAATGAAGGTGCCTCCTCTGCGTTTCAGGACTGAGTTTATGTATTCGTGGAAGTTGGAAATGTGGAGCAACAGAGACGGTAGCATCCCAAGCAGGGGCCAGTTTGTCATGGGTGTGTCTCTGTTGAGCCTCCAATGGTTTATTACAAGGAAAACAAGAACAGCCACAAGGAATTCAACAATGCCAACCACGGCCATTTTTTGGTGTGTTTATTTATGTTTATCTATATCACTACCACGCACACTGCACACAACACAAAAGAACTTGTAATATGTAATGGTCTATAGAAACATTGCTGCAGGAATTTGATGGTGACTCAATTATGTATAGCAGCAACTCATGAGGAAAACTGCCAATGGTGTTTAGTGTTGTGAGGAAGGGACGAAGCTATTTATAAGAAATTCATTTTTTTTTTTAAATGAAATTCTAAAGTATGTTTTGGCTTTTTTTTTTCTGCCCAACAGCTGAAAGGGCTTCCATATAATGAAGCTACGTCGTAGCATTAAACACACACTTTACTCTCGAGAGTGTCAGGCGGTTGGTCCCAAATATATACAAAATTAAAAAAAAATCATCAACGAATGTCAGCTGTCAGTCACTTTGGTCACTGTCATCAGTAAAGTAATTATTTTCAGGTACTAAAATGACAGAAAGTAATCACTTTTAGGGACTAAAGTGACTAACGGCTACACCAGTGACGACCTTTTTTTAATTTTATATCTATTAGGTGTCATAGTGACACCGTCTGACACTCTCACGGACTAAAGTGATTATTTACTCAAATATTTATTATTGTAGTTTAGTCCCTAAGGCCATACACAATGGAAGATATTTAACCTATTGGCTATTTAGTGGGAGAGTACCTATTTGGTATGCTTTCTTTGATATAATTATATATAAATAAATAAATTATGATTGAAATGTAATGATGTTGAATTATTGGTGGAACTTATTTAGTAATTTTTTTGGAGACCGGTGTTAGATTGGAGGAATTGGGTGAATATTAGGTATTGAAATTGAAAAAGTAAAAATGAGTTATTTGTACACACAAGACCCACTTAAGTACTCGATTGAGAAAAACTCCATCGGAGAAACTCTAAATAATTAAATGTTTTCCCTTTTAAATTTAAATTATTGATTATTTAAGTACAAAAATATTTTTATTGTTTTTAAAATAAGTAATTTTTAGAAAAATCCTAACTTCGTAAAAAAAACCCTAACTTTGTCCCAACAAATAACTAGATTATTGTTGAAGAATCAAATAACTAGATTATTTAAAATAAAAAAATTGTATTTTTTTAAATACAATCATTATTTAAAATTATTAATAATATGATTAAAATAATTTTGTTGTGACTAAATTGCCATAAGGGAAATTTAACTATAAAATGATAAATCAGATAACATGGTTTCGATCCTTGGTTAATGGAATAATCAATGGTCAGACTTTATATACCTCTTGGTTGAATACAGATTAGTTCAAAAAAAGAGACCCATTTTTCCTGTGATACTGTGGATAAAAACAAAAAATTAACTATTAACTAAAGAAAAAAAGGAGCGATCAAATTACATTGGTGTAATACATTGAGCAATGTTACACCATTAATAACTTTTTAGCGGCTAATTATATTATAAAACTCATCATTGGATTAAAAGTTAGTATCAGGTAAATCGTTCCTATAAAATTTTACATTAATATGAACTCATTTACTATATCATTGAAATATGTCAAGATTTATACATTTCAAAAGACGTTAATTTTGATGTATCTCAATGACACATCAAATGGTTTTAGATTGATGTAATATTTTATATGAATGATCTATATTAACACTCTTTCTCATAGAAGGATATCACAATTTAAGTAACCAATTTTATCGGATAACAATATTAATTTTGATTAATTTATTCCTTATCTAAAAATGTGGATGATTTTTTTTTTATTAAACCCGAAAGATTATTTTTAATTTGAAACTTTCACTTAAGATATCCACGTTTCGATAATTAGCTTACGTCACAACGCATTACATATAGGCAACACATCTCATCTATATATGCATATAATCTACATCATGTACATCACTAAAGTACAACAAGTAGATCTAGAAAACGATAAAGTGTACATCGAGTAGTGTCATATAATATAATACAGTCATCTCAAAAAGTATCTAGACTATCACCTATCTGGCTGAGTCAGTCTACACAAAAAAAACAAAAGAACCTAACAGTCACTCAACCACAGCTCCCACATCAAACTACATCTACTCCCGGGTGCTGTCCCGCTGGCTGCTCTGAAGTCTGACCCTCACACTCCTCTCCTAACTTCCCTTTTCCCTTCCTATCTACAACCTCCTGACTAGCTCGTGCCCTCCAGCATGGCATGACAGTAGGAGGAAAAGGCATCGGTCTCCCGCCAGGTACTGTATACGAAACGGGAACAGATGCAATAGGAGTGTCAGCCCCCATCATCGATGTCACCCTAGTAGACACCCCTCCTACTTGTGTCTCCCTAGTCTGGCGTGAACGACGAATGGGGCTCTTGCGAGCAGTTTGTCTCCATCTACCAAAATACTTACGACATGGAGGAGTACTGGGCCTCTGTTGCTGTGGCTCAGTCCTAACTAGCTCCTGCTGTCTAGGCTCAGTCAGTCTTTGCTCCTGCTGAGCGGACTCTTGTCTCTGCCTCTCAGACTCTCTCCACGTGTACCAAAGCTGCTGTATCGGCATATGTACATCTAAAATCATATTCTCCACTACCCACCTTTGTGGTCCCTCTGAAGACCTCTCTAGGGACATTACGTAACCAGTGTATGTCCCCCATTGGGTGCTCGGGTTTATCACCCATCCGGCCCCTTCACCCCCACAGGGATGCAGACTAAGCCTCCTGACTCTGGTCAGTCCACCTAGCTGGTGGCTCATCGATATGGATCATGTTCCAAAGAGCACAAAACATATAGGCAAGGGTGAAAAATTCTTGCACACAAGTTATATAATACATTGACAACAACAATAAGAAAATAAATCAGGCATATCACACATAGTCAGCTATAGTGATTTTAAAACAGGAATTTCTCTAGCATCTAACTTTTTCCATCACCAAAAATTGTAAGGTTACACAAGAAGTGATTTATTATCATACTCACAGTTATAATTATCACAGACAAGACATACAATTCATCATCAAACATACATCATCATGACATAATATTATGCATGTCACTTCTATTTTCCTCTCAACACCCTCATAGTGTTCTAAGGAGATTTCCCTACCTCCAACACCTTTGAACGACCGGTTGTAGCAGACTTAACAGACTTATCAGATAGTCCCACCAGACTTCATGATAATCATTCAGATAAGCTACATTTAAAACACAGTACCATATCATGAATAGTCAAGTCAGTCAGAATTATCCAAGTTGGGTTGTGCGACTTGCCTCGGTTTAGGGGTTATCAGCAAAACTGGCCATCTGAGGGGTTTCGCAACCTTAATAATCTCAATAGGCAATTGTGGCCCAACTATCACTATTCCCAACCATCTTTGGGTTGTAATGCTCATCCAATGTAGTTAAAACCGAACCGGACCGGCCGGTCGAACTGGGAACAAGACCCCTATCCGGCCCAAAAGACCCCAAGAACCGACCTGCACGAGAACCGGTCAACAACCAGGAAAACCGGACAAAACCGATTGGATCAGTTCAAGCTTTTTTTTATTTTTTTTTTAAATAAAAAATTTTAATTTTTTATTTTTTTTAAAGAAATAGATATCACTTTCTTCAATTATTTGTAATTTTGAATATTTTATGCTATGAATTATGACATCTAGTAAAATTTAATTTTTCTTTATAAAATTATGATTTTTATGTTAATTTTTGCTCAATATTGTATAGGGTTTAGGGTTTAAAATAATATTATTTAATTATATCCCGGTTCAACCGGTCCACGGTCGAACCTCTGAACCCTGAACCTCTGCCCTCCCGGTTCAATGACCGATCCGGTTCTGACTACCTTGTGCTCATCTCATGACCACCTACCAAAATCTCTTTCTCTGCATGCATATAACATATATTTTGCACACAAGCTCAATCACAATGATTTCACTTTGGTTTCTCTTGTAACCTTATCAATCTCTTCTCTGTTACTCTTTGTCACCATCACACATAACCCTTTGCTCTTAGTTATGTTATTCTCATCTCTGTGATTATCTCAATCAACATGTCTCTTTCTCTTCCACTCAATTTTCTTAATTTTTAACTGTGTTTACCAAAAACAGTATTTTCTGTATCTAAAATTAAGTTGTAAGAAAAATAGACCTAAAATACCTTTTAATTCTTAAACTGAAAACTTATATTTTTCCCTAAAAATACTTTAATTTATAAGCTTAAAATAAAAAAATTCATAAAATTCTGGGTTGTTTTCCGCAGAGTCCAGAACGGTTCACAGGAGTGAAAATGTTCACACCCGCGACGTGAACAGGACTGTCCCCTCTTTCTCAAGCAGTTTGCGATTTTTCACAGTTTTGGAAATAATTCCACCCAGGGCGTGACAGATTAGTTTTTTTCTAATTTAAAGCCAATTAAAGTTGTTCTTGACATGATTTAACCTAATTAAAATCAAATAAGTAAAGAAACATGTTCTTGATTCAATTCAAAGGCTTAACAAGCATAGACAATCACAATCACACAATATTCTCAAGTCATAACTTAAAACAAATCTCATGTCACCAAGATTAAGAAAGTTGACATAGAGAAAAAGATGATCATAACCACAAGCCACTCAATCAAACTCTAATCAAGACATAGGGACAAGGTCATCATACAAGTCAATTATTATCTCACACCCAAAATCATTGTTATAAGAACAATATAACACACATCAATCATACCAAGCTCAAGCCTTTCAAAAATCATCAACAAGACATTCATTATAACAAGGCCAATCAAGAAAAATTCCTCTCAAGCATAAATACACATATTATGTCAATCAAGCCCTTCTTTTGATATAGTTCTTCAAACTTAGTGAATAATCCAAAAATAACCTAGCATATGTATTTCAAAACCTTAATAACCTCGTGAGAGTAATTTCCCCCTTACCTTGACCTCTTGCTTGTGTATGAAAAGCCCTAACTTCTTGATCCTCTATCACTTCTTGATGATCACCTTCCAATCAAGCACAACATACCCAAGAATGAAAGTAAGTTTTCCTACCTCTTGGAAAAATTCTTAGTACATCAAGAGAAAAACTTAAGGTGAAATAAACACAAACCAAACCCTAGGCTTATGAACCCTAAAGAGATGATATTAAAACTTGATCCATAAAGCTCTTACCTCACCTATCACCTGAAGCTTGAGGATTGAAAATCAAGAGGAGAAGCTTGAGAAAACTTGGTAATTTTTGAAAGAAAAACTAGAGAGAAAATGAGAGAAGTGTTATTGGTATGAAAGTGAAAATGGATGACTGAGTTAGGATCTCTCTCCCTCTCCCCTTGGCTGCTCGACCTCCCCCTCTCCCTTTAGCTTCTTGGACAATTTTGCCCTTAAGTCATCATGACACTAAAGGATAATTTAGAAAATAAAAATTAAGCATTTTTCTTATTGGATGATAAATATGACTCATAAAATTTGAGAAATTTCTAAACCCTTCTCAAGGCTTCTAGGGGCAGCCCAGCTGTGTAGGAGTGAGGAAAATAAGTTTTTCACCTTTAACCATGGTAAAAGGAAAATTTTTAAGTAAGAAAGTGTGGTAACTTTTGAGTTTCATGGTTAAAATTGTCCAAAAATGACCTATTGAGGTGAAAAACTCTCATAACTCTCATGATTACCCAAGACCATGAAATCAATGTGCCAAAAGAGTCTTGGTAGATAGAAATCAAATCTAGAAGCTATACGGTAATTTATCGGTTTCCCCGTAACCTGTAAATTAGGGTTATACTGAGTTTTCTCTGAAAAATCTTAGAAAGTTTTTAAAAATCATAAATCTTATAAGAACACTAATGGTTACCCTTAAGTTTGATTTTGGATCATTTCCTAACCCTTCTGGTATCCATTTGATCTCCCATTTACCCTGTTCTTTATTCTACAGGTACCAAAATAGCAATTCTTAATCTGCTATTCCAAAAATTTCCAAAATAATTTCCAAAATTCTAAAATAATGTAAAAACATTATTTGACTCATAAAAATATTTTTCTAACTTGTTCTGGCCTCCAATCGCACTCACAGTCCATCCTAGTCATACTAAAGGGACCAAAACGGAACAGGGACCAAAACAGTAATTCTTCTTATCCGTTTCTCAGAAAATTCCCAAATAAATTTCTAAAATCCTCAAATATTATAAAATCATTATTGGTATTCTCAAATCCCTTTTCTATCCTCAATCTAGGGTTTCTACTTCATAAGGCAACCATCCTGTCAAACTGACCGCAAACAGAATTCGGTTTAGATCTCAACTTCAGACTTAGACTACCGACTTCTAAGATCAGAAAGACTTTATCTATGAAACTCTTTTTCCTAGATATATCTAATACACACAAAACACGTATTATACATATAAAATAAAATAAAGATAGAATAAAAAATTACGGACGTTACAATATTAACTTTTAATCGAACGGTAATTTTAGAATATAATTATCCAGTAAAAAATTATTAATGGTATAACATTGCATAAGTGTTGCACTAGTATAATTTTTTTTTGTAACCATGTTATTGGTGCGAAATATATCCACCGGTTTTGCCGATAACTAATCTCCGCTGGAGAATCTGGCTGCCTACCTTTAGTGGGGTCTCCCCTCCCAACCACCATTTTTCATCCACAAGGCTCAAACCTGAGACTTTACTTAAAGTATCCGAGCCCAGTACCACTCGAACAAACGTAATATTGGTACACCAGTATAATTTAATCCTCCTCAAAGAAAAAAAAGAAAAATAATGGTATCACAATTCTTAAATTTGTTTTGATATGCTAGAAGCTCCCTTAAATTATTGGATCCATTATATCTGTTACTTTCCAATTTGATGGAAGCGAAAATATGAGGAAAAAACTGGTACCGTACGCTACACGGAGTTCCAATTAATACTTGCTCTGGTCTAAAATATAAGCAATAAAGGCACTTTTTCTTGGTCCAAAATATAAGCAACATTCATCGATTTTCATATAAATTAAATGCTAGTTTTCCAATTATATCATTCATTTAATACAATATTCATATTTACGAGAGACATCAAAGCGGGTAATTTTTAAAAAAATTAAAACTATTAAGTATTAATTAAGATTATCCAATTTCAAAGCATTCCAATTGGTCTATGTGTTTTTGTACTATATTGCTTATATTTTGGACCGGAGGGAGGGGAGACCCCATTAATCAATAAATATATGTCACATCGGATTCTTCCCACCACGTGCGATATTTTTTATTTTATTTTTGTAATTCTTTTTTAAAATAATTATTGGAACATTGCCCACCAGCTTCTGTAACATCCTAAAATTTCACTTTAAAAGACAAAATATTAATTTTAGAGGATTAAAATTACTTTGAAGTTTTTCAGATAAAAACTTAGTAGTTTAGAGCTAAGTACGGAAGTCAGAAGATTATATACAGACAATTTGACTAGTCAAAAGAATTGTTGTATGAATAAAGAAAATTCATATAATATTTCTAAGAGGTATTGGGAGAAATAAATAGTAGCTTGATGACATACAAAAGTTTTAGAAATTAAGTTTGGGATTTTAGAAGAAAATATAAAATTACAGTTTTAGTCCATTTGGAAGGATCTCCGTAGTCTATTAGATAGGAAAGGTATAAATATTAGAGATGGAAAAATAGATAAGAAAGAGACTACTACAAAGACCTGATAGAAACCTAAGAAAAATAGAATGATCAGTTACGGTTAGGTATTATAGCGGAAATGGTAAAATAGTTAAGTCTTGTATAGACTTCTGTTTTCTATATTTCCCTCTTTTATCTGTTTTATATGAAGTTGTGTGATCTAAGTGATAAGAAAATTATGTTAGCCTTATAATTAAGGGTTTTAAATACTTATCAAATTATTTCATTAAAACAGTCACTTTTCTTGCGACGTTTGAAAACCGTACTTACCGTAATAGACGGATAAGAGTTTATAAGGGAAAAGTATACCAAACCAACCCATAAAGTTTTCTTCCTTCACAGAAGTTGTTTCTTATAATATTTATGATTTTCTGAAAATTTTCTAGAATTTTTGGAAAGACTAATTTCGGAAATTACGGTTTTTGGTCTCTATATTTATTTTTTTATGATTTATGGAATTTATTTTAGAATTTTTCAAAAGACAAATAAAAAGTTACTTTATTCAGTCCCTGTAAGAACGTAAAACGAGGATTTCAGAACCGAAATAGATTTTTAGTGATCAGTGAGTGCTCAAAATCAAATTTTAAGAGGGATCATTATTGTTTAAATCAAATTTGTGATTTTTCTAGAAGTTTTTCTGGAATTTTCTAAAAAATTACTGTTTTGCACTTACGGCGCGTCGTTTTTCTTTGTTAGTGCAAACCGTAAAACCTACCCTTACCGTAAAAATCTAGAAACTCTTGTATGAAATCTTTAGGACTATTAATTGTCATTTTGGAATTTTCCTATAGGTCCTCACCTTTTAATAATTGTTTTTAGAATTTTTCTTGTAAAAGGACTATTTTACCCTTGGTTTTTCATTTAACTACCAAACCATAAAGTTTTTAACCATGCAATCAAATGGCTACCCTTTTCCCTTGAGCTGGTTGACATTCCCTCTTCATTAGGACCCTTGGATGAGCTTTTTGGCTTATGAGTCATGAGCATAGTCATGAGCTTAGGCCAATTAGATAAAAGCATGATTAAACCAAATTAATAATTGAGTAATTTGTGAATCATGGCTTACATCACTAAGTTCTTTTATTCCTTCCATGTCCCCCTCTTGGCCGCCCCTTCCCCAACTATAAATAGGCGTCCTTGCTTCATATTTTACACACACCACAAGCTTGAAGACTATACACAAAACTCTCTCTCTTTTCTCTTCTTAGTAGTCTTATATTTCTTGGTTGGTGTTCTTGGTGTTCTTGCTTTGTTCTTCCAATATTTGTGGCCAAGGTAAGGGGATTCTCTTTCAATTTAATTTAAGAAGTATGAGTTTGATTCTTGTTTGTGTTTGAATTGTTTGTTTGTATGTTTATATCTTTTATTTATTTGTATATGCTTTATAATTATTTTATAGCCTAAATTTAATTGTTTTATGTTATTTATGAATTGTAGAGTTATAATGCCCAATTTTATTCTAAAAACCGTGAGAGTAGGATGGCTATGCCAAAATCATTTTTGAGCTTTTGTAAACATACCGCTATAATGGCGAATTTCAGACTTAACGTAAATATGATTTTACTGTAAAGAAAATACAAATTATAATTTTGTGAAAACCGCGATATTGTCTATCATTTATATACAAGGTGATGGTTAAGATAAATGGTTTATCAGTATGGGTCTGTCTAGGAAAGATAACAGAGACCTTTGAAGGGGCTAAAAGAAGTCCGTCTTTCTTTCCTGGGAACTGTACTAATACACTGTTTGGGGAAATCTTAACATATGGACCCGGTATATACGTGACTAAGATAACTTGAGAAAGAAGTGATTTCTTAATAAAGTATATATAAATAGATTGGATTGGATAAAAGAGTGTAACAGTAATGGATTCTCGGTGAATTCTACTGTTATAGCATCTTTCAGAATTTAATATGACAGTAATGAATTCTCGGTGAATTCTACTTGTATATTCACAGTGGAAAAATATAGAGTGGGTATCCAATCTGTATATATATGCACGTAACTCATTTTAATTTCCAATGTCTACGGCAGTGGAAATTGGTGAGATAGGCTTTCAACGGGTCTTTTTCCTGGAAGATAATTGGAGCTTAAGTATTTCCGAAGAGAAACAATTTGACTTCGTTCACTTAGTTTATATTAACGTGTTTTTAGAAAAGGGCATTGATTACCGAAGACGGTTCTGCCGCCGTGTGATCTTTCCATCTTCGAAAATTAATTAAAGCCGGAAAATAATTAGCTTTATTTCGTTCACTAAGTCTATATCAAATTTTCAAAAAGACATACACTGATTACCGCAGTCGGCTCAGCCGCGCGTGTAATTATTCCATTTCCAAAGAGCTATTTAAAATCTAAGAACAGACTATTGCTAACTAAAAAGTGGACGTAAATTTAAATACTGTTGATCCCTTCTCTCCTAATCAATCCTAGGTGAATCTGCCCCGTTTTGGTCTTCTCAAAATAAATTAATAACCTTTAATATATATATATATATATCGAATCACTCTATGGACTGCTCACCTCAGTTCGGCTTTGCTGCGGTGTGACCAGTCATAAACTAAATTATTAAAGCCTGAGAAATAATCTGTAATGATCCGTAAAAAGAATATTGAGAACAGGGGTTATTTGTTTCAAATTATACAGTGAAAGGTTTTTACAAGAGAAAGTAATTTTAACAGTTATCTAGAGATTTTATAGAGAGATATGAAGAGATTTTGAGGAAAGAGGAAGTAAAACAGAGGAAGTTTTACAAAAAGAAATTAAAGAGAAAATGGGTTGCAAATTTAGACGATCATTTGCATTATAGACTATGAGCATACAACCTAGAGGCTGGGGTTGAAAATAGGTTCTGTTAGACTACAATCGTCTACTGGGATTATCCAGGTTTCGAAAGTCTCAATGGTCGTGTCAGTGAATATCCTCGAGCCGAGACAAATCGAATACCCGACTTGGATAAATCTGTCTGGCAGATCTATTTTTGATTTGGTATTAAGTTTTAAATGCAGTATTTCTGAAGTATTCTCAGGGGTCGAAGACTAGATTCCCTGATTATGCTATTAAGTTTACTGCAGCCTGTCACTCAAAAGATGTGAGGTTGAAAAGTTTCCTTGGAGCACTACACCGGTGTGATTTAAGAGAGATTGAAGTGGCATGCATAAATAAGACATTGATGTGATGATATATTCTTGTGAATGCATTGTTTTATAGGTTTTCTAGATACAAGGTAAGACCTGTTTGATTGTGATCTGGTTGTGAGTTTTCAATACTTTACTACACTGTTAATCTGATTTGAATGAATTGGTTGTCTATGATCTTTATCTGTTCTTGATGTTTTGAATTGAGTGTTGTGTGATCTATGTTGATAATGTACTTGTACTACTTCTATTACATTGTTTAGAGTTTCACCCTTGCCTACTTTGTTGTGTTGATGCATGACTGAGTAGATGGCACATGATAACAAGGGACTGGGAAACGTCCGACACCTGAGCTTAGAACCCCAAGGTGGAGGTTGTGTATGGTGGAAGATCAACCTTAACACACAGTGGGGCATATTTGTAGGAAGAGTGGAAGTAGTAAACACTGGAGGTGGAGGTCCACAAGACCCACTTCCCATCCAGGAGCAGATGGTTTTAGATGTTAAGTTATCATGGCGTCAGTTACCTTTAGAACCAGAAGACTTTATCTTCGATAGTGATGATAGTGGAGATAATGGAGGTGGTAGTTCACATCCTTCAGGGCATGATGGAAATGGTTCTAATCATGTACCTTCGAAATCAAGAGACAAATCCTCAGATAAGAACCAAGATGGCACCTCAGCTGTAGCACTTGCAAGAATCGAGGGTTCTATAGGATATACGCCAGTTTCGCTTCAGGGAGAAGCGAATATGCCAACATATTCCCTCAACCCCATCCATCAGAATCAGAGTCAGAAGATATCATCTGGTTGTCTGAATCTTTGTCAGATGAGGAAATCGAAGAGGAACCCGAAGAGTCTATCCACTCTTGGGCTACTTCTGATCTTACTAGTGAGCCTTTACCTCGACCGAATCTATCCAGATTTGGTTTTGATTGGGTTCCAGTGACTCAGGTCAGGCACCTTGAGTCTAGCTTACCCGAATTAGGACGATCAACCTGGTCTTGTCCTTAGACGTATCTGAGATAGGGTTTTAGAGTAGTAGATCCCTTTTAGTGAGATACTGGGATCATGGCTCGATTGTACATAGTAGTGTATGTTTTCTTTTGCCACTTTTGTACTTTTTGGTTTAGAGTAGTTTTAACTTCTTTTTCTTTTTGCAGTGTAAAATCATAGTTTGTCTTAAAACAAACTCCTTTGTAAAATATAATGGAATATATATATATATGAGAGAGTACTTTTCTGTACATGATAGTTTACTTTGCAGTTGAAATCTTTAAAAAAAGAAACAAGGGATTTTACTCCCCATCCTTCTCGTCTTCTTTTATGAAAACGAAAAATTTTACCCGCATTTTCGGAAGAGCAATATAAACTTTTAACAAATATTTTCTAAATCTTTGCGAAACTTTTGGTTACTATGGTGTAATATCCTTTTTGGAGAAAGGGTGTTGCAGCTTCCGCCTGGTTCGTCCCTGAACCATCACATTGCCCACTAGCTTCCGCCTGGTTCGTCCCCGAACCATACCATACTGGGAGAGGACCGACTCTGATACCATTCTATAACATCCCGGCTGCTTTTCGGATTGACGACTGTCCCCGCACACAAACACGAGTCTTTTCAGCATGCTTTATTCTCACTCACATGCTTTCTAGGAAACTTCCCAGAAGGCTTGTAACATCTGTTTCTGTGATTAACTGTTTAATTTCGTCTTATATGAATTTTTGCGATATAAATATTTTGAGATTTATTTTTAGCTTAAAAATAGGATTTAAATGCACAGGTTTAAGAATACTTCTGTAAACAGTTAATTTTCAGCTTCCGTCAGGTCTAGTTACAACATCTGTTTCTTTGTTTTACTGTACTTTTTTTGTTTTATATGAATTTTTGTGCCATAAATGTTTTGCGATTTATTTTTGGCTTAAAATTAGGAATAAAATACACATATTTTGGAATACTTTTGAAACAATAGTTTTTCAATCGATATCGGCTCTTTTTACAGAAAATAGTTACGTTTAACTGACAAAAGGAGATTTAAATAGTTTAACAGTATCAAATGAACTCAATAAATAAACTTCCTTCACAAAAGTTGGTTCTTTTAGCATTTGAGATTTTCTGAAATTTTTCTAGAATTTTTAGAAATACTAAGTTTTAAAATTTTCGTTTTGGTCCAAATAGTTAACCACAAGAACTGATAACTGATTCAGAGGTCAAATTAAGGTCAGATAAATATTTTAAGTAGCTAAATCATGTTTTTACATTTTTTAGGATTTTTGAAATTATTTCATAATTTTTCATAAAGTAGATCAAAAGCTATTTTTTTAGTCCCTATAGGACACGTAAAACGAGGATTCCTGAATGGAAATAGATTTTTAGTGATTAGAGAAAGTTTAAAATCATTTTTCAAGAGGGACCATTATTGTTTAATTTAAATTTGTGATTTTTGGGAATTATCTGGGAATTTTTTGAAAAATGTCCGTTTTTCAGTTACGGTGCGTTCATTTTCCTTTGTTTATACGAACAGCAAAAGCATATCCTTACCGTAAAATTCCAGAAACTCTTCCATTACATGGCATTTCCAAGATTTCTTATTGATTCTCATCCTTTAAATTAATTTTGGGATTTTTTGATTAGTGAAAAGACTATTTTGCCCTTGATTTTCACTTAAACTACCAAAATCTATAGTTTTTAACCAAGCTATCCTATGGCCTTAATTCCTCCCATCTTGGTCAACATCTTTGGGCTATTCTTAAGCCTTGGATGAATTTTTCACTTCGATTCAATCCTTGTGAAAGCCTTTGAACCAATTAGGAAAAAGATGGATTAAAACCTAATTATCTAGTTATTTAACTTTGATCTCATCTCCTTGCTTCTTCCTTGCTCTTGGCCGACCTCCCCTTCATGACTCACTTGAGTCTAGCTTCTTCTCAAGCCTTCTCAATTGTGAGTCATGCCATGAGTCATTGGTTTAGGCCAATTAGGAATTAGTTAATTATTTTGATTTTTATTAAAAGCCAAACCATGGTTGCTTTCCAAGCCAACCATAGTCTCTTTAACTAAACCCCTTGGCTGCCCCCTCAACTATAAATACCCCCTCATACCTCATTCATTTCCCACACCAAAGCCTTTGTATCGACAAAGCAAAATCCTTTCTAATCACCCTTGCATTTCTAGCCTTTTCTCTCTTTGTTCTTGAGCTTAAGCTTTGTTCTTCCACCTCCTTGCTTCATGAAATACGCCCCCTTTCCTCTTGAAATAATCCCTCTTTGATTCATAAAAATTCTCACATCAAAAGCCTTGTGTTAACAAGCAAAAACTCTCTTTTTCTCCTCAAAAGTTTTTTGTGTTCTTGCTTGGTGTTCTTGTATCTTCAAGTTTTGTTCTTCATCGATTTTGTGGTGAAAGGTAGGGGGAACCTCTTGCAAAATAATTTGAGAAGTATGTGTTTTGATCTTGGTTGTTGTGTGCTTGGATTTTTTGGTGTTATAGCTTTTGTACCTTATTGATGGTTTATATGGCTCTAAGTTAATTGCGTGTGCTACTTATTAATTGTGGGGTTATAATGCCCAAATTTCCTTGGATTCTCATGGAAGTAAGGTTGGAATGGAAAAATCAATTTTTGAGCTTACTAATAGTACCGTTATAATGGCAAATTTTAGCTTACCGTAAATACGATTTTACCGTAAAGAAAATACGATTTATTCTTTTGTAAAAACCCTGATATTGTCTATCATTTATATACAAGGTGATAGTTAAGATAAATGGTTTATCAGTATGGATCTGTCTAGGAAAGAAAGATACCTTTGAAGGGGTTTTAAGTCCGTCTCTCTTTCCTGGGAACTGTACTGATACGCTGTTTGGGGAATTCTTAACACTAGGGACCCGATATATATGTGCCTAAGATAAATTGGGAAAGAAATGATTTCTTAATAACATATATATAAATAGATTGGATTGGATAAAAGAGTATAACAGTAATGGATTCTCGGTGAATTCCACTATTATAGCATCTTTCAGAATTTAATATGACAGTAATGCATTCTCAGTGAATTTTATTGTTATATTAACAGTGGGAAATATAGAGCGGGTATCCAATCTGTATATATATGCAATTAACTCAGTTTAATTTCTAATGTTTATGACAGTGGAAATAGTGAGATAGGCTTTCAACGGGCCTCTTTCCTAGAAGATAATTGGTGCTTAAATATTTCAGAAGAGCAATAATTGGATTTCGTTCACTTAATCTGTTTTGAATCGATTTATAAAATGGGCATTGATCACCAAAGATGGCTCTGCCGTCGTGTGATCCTTTCATCTTCAAAATTAAGTAAGCCGGTAAATTAATTAGCTTTACTTCGTTCATCAAGTCTATATCAAGTTTTTAGAAAACTGGACGCTGATTACTGCAGTCGACCCAGCCGCCATGTCATTATTCCATTCCCAAAGATCTATCTAAAAACTGAGAATAGACACTTACTGGTTAAAAAGTGGACACAAGTTTAAATACCGTTGATCTCTTCTCTCTTGATGAATCCTAGGTGGCTATGCCCCGTTTTGGTCTTCTTAAATGAATTAAGAACCTTTAGTTATATACCGAATCACTCTGTTGGGCTGTTCACCTCAGTTCGGCTCTGCCGCGGTGTGATCAGTCATAAAATGAATTATTTCAGCCGGAAGAATAACTCTATTTGCAATAAAAATAAGAGCAAGAGTAGTTCTTCAAAATGGCGACTGATTATAAAAGATTTTGAAAGAGGAAGCTGCAGGAAGACAGGAGAAGTTTTAAGAGATAAGGAAGAGAAGTGCTATATCATTTGCATTAAAGACGATGAGCTTACAACCCACTAGACGGGGTTGAAAATAGGTTCTGTTGGACTACAATTGTCTACTGGGATTATCCAGGTTTCGAAAGTCTCAATAGTCTTGTCGGTGAATCCCCCTAAATCGAGACAAATCAAATACCCGACTTGGATAAATCTGACTGACAGATCTATTTATGATTTGGTTTTAAGTTTTAAATGTGGTATTCTGAAGTATTCTCTGGGATTTAAGTGGGATTCCCTGGTTATGTTGTTAAGTTTACTACAGTCGATCGCTAAAAAATGTGAGGTTGGAAAAGTCTCCTTGGAGCACTACACCGGTGAGATTTATGAGATATTGAAGTGACATGCATAAAAATACTTGGACTTGGTAATATAGTATTATGAATGTATTGTTTTGCAGGGCTTCAGCACAAAGGTAAGATCTGCTTAAACAATACCTGTTTATAAGTCTTGATTGATCTGTTAATTGTGATATATGTCTTGACGTGCGAAATGATTGATATATATAAAACTATGTTTTTGGTGTGTTCTACTTGTCTTATTACTTTGCTTAGAGTCTCACCCTTGCCTGCTTTTATGTTGTGTTGATGCATGACTAAGTAGATGGGTTACCCAAAGATTGGGTTAGTTCCGGTCAGGCGTCTTAGGATTCAACCCCTTGAGGTTGGGAAGACGGGGTGGAAGATAAACACTGTTACACAGTGGGGTACGTATTCTGGTTATGTACTTACAACTATGGGAAGGGTTGACAAACCCAACTGGAGAGTAGAAACTCGGTTAGTCTTAGACGTTAAGCTGCCCCTGGAGCAGATGAGGAACATCATCCAGAAAGAAGATGGCAACGCAAGGAAGGTAGAGAAGCAGAAGAAGACTGCTCAGAAGTGGATACACTGTGTTACGGTTAGAAGGTTGTTGTTGCTGTTATATCTTCGTTTAAAGGTGGTTAAGTCGGGTAGTTAGTCTGAGATTGATCTAGCTCACACATAAATAGTAGTATATATTTTCTTTTAACACTTTCGTATTTTTAGTTTACCAATACTTCCTGCTTTCTTTATATTTTGCAGTATCTGAACCATAATTTGTACTGATGCAAACTCTTTGCAAAATTTCAAGGTTTATGTATGATGAAGTACATTTTCAAATATGGCAATATTATTCTACATCTAAAGTCTTATAAAAAGAGTTAAGGAAAATTATTTTCTATACTTCTCCACATTAAAAAGGAAAAAAAATTTACCCACATTTTTCAGAAAAGAAATATCAAGTTATTTCCAAAATATTTTCTAAGTTATGTTTAAACTTTTGTTTACTATGGTGTAATATCCTTTTTGGAGAAAGGGTGTTGCATCACTCATCGATCCAAGTTAGGCACGCTTAACTGTGGAGTTCTTAAGTGATAGGCTACCGAAAAGAAGATGCATCTTGTATGTATAGGTAGTACCAATCAATTCTATTAAGCTATCTTCAACTGTACAGTCTCATACCTGCACAGTCTTGGAATTCCTCTCATTCGGGTATGATTTCGTTTCATTCATGTACCCCTTCTAAACCCAAAAACTAGTTTTCACCTTCATGAACTTTGGTCCATTAACTTTGATTTTCAAAAGTGATGATTTTGCCTCTTTGGAAACACTTTTTAAAGCTTGATTTATCATGTGATTACTGTTATAAAACTTTGGATTTTGTACTCTCTCTTGAGGAAATCTCTTGATAATAATTGTTCAAAACACTTATTCACTTCATCTCTCCCATCACACCAACATGCTTCAAGAAAACATAAACAATCTTCCACACCACACATGATAAATAATAACAAGGCCACACACATCAACTTTAAACATCACACATCACAAGCCCTGGAGCAAATCCAAGCTTCAACCAAATATATCTTTGAAGTCACATAAGAAAATCATCACACACAAGGGGAGATGTCTGTTGGAGTTGTTGAATTTGAAACAAGGGGAGATGTTTGTTGGAGATTATGCTGCTAAGTTTGAGTCGCTCTCCAAATTTTTCACGTATTTCCAGTTGCATCCTGACCAAGCATGGAAATGCAAGAAGTTTCAGGAGGGTCTGAAGTATGATCTACGTGAGGCATTGGCATCGCTGAAGCTGAATGATTTTGGTGAGCTGATAGAGCGTTGCTCTATGATCGAGGAGACCCAGAGAGGGAAGGAAGTGAGGAACAAAGACTTTGGACTGTCCGGGTTTAATAAGAAAAAGGTGGATCATGATCAGAAGAAACTTTACAATAGGCCGCAGGGAAATCAGCAACCCTATCGTCAAGCTGCACCTATTTTTGGAGGGCAAGGGAGGTTTAACCCAAATGGGCAAGGTGCTAACCGGAGATGTTTTAGATGTGGGAAGCAAGGTCATTTAGCTGACACTTGCAAAGAAATGATGATTTTCTGTTTTCAGTGTGGACAAAAAAGGCATATGGCCAAGAATTGTCGAACGGTGAAGGATGAGCTGGTCGCAAACAGTGCTAATGCAGGTAGACCATTGATGAAGGGAAGAGTTTATAACGTGTTTGGTGCCAACGTTTCTGGTGATCGTGCACCGAAGACTTGAGCGTCTTGTGATTTACCGCAGAGGTTGAAGGCGGCGATAGTGTTTTGTGTGGTGTGTAATATATATATATATGTACTTTAGTTTTGAAATGTAGGTTTGAATTATAAGACTTGATGTTGGTTTGTAATATTTTGGAGATATCCTATAGATATAGAACCTATTAGGAATGATTGTAACTATTTGATATATATATATATATATATATTGGTGTGTTAGTGTGTATGAAACTGTGTTGGTTATATATATATATATATATATATATATATATATATATATATATATATATATATATGTATATATGTTTGTAATATATGCTTTGTTATAGGTAAGAGCCTACCCTTATGAGTTAACTGTATGATAAAATTGGTCATAAAATTATTATTGTTTTCTCACTATTTAAGGTCAAGAAGTGGATTTGATCAACCTATTGGCTTGCTGGTAGTAGAGAGATTGCAATGGTAATTTGTATGAACTGATATGTCAAATTCCTAAGAGTGAAAAAGTTAAGGTTTGATTCCGATTAAGGATGTGAGAGTATCCACAATTTTTTTTAAGAGGGGTAGTATTGTAACGTTCTAAATTTTCACTCTTAGAGACAGGTGTTAAATTAGAGAAGATTATTATTAATATTAGAATTTTGATATGATGAGTAATGATTTACAGTGGATGTAGAAAGTTTTGACTATCGAAATGATATAGAAACTCTAATTGGAGTCAAAAAAGAGATTTGATGATACCAATAGTGATTTTATAATATTTGAGCATTTTAGAAATTTATTTGAGAATTTTCTCAAAAATAGATAAGAAATGATACCGTTTTGGTCGTTGTAGTATGACTAGGATGAACTACGAATTGGTTTGGAGGCCAGAATAAGTTAGGAAAATATTTTAATGAACCAAATAATGTTTTTACATTATTATAGAATTTTGGAAAAAAAAATTTTGAAAATTTTTAGAATAGCAGATTAAGAATTGTTGTTTTGATCCCTGTAGAGTGAAAAATAGGGTAAATTGAAGAGCAGATGGATACCAAAAGGTTAGAAAATGATCAAAATCCAATGTGAGAATAATCTTTAGTGTTCTTATGGAATTTATGATTTTTATGAATTTTTTGGGATTTTTCAGAGAAAATTCAGTTTAACCCTAATTTACATGTTACTGGGGAAACCGAAAAATTACCATTTTGCTTCTAAGCTTGATTCCTATCTACCAAGACCCTTTTGGCACATGAATTTTGTGGTCTTAACTAATCATGTGAGTCTTTAACTTCAATAGGTCATGTTTGGATAATTTTAACTATGAAACACAAAAGTTACCACAATTTATTACTTGAAATTTACCTTTTACCATGGTTAAAAGTGAAAATTTATTTACCTCTTCCTCTTGACCAGCTTAACCGCCCTCTTCACCAAAATATCACAAGTTTCATCATTGCATTTTTGTGACTCGTGGATTTGAACCAATGAGAATTTTCCATAATTAATTCTTTTTCTAATTATTAATTAAGTGTAATGATGATTTTTCTTCAAGCTTATCCAAGCCTTGTTTGGGGAAGGGGTTGCACAAAATTAAGGGGGGAGAGGGGGAGTGTCATGAATTTTTTTCATTTCACTCTTACACCAAAAATCATTTTCTCTCAAAAGTTCTTGAAGTTATCCTACCTAAGTTCTTGAGCTTTTGATTTTGGATCTTCACAACAACAAGGTTGGTTTGTGTTTCCAATCCATAAATCCTTATTTTCTTTCTATTCATGTTCTTCATCATCTTTTCACTAAATCATGTGTTTCTTCAAAGTTTTGGGAGAAACTCTTATTTTGCTCTAAGTGGTGTTCTTGGAGCCAAGTCCTTGATCAACCCTTTGATTCATTTTCCAAAAAGGGTTTGTTTATAAAATCACTCTCTTTTAGTTTTCTTGTGGGATTAGCGGTGGTTTCATGAAGGAAATAGCCTTATGTTTTGTTATGGTTGTGCATTTGTGTTTGTGTTCTTGAAGGTGTTGTTGAAAGTGATTGTGTGAACCAAGGTGGTGAAGCTTCTTTCTTTCAAATAGCAAGGAAGCAAGGTAAGGGAAAAATTCTCTAGTTATGATAGTTAAATAAAGCTTGGTTGTTTCACGTGATTTGTATTCTTATGATTGATTTTTGATAAGTGATTCTATGAAGTATTCTTATGTGTGATGATTTTCTTATGTGACTTCAAAGATATATTTGGTTGAAGCTTGGATTTGTTCCAAGGCTTGTGATGTGTGATGTTTAAAGTTGATGTGTGTGGCCTTGTTATTATTTATCATGTGTAGTGTGGAAGATCGTTTATGTTTGCTTAAAGCATGTTGGTGTGATGGGAGAGATGAAGTGAATAAGTGTTTTGAACAATTATTATCAAGAGATTTCCTCAAGAGAGAACAAAATCTAAAGTTTTATAACAAGTAATCACATAATAAATCAAGCTCTAAAAAGTGTTTCCAAAGAGGCAAATCATCACTTTTGAAAATCAAAGTTAATGGATCAAAGTTCATGAAGGTGAAAACTGGTTTTTGGGACTAGAAGGGGTACATAAATAAACCGAAATCATACCCGAATGAGAGGAATTCCAAGACTGTGCAGGTATGGGACTGTACAGTTGAGGAAAGCTTAATAGAATTGATTGGTACTACCTATAACAACAAGATGCATCTTCTTTTCGGTAGCCTATCACTTAAGAACTCCACAGTTAAGCGTGCTTGACTTGGAGCAATTTCGTGATAGGTGACCTTCTGGGAAGTTTCCTAGAAAGGATGTGAGTGAGGTAAAAGCATGTTGAAAAGACCCGTGTTGGTGTGTGGGGACAGTCGTCAATCCAAAAAGCAGCCGAGGCATTACAAAATGGTATCAGAGTCGGTCCTTTCCCAGTACGGTATGGTTCAAGGACGAACCAAGCGAAAGCTGGTGGGCATGTGACACCCTAAGGCCGACGAGGGCAAGGAGTGATCGCCGGTGCAGAGAGGCACAGACAAGGAGCAGCTCCTGGTAGGCTCTAGGCGAAGGGGTACATGAATGAACCGAAATCATACCCGAATGAGAGGTATTCTGAGACTGTGCAGGTATGAGACTGTATAGTTGAGGAAAGCTTAATAGAATTGATTGGTACTACCTATACCAACAAGATGCATCTTCTTTTCGGTAGCCTAGCACTTAAGAACTCCATAGTTAAGCGTGCTTGACTTGGAGTGTGACACCCTGAGGCCGACGAGGGCGGGGAGTGATCGCCGGTGTAGAGAGGCACGGATATGGAGCGGCTCCTGGAAGGCTTCTAGGCAAAGGGGTACTTGAATGAACCGAAATCATACCTGAATGAGAGGAATTCTGAGACTATGCAAGTATGGGACTGCACAGTTGAGGAAAGCTTAATAGAATTGATTGGTACTACCTATACCAACAAGATGCATCTTCTTTTCGGTAGCCTATCACTTAAGAACTCCACAGTTAAGCGTGCTTGACTTGGAGCAATTTCGGGAAGGGTGACATTCTGTGAAGTTTCCTAGAAAGCATGTGAGTGAGGACAAAGCATGCTGAAAAGATCCGTGTTGGTGTGTGGGGACAGTTGTCAATCCGAAAAGCAGCGGGGATGTTACATGGATCGATTTTCGGGATAGGTGACCTCCTGGGAAGCATGTGAGTGAGGACAAAGCATGCTGAAAAGACTCGTGTTGGAGTGTGGGGACAGTTGTTAATCCGAAAAGCAGCCGAGATATTACAATTATTATTCTTTTATCTAAACAATATATAATGACAATAGCAACTTTTGGAAGATCATTTTTTTGTTCCAATTTTGCCCTTTTAATGTAACTGTTGTTAACCGCTATTGAATGATATATTTTTTTTCATTTTTGTCATTTAATAACTAAAAAATTCAAATTTAAACTTATTCAAAATTATGTGATAACTTTTTATAAAAAAATTGTGATAACTATAAGAAAAATAAAGCTGGACGCAGGCACGGAGTGCCTGCTAGCTGCTTCCCACTAGTTATTATTTAATAATAATAATATAATCTATTATATATATTATTAGAGGAGAGGAACAATCCGTGGCAAGACTTTACTTACTTCCCGGCCGAACACAGATTAATCCAGGGGCCCCTTTCCCCTGGGATACTGTGGGTATAAACCAAAATAGGAGACATCAAATTGCACAGGTATAACATTTGATCAATGTTACACTGCTAATAACTTTTTATTGGTTAACTGTATTCTAAAACTTACCATTGGATTAAAAGTTAGTATCGCATAGACCATTCTTATAAAATTCACATCAATCTAAAATCATTCCATGTATTATTGAGATATGCAAGATTAACGTCTTTTAAAATGTATGAATTTTAATGAATTCTCAATGACACATTAATTGAATGATTTTATATTAGTATAAATTTTATAGGAATGATCTATGTCATAATAACTTTTATTCCAACAATGCATTTTAAAATATAGTCATCCAATGATAAGCTATTAGCGGTGTAATATTGCACAAAGCTACTAACTAGCAGCACAATATTCGTAGCAATCCTTTCTGATTTTAGTTTTTAAATCTTTAATTAATATTCTGTTTATAATTAATTATTCTTCTATTATATATCTATCTATTACCAATTTAAGAGAATTGAACACTCTCTGTCAAATTTCGTATCTCTCAATTTCTTTTTTTTTTCAACATTGCATTCTTACCTTAATATGACAATAATGTATTTAGCCATTTTAAGGCTGTAAAACAAATTTTCTTTAAATTTTCTTTTTTTATAAATAAAAAAGATTATTTGCTTATAGGTTTAGGGTTTAAATTATTTTCTTTAAAAAATTATTTTCTTTAAATTTTATTTTTTTATATTTTTTTCATAAATAAAATAGTGTTTACTTATAGGTTTCATTTAAGTTTCTTCGCTCCGGTAAATTTTTAGTTTACAAAATTATTTTCCATTTGATTCTTTTTTCTGATAAATACAATATTATTTGTTTACGAGTTTCATTTGAGTTTTTTGTTCATGTAAATTATCATATTGCAAAACTATTTTTCTTTTGATTTTTGTTTTGATAAATAAATTAATGTTTGTTTATGGTTCTATTCATATTTTTATTTTTGTAAATTATCAGGTTGCAAAATTATTTTTCTTTTTATCTTCTTTTTTATAAATGAAATGGTATTTATTTACAAATTTCATTCATATTTTTGTGTTTCTGTGAATTTCAAGAGAACAAAATTATTCCTTTTTAATTTTATTTTTTATACATAAAGTTTATTTACGAGTTTTATTCGTATTTTTTGTTCTTATAAATTTAAAGTATATCATATATAAAAATCAATGTAACCAACACCCATTGGCCTAGTGGTTTAAGGCTGCCCTGGGACATGGAGGGTCGACCTGGAGCTCCCAGGATCGATTCTCGCAGTGTACAAACCAGGTGTTGGCCAGTGCAAAAATTTGCCCTCTACGCACGAGTGCAGATTAGTCCTTCGTTGAAAGCGTTAGAACACTGTGTGGGTAGCCAGCGATAGTCCCGAACCCAAAAATATATATAAAAACCAATGCGGCCAGCCAACCTTTGCATTCGCACATGTCAACTTTCTGGTTGATATGCGATCATAGATTTTTGCACCAACCAAAAGAAAGGATGATAGATTTTAATTCATTTTTTCGGTTTTTTTTACAAAATAGGGATGGTTGGATTTATGCACATAAGCATTATGCATTTCTTTCAATTATAGTAACTAGAAAGATAAGCAAACCAACTAATAGGGAATAGTAGATCGTCGATTGAAGAGCCACGTCAGTCAACTTCTATTCGTTATTGATTCGACTAGAGGGTGTTTTGCACGGAATTTTTTTTATTTTTAATAAATAAAATTATTAAAAATATAATTAATAATTAATTTTATATATAAAAATATTTATTTTCTTCTTTTTTTAATGGTAGAAACTAATTAAAAATCAATAATTTAACAAAAGCTTTTTTTCTGAAGCAATTAATTTAACCAACGTTGATATAACATATATTGAATATAACAATCGGGTCTTTAAACTCCATAGGGGAGGGGGCACACATATTAAATATAGTTTTGCAATAAAAGACAGTAGGAAAAAATCCTTCTGTGTTCACTGTAGCAATATTGTAGTGGATAGAACGGGATTTATGTATTGAATAAACAACCACTTTTGGTCCCTCAAAGCGGTAAACACTGTTATTTTGATCTCTAAAAGTAATAAAAATAAAAAAAATCCTTGACTTTGCAATCCGTTAGTCGGTTTGGTCCCTGACTTCACTGCAGTCACTTAACACCATTTGGGAGTGTTGGAACCAAATTGGTTAAAAGTGTTTTTAATACAAAAACTCCCTATGTGTTTTTATGGTTTTGATGATAACAAAATGTATTAAGGTTTTTACAAAGGATAAACAAAATGTATTAAGCTTGTACAATGTATAACAATGCTGCCTAACTAAGCTTATTGCAGTCTGCGTCCAATCAGTTCTTCATGACATTGGCTGGCATTCAAAGTGAGCCTTGCGTCCAATGTTGGCACTGAAACATAAATACCAAGAGTTCTGCGTCCAGTGATTTTGGCAGAAGGAAGTTACTGATATAAGAGGCAAAGCAGTTCTGCGTCCAATAACTAGTAAAAGTTGTGCGTCCAATCTTGTAATAAGCACGGCTTGCTGCGTCCAATCTTGAAAGAAGCACGGCCGTGCTGCACGGGTTAAAGACTTAGCTGATCTAAAAGTCCAATGCTTCAGCACAGTGCGTCCAATGCTTCAGCACAAAGGTAAGTAATGTTGTGCGTCCAATAATTCAGTACAAGGCACAAGGACAATTTCATACGTCCAATGATTCATGAGAAGGCATTGAAGACATAAGTCCAATGTTCAAGAAAAACCATACGTCCAATGATCAGAATGCTTATAAGTCCAATGATCAGAACATAAGTCATAAGTCGAATGTTTAGGATGTGTTCTTGACCAAGGTAAAGAATGCTGATCGTCCAAAGATAAGTACAAGGCAAGATTGGCATAAGTCCAATGATAAGAACAAGGCAATACTGGCATAGTCCAATGTTTTTATGAGAAGCAGAAGAACAAATGTACAACAATCAACTCTGCGTCCAGTGGAACTATAAGGAAATGGCAAAAGTCCAATAACCAGAATGAGGCAATACGTCCAATGTTGCTTTGCAACTAATCATCAGAATGGTAAGCATAAAGATGCGTCCAATGATTGAATGAATATCATATGCAATTGGTAAGTACCAGGTATGCGCCCAATGATTTCTACATGCTGCGTCCAATACGCAGAATCCATAAACTTGCTATTTATTCCTCATGCATTTAATATGGAACATATTTATTGAGCAAATGATTTGAAATAAATAGCTGTATACAATGCTTTTCTGTACAACCTATTGTCAACGTTTATGAACGTACTTTTGAAAAGCATAAAGTACTGTGGAAAGTGTACTAAGAGAGAGAATGTACTTTTATCTACTCTATATATCTCTGAACACATCTTTCTGCTTTACACGGTGTATTCTCTCTGTCTCAATAAGATATTACTATTAACCACTGTACAATTGAGACTTTGAGTACAGGTTGCTTCTGATTAAGGAGAAAGAAACGCAGACATGCTCACTGAAGTAGATCTCCTCAGAGCAACGGGAAAATAGCATTTAATGCTATTAGAGAACGATAATATTTATGAAGGCTGAAGCTGAGCTATTCGAAGAACAAGTCTGAAGCTTCATCAAAGCCTATAAATACCGTGAACAAGAAGAAGAATACAAGAAACTGAAACAAGACACTGAACAACGAAAAAGAAAGAGCAAAAACGCTGTGCAATTTGTTATACTCTGTATAGAAAGTCTTGTATATTTTCTTTCTTCTTGTAAAAGAGAGTTTGCTTAACTCTCGAAGTGCTTTAGATTTCATATCCTCACTTGTGTGAGTTAGACAGCACTTGAATCAAAAACACTCTGCTGAGTCGTTTAGTCTGAAGAGGCTGTGTTCAAAGAATACTTGTGATTTGGTCTGAAGAGGCTGTGTTCAAAGAATACTTGGGTTTTGGCCTGAAGAGGCTGTGTTCAAAGAATACTTGGGATTTAGCCTGGAGAGGCTGTGTTCAAAGAATACTTGGGTTTTAGCCTGAAGAGGCTGTGTGCAAAGAATACTTGTACCTATCTGGTTTGATAGTGAAATCTCTCTAGTTTGAGGGGACTGGACGTAGCTCTTAGGAAAGGGTGAACTAGGATAAAACTTGTGTTATTTCTTCTTTCCCTTAACTCCTTTTTTATATCTGTGCTTATTACTAACCAAGGGGATTGAATTGATTTTTTATTCAACAAGTTTTTCATTCACTCTAAATCGCACAAAGAAAGCAAGTTTTTCAAACTAAAGTGGAAGCCTCTGCGTCCAATCTTTTTGTGCGTCCAATATTTTAGCACTCTGTGCGTCCAGTGTTTTAGCACTCTGTGCGTCCAATGTTTTAGCACTCTGTGCGTCCAACGTTTTTAACAGCCAACGTCCAACATTGCAAAAAGTTTTAAAGCTTAGAAACACAATTCAACCCCCCCTTCTTGTGTTTCATCCTGTTACCTACAGGGAGGCTACATTGGCTCGTTTACTGACGTGTAGGATACTATGTATTAGTCCACATGTATGGCTCGTCACACTCATGCCTTCTCCATTTGACAAGGAACACAATTGAACTAACACGTGTGTAATTGGATGCAACCGCTTGGTATCAAAGTAAGTATGTTTTGAAGATGACAAAGAACTCAATGACCTACAAGAACTAAGATCAAGGCTTGAAGACTTTAGAATTAAGTACAATCGATAGAGCAATTTTATTTTGAGAGTTTTATATTTTTGGCCCTTTGTACTTGATATCAAAAATTGAGATGCATAACTAAAAAGTAAAATCAACTTAAGATTTAAAAGGAAATTGCATTCATGCATTGGTTTGAAGTGATTTTACAAAGTTGAATTTCAATTGAATTGAATTTAGTCCAATGTGTAAGTTTATAACAGGTTGAATTGAATTCAAGTGAGATTTAAGGATTCACAGGTTGTTGTGAATCGATTCAAGTTCAGCCTGAATCAATTCAAGCTAACAGTTTTTCAATTTTGAGAATCTCAACGTTCTGTGAATCGATTCAAACTGTCAGAAATCATTTTTTTTAAATAGAAACTGATTGGGTGCAAATCATAACTGATCTTTTGCGAAATTTTTTTGAAATTACATTGAATCCTATTCACCCCCTCTAGGATTCACCTTGTTAGAAGCCACTTGGGCTAACAAGTGGCATCAGAGCTTGTTCTCTATTGCTCTTTATATGCTAAATAGAGTGTGATCTTATGGCTTCTAACACTACTTTTTCATATGTTGATAGGTTTTATAATAAGGCTCCAGTTTTCAATGGTGATGGTTATGCATATTGGAAAGAACGAATGCGTATTTTCATTTGTTCCCATGACCTTGACGTTTGGAATATGATTGAAAATGGTCCGTTTGTACCAACCTATGCAGTCGATGGAAAAACGAAAACCAAACCAAGGGATGATTGGAGAAAAAGGTTCAACTAGATTGGAGGGCCAAAAATATCATTTCCGCATCATTAGGCTAAGATAAATTTTTTCGCATTTGTAATTGTAAAACCGCTCAAGAGATGTGGGACACTTTGGAGGTTACCCATGAGGGAACCAATGAAGTAAAGCGTTCCGAGTGAGAGCTAGTCCGAGATGTCCTAATCTTTTGGTTGATCTCCGGTAATGAAAAGTTCCCACTGTATTAGACTAAAGGTCCCCTGGGTAATTAGTCAGCCATGATTCGAGGTGGTTGACCGATGCCAAAAAAGAGGACATGGCCATACTGGAATGTGCCACGCCGATGAAGTGTAGCAATCTATTTAGCCTGGAAGGTGACGAAGAAGCTCTTTTTGCCTTTCTGGTACCGTTGACTGTAACTGACTGGGGGTTCCGTTCCTTGACCCATTCTCCTAATGCGGTTAGTTGATGACATGTTGATTAGCTACTTGTGGGCCCTTCAGGCCTATGCTGGTGGGACACTCAAATTACCGATCGCTCGGCCTTCCTATTAAAATGAAGTTGGTGGCTCGGTGCTAGGCCGATCCGCTCAAACGGTACAAAAACCATACCATTTTTATCCATATTATCTATGAATTTGTAGCCTGGAAGCTTTAATTGCATTTTATTTTTGAAGAATAGTCGTCTATAGACACACGAGATTAATGAATATTGGATACAAAATGGATCACTTACGGCTAGGGGTGGCAAAACGGGCCGGTCTGCCCCGCCTTGGCCCGCCAAAAAACAGGTCAGCCCGCCCCCCGCCCGCCAACCTAAAACGGGCCCAGAAATATACCCCGCGCCCGTTTTAAGGGTGGGCTGGGCCTGCCAAAATAATAAAAAAACTAAAAAAAATAAGAAAGAATTATTTAATTTTAAAAAAATGAAAAAAAATAATAATTGGCCCGGTGGGCCAGCCCTCCCCATCGGCTTTTGCGGGCTAAAAAATCTACCCCGGCCCGCCAAAAATGGCAGACTGGCGGCCCGGCCTATTTTGATACCCCTACCTACGACATACACTTCTGTTTTCTTAATAAAAACGTGTATGTGTATAAATTGGTTTATAATAATAATAATGGAAAAAAAAATTGGTTTATCTAATTCCATTGGATCAAGAAACTTAGAAAAATAATGTGAAGAAAGTGAGCAGGTGTAAAATAAATGTGATAGTACTATATAGATAAAGGGAATTACTCAGTTTATCAAAAAAAAAAAGGGGGATTACTCAAAAGTTGTCGTCCATTGTTCTTAATGTAAAATGTAAAATTCCACAGCCATGAACCCCATCGAAATGACAAACTCGCAAAACGACAAACAGAAAGGTCTGCTGTGGTCCGTTTGACGTTTCTCTTTCAGGGTTTTTAGTCTTTCGCTCACGCCCTTATCCCCCGTAACAGAATATTATTGGTGTATCAGAAAGGGTAAAGCCCCAACACTTCATGGGTTCATTCAATGGAGAGTACTAAAGGCCAGGGAGATAAAAGAACAAACAATGTGATACTGATGGACAATAATATAATAAAAATAAAAAATATATATTAAAAAAGTGTAAAAAAGTTTAAAATTGTTTCACGAATCTGTGTGAGTCAGTTGGCTCTAGATCGTTATTCATTCTTTATTCATATTCTCATCCTAAAAAAAAATCTCTACACAAGAATCGCCAAAAGCCAAAAAAAAAACGAAAATCATATAAATTTTGTAAACCATTCATTCACAGCTCACTCTTAACTTTTTTTAAAAAAAAATGAAACTCGTCCAGGACAAAACAAAACCTTAAGTTACAATTGTGGATTTTCTTTTCATTATGTTAATAAATAAATAAGTGCAATGATTAAATAACCATGTTATTATCTGTATTTATCGTCTATTCCTTAATTACTTCCTCCAGCATTGCCAAATGCCTAACATAATTATATTTCTTTTCTTCTAATTGAGCTTTTTTTTTCCTCTTTTTTTCAATTATGATGAAATTATTATGCGGATTAGAAACGATGGCTAAGAAGATGAATCTAGGAGCTAGGTCTGAAATTGAAAGCAAAATAGGAAAAACAGAGGGTGCAGCGAGATAAGAGATAGGTGAACCACTAACCAGTCATACAGTCGGCGAAGAGCACAGCCTGAACCAGCCCAACCTTAAACTTGTTGCCGCAAATCAATCCCCAATCGGACACTGTGGAGGCGGTGGTGCCGCCATTCCACTGCCACGAGTCTGGCGGGAGTTCACAGACACTTCCACCGAGGCATCGGTGACGCAGGACGTGCCAGGAACTCAGCTCCAGTCAGGTTCACGATCGGCGAAAATCATGACCATGGTGTGGAAAGCCTCGAGGGCCCAGGCGAGGCTGGTGAGGATGAAGTGCTTCAACTGCCACTGCCTGAACTCACTGCAGTGCTTCTTCGGCATCTCGTCGATGCAAATCTTCTCCGTTAGTGACTTCTTCTCTGCAGGCAGAAGGATCGGCGATTACACGTCATCAGAATCTGAGGACAATGTGGTAGCCATTTGTGTGTTTGTGTGTGTTTTTCTCTCTCGCTTTCTTTTCGCTCTTTTCTGCGACTTTCCACTTTCTCTTTACGTCGTCTTCCTCCTTCACCACTACGCCTGGTTGCTACGCTTTTATTCTCTCTGCCACCGTTGGCGTGGTGCTGTCTGCATTTTTCTCCTTGCTCTGTTTTATCTCGTAAGCACTTGCTTCTCTTCTTCTACATTGTTTATAGATTATTTCTCTGCTAGAGGTTTGCGGGTGTTAGTGAGGCTCCTCCAGCGCTGTTGTCCCTTGACAGTGTGCGCGTGATTTTGTTTTCTATTTTTCTTCATTGGGACGCTTGTCTTTAGGTCGGGGCCGTCAAAGAGTGAGCTTTCCTTCTGACTGTGGCCACATCATTGTTTCAGGGGAACAAAATGGCTGAGGTTGGTGTCCCGCCACAACCGACTGCTCCTCAGGTCCCGACCGCATCTGACAATTACAACTGGGTGCACCTTGATGTTCTTCGCTATGCATGGGAGTTCACATCTGTCGACTCCATGGAACCTTTCTCCAGCATCATCTCGACCCTGGGAAAGAACGTTACACGACCATTGAACTGTGTGTTGCTGGGGGAGTCTGTATGCTACCGTCCCGAGTAGTCCGAGCTGGTTGAGCCGTCTGACCATTTTACTTTTGCTTATGAGACAATGTTTTTGAAAGTAGGGGTGAGATTTCCCTTTTCTGACTTTGAGTGGGACGTCCTTCAAACTTTGAACATTGCCCCCACTCAGCTGCATCCGAACGGTTGGGGCTACACGTAACATCCTAAAATTTCACTCTATAAGACAGTGTGTTAATTTTAGAGGATTAGAATCATCCTTAAGATTTTCAGATAAAATATAATGGTTTAGAGCTGACGTAGAAGTCAAATAGTATTTTACGGACATTCTTGACTGTCAGAATAAGCTGATAATGAATATGGAAAATTCATACTTGATTCCTAAAAGGTATTAGAGGATAGACAATACTTACTTGATGTTCCACAAGGATTTTAGAAATTAAGTTTGGATTTTTTAGAAAAAAGATATGAAGGGAATTACAGTTTTTGTCCCTCTAAGAGAAACCTCATAATCTGTTAATTAAGAAATAGATAAATACCGGAGATGGAGAAATAGTTAAGATAGAGACTCTAGGATCTAGTGTACTTAAGATAGCATACAAAATAATAAGTTTTGTTTAGTATTATAGTTTAAAATGATAAGACAGTTAAAGTCTTATATAGACTTCTGTTTTCTATTTTCCGTCTATTATCTATTTTATATAAAATTGTGTGATCTAAGTGTTGTGTGATTTATTTATATCTTATAATTATAGTATTAATAGGCTTATTAAGTTGTTTCATTAAAATAGTCATTTTTCACTTAACGTTTGGGGCTTTTACAGAAAATAGTTTCCACCATTATTGACGGATTTCAGTTTTAAATAGTAAAAGTATATTGAAACCAACCTAGAAAACAAACTTCCTTTACAAAAGTTGTTTCTTTTAATATTTGTGATTTTTTGAAATTTTTCTAAAATTTTTGAAAATAATCAAATTTAAAATTACCGTTTTGGTCCCTATAGTTGACAGCAAGAACTGGTAACTGATTCAAAGACCAAATTGAGGTCAAAAAGATATTTTAAGAAGCTGAATCATGTTTTTACAATTTTTAAGATTTTTGGAAATTATTTCAAAATTTTCTGAAAAGCAGATCAAAAGTTACTTTTTCAGATCCTCGTACAGCACACGAAACGAGGATTTCTGAACAGAAATGGATTTTTAGTAATCAGTGAGTGCTTAAAATCATTTTTCAAGAGGGATCATTAGTATTTATATCAAATTTGCAATTTATTAGAAATATTTCTGAAATTTTCAAAAAAATGTCCGTTTTGCACTTACGGCGTGTATGTTTTCCTTTGTTTTTACAAACTGCAAAGCTTACCGTTGCCATAAAAATCCAAAAACTCTTTCATAAAGCCATTAGGGCTATTATAAGTTAATTTCGAGATTTCCTATTGGTTCTTAACATTTAAATTAATTTTGGAAATTTTTTATTTATGAAAAGACTACTTTGCCCTTGATTTTCACTTAAAACCTAGGGGTAAAAATGTAACTTCACTTCCCCTTTTGGATCAGCCCTCAAAACCGCCACATGAGGCAAGGAAAAAGAACTCAATTATGATCATCACCATGAGTCATAAGCCTTGTCATGAGCATGAACCAATTAGGAAAAAGATTGATTAAACCTAATTAATAATTAAGCATTTTAAGAGTCATGGCTTAAATCACATGCTCTTTTTCCTTCCTTCCTTGTCCTCATGAAATCAGCCCCCTCTTCCTATAAATAGGACCCTTCATGTTTCATAATTTCTCACAATTCCAAGAAGCCTTTGAAGACAAACACAATTCTCTCTTTTTCTCTTCTTAGTTCTTAAATTTCTTATTTGGTGTTCTTGGTTCTTCAAGTTTGTTCTTCATAGTTTTGTGGCAAAGGTAAGAGGAACCTCTTGCAAATTAATTTGAGAAGTATGAGTTTGATTCTTGTTTATGTTTGAATTGTTTGTTTGTGTGTTTATAGCATTTATTTATTTAAATATGCTTTATAATTGTTCTATATCTTTAATTTAATTGTTTTATGCTATTTAATAATTGTAGAGTTATAATGCCCAATTTCTCTCTAAAAATCGTGAAAGTAAAGTGGCTATGGCAAAATCATTTTTGAACTTTTGTAAACATACAGTTATAATGGCGAATTTTAGACTTACCGTAAATATGATTTTACCGCAAAGAAAATACAAATTATTATTTTGTGAAAACCCTGATATTGTCTATCATTTATATACAAGGTGATGATTAAGATAAATGCTTTATCAGTATGGGTCTGTCTAGGAAAGAAAGAGACCTTTGAAGGGGCTAATTAAAGTCCGTCTCTTTTTCCTGGGAACTGTATTGATACGATGTTTGGGGAATTCTTAACACTTGGGACCCGGTATATACGTGACTAAGATAAATTGGGAAAGAAGTGCTTTCTTAATACCGTATATATAAATAGATTGTATTGGATAAAAGAGTATAACGGTAATGGATTCTCGGTGAATTCTACTGTTATAGCATCTTTCGAAAATTAATATGACAGTAATGGATTCTCGGTGAATTCTACTGTTATATTAACAGTGGAAAAAATTGACTGGGTATCCAATCTGTATATGTATGCAATTTGTAACACCGTTTCTCCCAAAAGAGTCTTAGAACATAAGTAACCATTTATTTAATAAAAATAGAATATTGTTCATTTTAATTTCAAGAAAATATACTTTCTCAACTTATGTTCACTTCCCAGATAGTGAGTAAATTTTTTTTTCCTTTTAAGAATAAAGAATAAAAATTTTTTTGTCATATAAAGTTTTTCTCAAAAAGGCCAATCCAAAATTTACACCCATTTCTATTCTTACAGAAATAAACTTTATTATTATATAATATTGTGCACAATTACAATAGATTACATTGCCACTCAAGAGTGTTTAATACAGTCATCCAACAAGGACAATATAAACACTCTACCCCAAATGAGCCTAGGCCGGTCGAGTCTCAAATCACCTCCAAAAGACAATCTAAACAAACGCCACTCCGGAAGGTAGTCTTCCTTCTCCTTCTGTCTTGGTCAACTCACCCGACTGGTGGTACATCTATATGATTTATGTTCAAAAAGACCACAAAACATATCGGCAAGGGTGAAAAATCCTTGTACAAAAGTTATCTCACAGCAATGATAATAAAAAGAATAAAGGAAACTCATGCAAATCGTACATCATAACTCATGATCCTATAGCATGCAATTCTCTATCACAACAATATATTACCACAAGCACATTGAATTTAACTACAATAATATACAATTACACACATATAATATCATCACAGCAATATGCTATCACAGCTTATAAAACACAACTTATCATCAAGGCAATAAATCGTCACACATATATATTTAAAATACATGACACTTCTATTTCTCTCTCAACACCGGTGTAATGCTCCATGGAGACTTTTCTCTTCCTCATCAACATTTGACCGATAGGCTGTAGCGTAAACTTAACATAATAAACCAAACTGTCTCCTTTTTCATGGACTTGGTTAACCAACTATCCCCTTTTTCATAGACTGGTTTTACAATTATTCAGTAGAGCCACATTTAAAATATAATACCATATCACAAATAGGTCAGTCAGTCAGATTTATCCAAGCCGGGTGCTCTACTTGATCTCGGCTCGCTGGGATCCACCACACGGCCATTGAGACTTTCGAAACCTGGATAATCCCAGTAGGCAATTATAGCCCAACCGTACCTATTTCCAACCCCATCCGGGTTGCAATGCTCATCTCATGGCCATCCGCCAAAATCTCTTTCTCTGTATACATATGACATAACACATTGCATACAAAATCAATCACAATCACTTTCACATTGGTTCCTCTTGTAATTTATCTCATACACATCTCTATGTTACCACTTGTAACATTCTCAATCTCTTCTCTATGTTACCTCTTGTAACAATCACACATAACCTTCTCTCTTGGTTATGTAATACTCATCTCTTTTTTATTATCTCAATCAAAACATCTCTTTCTCTTTCTTGATTATCTCAACCAAGATATCTCTTTCTCTTTCATTTAATTTTCTTACAAAATTATAATTCTGTTTCCAAAAATAGTATTTTCCGTATTCAATGTTTAAACTTTAAGAAAAAAAATTGAACTAAAATACCTATTGATTTCCAAACTCAAATTTGATATTTTTCCCTTAAAAAAATTTATTTTATAAGCTTTTAAAAATAAATTTCATAAATTCTGGGTTGGTTTTTCGCACATTCCAGAACTGTACACAGGCGTGTGAAGTTTCACACCCGCGGCGTGAACAGGACTGTCCCCTGTTTCTAAACAGAACATGCGATTTTCACAGCTTTGGAAAAGAAGCCACCCAGGGCGTGACAGGTCCAGTTTTCACAAAGTTAAAGCCATTTAAAATTGTTCTAAACATAGTTTAACCTAATTAAGATCAATTAAATAAAAATATGCTCTTGGACCATTTCAAAAGCTTTCCAAATCATGAATAAATACTTTGGTTTTTAGGGAAAATTAATTAAGGATTTGGCTCACATAAAAATCACTCTAATAAAACTTAGATAAAATCTTATACTTCCAATTTCAAATCCCAATTTGGCATAGAAGATTAAACATCAAAAACAAGCTATTGATCAAAGCCATGATCAAGACTTAGAGCACAAGATTAACACAACAAGCTAGATGTTATTTCACCTCAAAGATCATTGTCATGGAACAACAAAGATTTAAGCATATCAAAAATCATCATCAACCACTTGTCTTGATATTTATATTTACTACAAATCTTTATCACCCACAACCATACATATTAAATCATCCAAAACATCACATGAGCAAGGAAGATCACAAACAAGCATGTCACATACATGTTAAGAACACAAATAACTTTGCAAGAGAAATTTCCCCTTACCTCTTACTCCTAGCTTGGTGAAGGAAAATCCTAGCTCCTTGATCTCTTACTACCCTTTGATCACCATCTTTCCAACAAGAACAAAACACCCAAAATACCAAAAGAAAAACACTTAAGATATATTATATATAAATCAAACCCTAGACATATGAACCCAAAAGTAGGAACTTGGTTCATAAAAATCTTACCTATACCAAACACCTTTGTGGCTTGAAGATTCAAAACCAAAAGAGCAAAATCTATGAAGAACTTGATGATCTTGATGAAGACTAGGGTCTTAAAATGAATTCTCTCCTTTTGATTAGTGTATAAAAATCAAAATTATGGATAGAAGAATAGATGATGATGGCTTGAGGCTATGGAGGAAAAAGAACAAGTATGAATTTCCAAGGAAGAAAAGAAAGACAAAGCTTTGGAAAGGAAGATAGGACAAGAGTGAAAGCGAACAAATTCTTCTTCTTTGTCTCCCTATACCCCCATGACCTCAGCCCCCTCTCCAAGCATAAGGATAACTTGCATATGTGTGTGGTAATGATCACTTGTTGTATTAATTAGATAATTAGGTAAATAATCTATTTCCTAATTGGCCAAAAGCCACGACTAGGTCATATGACTCAACAAGGGTAATAATCATGATAAAAATCTATCCTTTAGATGTGTTGGGCGGACAGCTTGCAAAGGGAAGGAGAAGATGAGCTTAAAGCCAACCAAGGTTAGAGTTTGGTTAAAATGGAACTAGACTAGGTTAGTTTTTAACTAGATTTGAGTGATGGAATGAAATCAATGGCCAAGATGTTCTCTCCATCAAATGAAGTGCCAAATCAAGGGTCCAGATTTAATAAGATGGTTGCATGGCTCTTTAGTAATTTAGAGCAAACTTAAGGGCAAAACCGAAAGGGCAAAACGGTCATTTCTTCACTTTGTATTTAATTATTTAAGCTAAGGGTAAAATGGTCTTTTCTCATGGGTCAAGAAAATTCCACACTCTTCCACAAGAGTGCAGGGGCGTCCAAGACTGGTCAAAGGGCTAAGGTAAATAATTTTTCACTTTTAACCACGGCAAAAGGTAAATTACGGTAATAAACTACAGTAACTTTTACGTTTCAAGGTTAAAACTATCCCAACATGACTTATTGAAGTAAATGACTCTCAAGACTCACATGTTAATCCAAGACCACGAAATACAAGTTCCAAAAAGGTCTTGGTGGATAGAAATCCAACTCAGAAGCAACACGATAATTTTTCGGTTTCACCGTAACCCGTAAATTAGGGTTAAACTGCACTTTCTCTGAAAAATCTCAGAAAATTTCTAAAAATCATAAATCTTATAAGAACACTATTGGTGACCTTTACATTTGATTTTGGATCATTTCCTAACCTTCTGGTATCCATTTGATCTCCCATTTACCTTGTCCTTAATTCTACAGGGACCAAAATCGCAATTCTTTGTCTGCTATTTTAAAAATTCCCAAAATAAATTTTAAAATTCTATAATAATATAAAACATCATTGGCATCTCCAAAAATATTTCTTAACTTGTTTTGGTCTCCAAACCAACTCACAGTTCAACATGCTTAAACTACAGGGACCAAAACGGTAACATTTTTATCTGTTTCTCAGAAAATTCCCAAATAAATTTCTAAAATCCTCAAATATTGTAAAATCACTATTCATACCTTCAAATCTTTTTCATAACCTCAACCTAGGATTTCTACTTCACAAAATCACCATTCCGTCTATTTACGGTAAACAGAACTCTGTCTGGATCTCAACATCCGACTTAAACTACTGTTTTCTAAGTTCAGGAAAACTTCATCTACCAACTTAATTTTCCTAAAATATATTTAATTCACATGAATCACATATCCACATATTAAAATGTAATAAAGTCAGAAACCTAAAATTACGGACGTTACACAATTAACTCAGTTTAATTTCCAATGTTTATGACAGTGGAAATTAGTAAGATAGGCTTTCAATAGGCCTTTTTCTTGAAAGATAATCGGTGCTTAAGAATTTCAGAAGAGAAACAGCTTGATTACGTTCACTTAGATTATATCGTATTATTTTAAAAACATAATACTGATTACTGAAGACGGCTCTGCCGCCGTTTGATCTTTTCATCTTCAAAAATTAACTAAAGCCGAGAAATAATTAGCTTTATTTCATTCACTAAGTCTATGTCAAGTTTTCATAAAGACAGACACTGATTACGGCAGTAGGCTCAGCCGCCGTGTAATTATTCCATTCCCAAGGAGTTATCTAAAATCTGAGAACAGACACTTCCTGATTAAAAAGTGGACGTAAGTTTAAATATTGTTGATCTCTTCTCTCTTGATCAATCCTAGGTGGCTCTACCTTGTTTTGGTTTGCTTGAAATGAATTAATAACTTTAGTTCATATACCGAATCACTTTGTTAGGTTGTTTTCCTCAGTTCGGCTTTGTCGTGGTGAAATCAATCATAAAATTGAATTATTGAAGTCGAGTCAATGATTTAATCCGTAACGATCCGTAAAAAGAATATTGAGAACAGGGGTTATTTATTTCAATTATACAGTGAAAGGTTTTTACAAGAGAAAGTGATTTTAACAGTTATCTAAAGATTTTTTTATAAAAGTGATGGGTTTTATTATATATATGAAGAGATTTTTAAATTCAGAGATTTCGAGAAAAGTTACAGTAAAACAGAAGAAGTTTTACAAAGAGAAATTAAAGAGAAAAATAGTTTGCAAATTTAGACGATCATTTGCATTATAGCAGATGAGCAAACAACCTAGAGGCTGGGGTTGAAAATAGATTCTGTTGGACTACTATTGTTTATTGGGATTATCCAGGTTTCGAAAGTCTCAATGGCCTTGTCGGTGAATCCCCTGGAGCCGAGACGAGTCGTATACCCGGCTTGGATAAATCTGACTGGCAGATCTATTTCTGATTTGGTATTAAGTTTTAAATGCGGTGTTTCTGAAGTATTCTCAGGGGTCTAAAGGCGGGATTCCCTGTTTATTCTGTTATGTTTACCGCAGCCGGTCGCTCAAAAGATGTGACGTTGGAAAAGTCTCCTTGGAGCACTACACCGGTGTGATTAGAGAGATATTGAAGTGACATGCATAAATATACTTTGATGTGAGGATATATTTTGTGAAAGAGTTATTTTGCAGGTTTACAAGACGCAAGGTAAGATCTGTTTGATTGGAATCTGTTATATGTTTTGAATGACTTGCTACTTTACTGATTTGTCTTGATTGTCTTTGATAGTTATGTGTTCTTGACTTATGAATTGGGTATTGTGTGAATCTGTGTTGTGTTGTACTTCTACTGCTCTTATTACCTTGTTTAGAGTTTCACCCTTGCCTGCTTTATGTTGTGTTAATGCATAACTGAGTAGATGATTTACTCAAGAAGTGGACTAGCTCTTAGAAGAAGGATCTGAAGGAAGATGCTGCATAGATTGATAGAGATTCCGAAAAGAATCGATATTTACTGTCTTAGGCAAGGGTAGATGTCAAGAGACTGAATTGGCTTAGATGTACAGTCTATTTAAACTTATGCTTATACTGAAGCAAGATCTTTATATGTATATGAGATGAGATTACGCTCACAAAATTTTACCCCCATTTTAGAGAAGGATTACCAATTTTTATCAAAATATTTTCTAAGTCTTTGCAAAGCTTTTGGTTACTATGGTGTAATATCCTTTTTGGAGAAAGGGCGTTACATTTTGTGGTATAAGAGCCAAGTTCAGTCTTTTTGGGAATGTTAGGGTATAGGTCTGCTAAGCCTAAGTTGCGTGAACCTTGATAAGTAGTGTGCTATGTGATTTTTATGTGAAACTTGAATGACTTGTTTGATTCTGTGAGACTTTGGTGCCAAAGCTATATTGATATGGGACAGTACAACTAAGAAAATTTGGACTATACTGGTATGGGACAGTATAGTTGAGGGGAACTTAGTAGAATTAATCGGTACTACCTATGCCAACGATACTATATAGGTATGGGACTGTATAGGGAAGAATTCTCTTCTGAAAAGCATATAAGTGAGGACAAAACATGTGGTTGGGATTCATGTTGGATTGTAGGGGAAAAGTCGTTAATTCGAAAGGTCACCAGATTATTACGGAATAGTATAGACTTCGGTTGAAATTGTGTGCAATTGATTGATTTTCCTTTTAGATTTAAAGTAAGCTATAATAAAGCTCTAACTGTCTTTACTTGAATAGTTGCTTAGTAGAAAATCATGGCTAAGAGAGGGAATCATAATGATGATGACCTGGCAAAGTCCATTTGGGAAATGACAACTGCTTTTGGACGTAGAGAAGGATCGAATCACAGGATAGACCTTTGTCATGCTGATCTGATTCAATTCAAGGGAGAATATGACCCTGAGGGAGCACATTTATGGATTCATAAGTTAGAAAAATTCCTTGAAACGATGGCTTGCTTGGATGGACGAAAAGTGATGTTTGCTGCTTCCTTGTTGATAGACGATGCTGAATTCTATTGGTGGGGAATGCGTCTGTTATTGGAGATTGAAGGAACAACTATTACTTGGACTATCTTTCGAGATCATTTTCTGGCGAAGTATTTTCCTATCTGTGTTCATCAAGTAATGGAGATGGAATTCTTAGGTTTAAAGCAAGAGGAGATGTCAGTAGGGGAGTACATTATTAAATTTGAATCTCTCTCTAAGTTTTCTCAGTATTTCCAAATATGTCTTGACCCGGCATGGAAATGCAAGAAGTTTCAAGAAGGGTTGGAACATGATTTACGTGAGGCAGTGATCCCTTTCAAAAATTGTGAGTTTAGCGAATTGATAAAGCGTTGCTATGTGATTGAGAAAATACTAAAGAAGGAGAAGGTAGTAAGAAGCAATGTGGGAGGACCACTTAGGGTTAAATCACAAATTCAGAATGAAAGGCAGTTTCAGAATACGCTATATGCAAGAAACTCGGGAAGTTTCGGGAATTCACGACCAAACCGGAATCATGCACCTGCTGTTTGGAATGAAAATCACGGAAATGGAAGGATAAGCACAATGAAGTGTTATAACTGCGGGAAGATAGGACATCATGCCAACAATTGCAACCAAAGGGGAGCAACTTGTTTCAAATGTGGGAAGATTGGCCATCTGTCAAACATTTGTAGGGAGCAAAAGCCAGTAGTCAACAATCCAACATTGCAATATAAGGGTCCTGTAGCAAGAAAATGAAGATCTTTCTATGGTTAGTGGGATCTAGGACGATGCATTGTTTTGCTTTCTATTTTCATAGAAATGATCTAGTAATTAGTAGGCTTGAATGATAACACTCAAAAGATAGAGTATAGTTTTTGGAGACATTCCATAGGATTAGAGCCTATTAGGAAATGTTTGAACTTGGTTTATATATATATATATATGCGAATATATATAAGTATTTGTTTGTTTGATGTTGTGTTAATTTTATATATATATATATATATTATGTTTATTGCTATAAGTAGAGACTTACCCTTACAAATTAAGTTTATGATCTGAATGACACAATCAGTCATAGAATTATTATTATTATTTTCTTACTACTTAAGGTCAAGGTATAGAAGTAATTAATCCATTAGCTTGCCGGTAGCAGAAAGATGATAAATTGATAATGGTAATGGGTATGAATTGGTAGGTCAAAATTCCTAGGAATGGAGGAACTTAAGGTTTGATTCCAATAGAAGGAAAGGAAATATCCAGTAGATGAGGTAACAATATCAAAAGGAATATAAGAATGTTATCTCTAAGATTAAAAAGTTAAAACCCATAGTTAAGTATAATAGTATTAGAGATTTTCAACAGATAAGGATTATTGTTAAGGATTCAATAGTCATTGGAAATGACTTTATAGGTATCTTAGTGATAAAAGGATCAAAGGTATAGTACAGTAAGAAAATAATCTTATATGATTCTTGGAGTAAATCAGTTCTTTTGGAGATAAGAAATAAGGAGGATAATTAAGTATAGATCCAAGAAACTAATAGGAGATATTCTTAACTCAAATCAATGCTAGGGAAGTTACAATAAGATATGCTGGTACCTGATGATCAGTAATATTAGAGTGTTAGATGAAGAGGATACAGCAATTGGTAGAAGTTAGGCCTCAAGAAATTTCTGGGCAATATTTTGCACAAGTTATTGCAAATATGTTCTACTAAGTACTCAAACAGAAAAAGGAACGGGAGTTTTTGGAGGTTTACAGCAATAGGACCTTATTATAGGCATGAATACAGCTAAGTCTGAATATTTGACGAAGTACTTTTTGATATCTAGTTCCAACTTGATGAAACATAGGAGTGCAAAAAAAAAAATATAAATTATTGAGGCAGGACTTAGTATGGATTAAGGGAGTGGATTTTAGCATTGGAGATCCGTCAAAAGGAAATGTCGAAAGATAGAGAAAGAAAAGTAATAGGGAAAAATAATGTTGGTAGACTGTCTAAGTTACAAGAAACGGAGTAAGGACAGAGAAGCAAGAAATTACACTTCAAACCATTAAAATGGGCGAGTATGTTATATCTAAAGGTTGATGGAAGATCATTTGAATAAATACAGTGGTGTTAGGTAATGGGAAATTATTTCAGATAGAGGACGATTGTCCTGTATGCTCATTTACGAAATTTTGAGGACGAAATAATTTTTAGAGGGGTAGAATTGTAACATCCTAAAATTTCACTCTATAAGATAGAGTGTTAATTTTAGAGGATTAGAATCATCCTTAAGATTTTCAGATAAAATATAATGGTTTAGAGCTGACGTAGAAGTCAAACAGTATTTTACGGACATTCTTGACTGTCAAAATAAGCTGATAATGAATATGAAAAATTCATACTTGATTCCTAAAAGGTATTAGAGGATAGACAATAGTTACTTGATGTTCCACAAAGATTTTAGAAATTAAATTTGGATTTTTAGAAAAAATATATGAAGGGAATTACAGTTTTTGTCCCTCTAAGAGAAACTCTGTAATCTGTTAATTAAGAAATAGATAAATACCGGAGATGGAGAAATAGCTAAGATAGAGACCCTAGGATCTAGTATACTTAAGATAGCATAGAAAATAATAAGTTTTGTTTGGTATTATAGTTTAAAACGATAAGACAGTTAAAGTCTTATATAAACTTCTATTTTCTATTTTCCGTCTATTATCTGTTTTATATGAAATTGTATGATCTAAGTGTTGTGTAATTTATTTCTATCTTATAATTATAGTATTAATAGGCTTATTAAGTTGATTCATTAAAACAGTCATTTTTCACTTAACGTTTGGGGCTTTTACAGAAAATAGTTTCCACCATTATTGACGGATTCAATTTTAAATAGCAAATATATATTGAAACCAACCCAGAAAACAAACTTCCTTCACAAAAGTTGTTTCTTTTAATATTTATGATTTTTTGAAATTTTTCTAGAATTTTTGGAAATAATAAATTTTAAAATTACCGTTTTGGTCCCTATAGTTGACAGCAAGAACTGGTAACTGATTCAGAGACCAAGTTGAGGTCAAAAAGAGATTTTAAGAAGCTGAATCATGTTTTTACATTTTTTAAGATTTTTGAAAATTATGTTGAAATTTTCTGAAAAGCAAATCAAAATTTACTTTTTCATTTTTCAAGAGGTTTCATTAGTATTTTTATCAGATTTTCAATTTATTAGAAATTTTTCTAGAATTTTCTGAAAAATGTCCATTTTGCACTTACGGCGTGTACGTTTTCCTTTGTTTTTACAAACCGCAAAGCTTACCCTTACCGTAAAAAGCCAAAAACTCTTTCGTAAAGCCATTAGGGCTATTATAAGGTATTTTCGAGATTTCCTACTGATTCTTCACATTTAAATTAATTTTGAAAATTTTTGATTTATGAAAAGACTACTTTGCCCTTGATTTTCACTTAAAACCTAGGGGTAAAAATGTAACTTCACTTCCCCTTTTGGATCAGCCCTCAAAACCGCCACATGAGGCAAGGAAGAAGAACTCAATTATGAGTCATCACCATGAGTCATGAGCATGAACCAATTAGGAAAAAGATTGATTAAACCTAATTAATAATTAAGCATTATAAGAGTCATGGCTTACATTACATGCTCTTTTTTCTTCCTTCCTTGTCCTCATGAAATCAGCCCCCTCTCCCTATAAATAGGACCCTTCATGCTTCATAATTTCTCACAATTCCAAGAAGCCTTTGAAGACAAACACAATTCTCTCTTTTTCTCTTCTTAGTTCTTAAATTTCTTATTTGGTGTTCTTGGTTCTTCAAGCTTGTTCTTCATAGTTTTGTGGCAAAGGTAAGGGGAACCTCTTGCAAATTAATTTGAGAAGTATGAGTTTGATTCTTGTTTATGTTTCAATTACTTGTTTGTGTGTTTATAGCTTTTTTTTTATTTAAATATGCTTTATAATTGTTCTATAGCTTTAATTTAATTGTTTTATGCTATTTAATAATTGTAGAGTTATAATGCCCAATTTCTCTCTAAAAATTGTGAAAGTAAAGTGGCTATGGCAAAATCATTTTTGAGCTTTTGTAAACATACCGTTATAATGGCAAATCTTAGACTTACTGTAAATATGATTTTACCGCAAAGAAAATACAAATTATTATTTTGTGAAAACCCTGATAATGTCTATCATTTATATACAAGGTAATGGTTAAGATACATGGTTTATCAGTATGAGTCTGTCTAGGAAAGAAAGAGACCTTTGAAGGGGCTAATTAAAGTTCGTCTCTCTTTCTTGGGAACTGTACTGATACGCTATTTGGGGAATTCTTAACACTAGGGACACGGTATATACATGACTAAGATAAATTGGAAAAGAATTGATTTCTTAATTCCGTATGTATAAATAGATTGGATTGGATAAAAGAGTATAACAGTAATGGATTCTCAGTGAAATCTACTGTTATAGCATCTTTCGGATATTAATATGACAGTAATGGATTCTCAGTGAATTCTACTGTTATATTAACAGTGGGAAAAATAGACTGGGTATTCAATCTGTATATGTATGCAATTAACTCAGTTTAATTTCTAATATTTATGACAGTGGAAATTAGTGAGATAGACTTTCAATGGGTCTCTTTCCTGAAAGATAATTGGTGCTTAAGTATTTTAGAAGAGAAACAGCTTGATTACGTTCACTTAGATTATATTGTATTATTTTAAAAATAGAGTACTGATTACCGAAGACGGCTCTGCCGCTGTGTGATCTTTTCATCTTCGAAAATTAACTAAAGCCAGAAAATAATTAGCTTTATTTCGATCACTAAGTCTATGTCAAGTTTTCATAAAGATGGTCACTGACTACCGCAGTCGGCTCAGCCGCCATGTAATTATTCCATTCACAAAGAGTTATCTAAAATATGAGAACAGACACTTCCTGATTAAAAAGTGGACGTAAGTTTAAATACTGTTGAACTCTTCTCTCTTGATCAATCCTAGGTGGCTCTGCCCCGTTTTGGTTTGCTTGAAATGAATTAATAACTTTAGTTCATATACCGAATCACTTTGTTAGCTTGTTTTCCTCAGTTCGGCTCTGCCGTGGTGAAATCAATCATAAAACTGAATTATTGAAGCCGAGTCAATGATTTAATCTGTAACGATCCGTAAAAAGAATATTGAGAACAAGGGTTATTTATTTCAATTATACAGTGAAAGATTTTTACAAGAGAAAGTAATTTTAAACGTTATCTAAAGATTTTTTTATAAAAGTGATGAGTTTTATTATATATATAAAAAGATTTTTAAATTCAGAGATTTTGAGAAAAATGACAGTAAAACAGAGGAAGTTTTACAAAGAGAAATTAAAGAGAAAAATAGTTTGCAAATTTAGACGATCATTTGCGTTATAGACGATGAGCAAACAACCTAGAGGCTGGGGTTGAAAATAGATTATGTTGGACTACAATTGTCTACTGGGATTATCTAGGTTTCGAAAGTCTCAATGGCCTTGTCGGTGAATCCCCCTGGGCCGAGACAAGTCGTATACCCGGCTTGGATAAATCTGACTGGCAGATCTATTTCTCATTTGGTATTAAGTTTTAAATGCGGTATTTCCAAAGTATTCTCAGGGGTCTAAAGACGGGATTCCCTGTTTATTCTGTTATGTTTACCGCAGCCGGTCGCTCAAAAGATGTGAGGTTGGAAAAGTCTCCTTGGTGCACTACACTGGTGTGATTAGAGAGATATTGAAGTGGCATGCATAAATATACTATGATGTGAGGATATATTTTGTGAAAGAGTTATTTTGCAGGTTTACAAGACGCAAGGTAAGATCTGTTTGATTAGAATCTGTTATATGTTTTGAATGACTTGCTCCTTTACTGATTTGTCTTGATTGACTTGATTGTCTTTGATAGTTATGTGTTCTTGACTTATGGATTGGGTGTTGTGTGAATCTGTGTTGTTTTGTACTTCTACTGCTCTTATTACCTTGTTTAGAGTTTCACCCTTGCCTGCTTTATGTTGTGTTGATGCATAACTGAGTAGATGATTTATTCAAGAAGTGGGCTAGCTCTTAGAAGAAGGATCTGAAGGAAGATGCTGCATAGATTGATAGAGATTCCTAGAAGAATCGATATTTGCTGTCTTAGACTGGGGTAGATGTCAAGAGACTGAATTAGCTCAGATGTACAGTCTATTTAAACTTATGCTTGTACTGAAGAAAGATCTTTATATATATATATGAGATGAGATTACGTTCACAAAAGGTGTTGATCATATTTCTCCATTCAAAAACATTTTGAAAAGAATTAGGGAAACATATTCGCCATCCTTCTTATCTTTTAGAAAAGCAAAAAATTTTACCCCCATTTTAGATAAGGATTACCAACTTTTATCAAAATATTTTCCAAGTCTTTGCGCTGAGGGATTGGATCCCGAGCCATCCTTTTTGGAGAAAGGGTGTTACACTACATGTGTGCTTTCTCCGTTTTGTGCCGAGGGATTGGATCCCGAGCCATCCATCAGTAGGTTTTTTAGTTTCTTCCAAGCCAAAACGAACCCTAAAGTCAGTTGTGTTAGGGTTCAATGGGGTAAACTTTTAAATTTTCGATTAGAAAACAACCCTTTGGTAGACAAAAACCCGTGCCAAGATCACAAGTAAACACAGGAATCACAAAGGGGATAGTATGGTTACCTTAGAATGGTGGTCGATCACACAATGCTCCAGTAGCAGGGGCACCTCTATCGTAGTCCATGCAAACGATCTTCCAACCGGGAGTGGTGCTAGCCGTATCCAGGAGGCAAAAGATGCAAAGAGGCTAAGGAGGCAAAAGTGAAAAGTGACTGAGTTAATCAGCCAAGGGGGCGCCCCTAGGGTTATTATAACCCCCCTAGGGTTATTATAACCCTAGGGTTTCACTTGAAGTCCGCCATGGACTCTCCCTTGAGCAGCCACATCGGATCGGTTTTATTTAAATCTTATTTAAATAGAAGCTAAGTCCTTCAAATACCGCTAAATTAATTAAATTTAATTTAATTAATTTTCTTTAATTAATTAAATCATATTTAATTAGACAATGCTCCTTATTTAATTAAATTGTATTAAATTACTCTCTGGTTAAAATGTTTTTGTGCGTGTGACCCTATAGGCTCTCATGGAGTTGGCAATAATAATTAATATTAATTAATATAAATATATCAATTAATTATTAACCATTATAAATAATGAGCAACATCTAGCAATGCATCATTGCTACCTAATCCATGAGATGATCAGTGATCCGGCTTTACCTGCAGTAACCATATCATAGTGAAAAACCTTATTCCCTTCATTCTTTAGTCCCGATTGAACATGAGGCATAAGAGTGTCATCCTCATTATGTTCAATCATGGTTTCTCAATCCCAGAGTAAGTGTGCTCCCATTGGGCCCAATATGATATATTGGCCCAATGCTGCGTTGGCCAACGACTTCACCACACCTCACTCCATTAAGTAGCCTAGGACATTACCCCCGTTATGCGGGAGGGATGAATCCTCTCTACATTACTCACACCCCTCTGCATGATTCGTGGTATACCCAAGAACTACTTTTATAATCACCTTGTTATGGTGTGATGTTTGATAGCCTCAAAGTATACGACTCCTCATGTAGGGATCGTAGTGACTTCTAGTCTAAGGACCTATTTTACTATGGTTACCTAAGGAAGGACTTATGACACTTGCATAATCATTATGAAGCCTTCCAGAGGTGGGTCAATCCAATATGAATATTCTACCAATATTCATACCCACGTGCTGACTTGGCAACTTCTTGCTCATGGCCCGTGAGATGTAGCCGTCAGTCTACTCACGTAATAGTCTCAATGTATCATTGTCGACCTTATTAACAATGATACTTGACTACGGATATTCAAGAATGACATCCATATTGTCCAAAGGGGTCTCACGATAAGTTCATTACTTGATGTTCCAATGGACCGGACATTGCCACTCTAAGGACTTCATTGCACTATAAATAAATATAAACAAATATAAATAGGAATGAATCTCGCCTGATGTATAAATATATGTATATATATATAAATACAAGGGTCATGATACAAATTGTAAAACGATAAAATACATTGGCCACAAGAGCTTACACCAATAGGTTGGACGTCCTTGAATAACCAACCACGGAGAGACATCCTGATTGCTATGACGCAAAGCTACAAAGACTTCAAGAAAAAGTTCTTCCGAGTGAGAGCTTGTCCAAGGTGTCCTAATCTTTTGGTTGATTCCTCCGGTAATGAAAAGTTCCCACTATATTGGACTAAAGGTCCCCTGGGTAAGCTCAGCCATGATTCGAGGTGGTTGACCGATGCCCAAAAAGAGGACGTGGCCATACTGGAATGTGCCACGCCGATGAAGTGTAGCGATCTATTTAGCCTGGAAGATGATGGAGAGGCTCTTTTTGCTTTTCTATGTAATCGGCGATCATTTATATTCTCTCTCTCTCTCTAACACTTCCATATCTTCTGGTGCAGCAGGTAAAATGGCCCCGGTTGAAGAAGCTTTGGGAACAAAAGGCAAAGCACCCTCTAGTCGCACCCTCCTCAGTGTGAGAGTGAGAGTCTAACCCTAGCTGTGCGGAGTGAAGTGAATGAGTGAGTTGCCTCTCATGTGCTTGATCCCCCTCCTTTTATAGTGTGTATAGGGGCCATGATCTCTGGTGACAGTTATATGATTCTTGATAAAGCTTTATCCTAGAGGCTCGTCCTGATCCATCTTTTGTAATGGCCTTGAACTCGTGCTTCTAGTACAGTGGTTGTAACTTCCCGCATTATCCGTGTTTCTAGTACCATTTACTGTAACTGATTGGCGGTTCCGTCCCTTGACCCATGCTCCTAATGCGGTTAGTTGATGATGTGGTGATTAGCTTCTTGTGGGCCCTTCAGGCCTGTGCTGGTGGGACCCTCAGTCGGTCCACTCACAATACGATATCGCTCGGCCCTCGTAATAAAATTCATTTTTTTCATTGTCTTTTAAGTGTTACTCGGTCCATTATATTGCTCTCATTTCAAGTTTGACGGAAGCAAATGGAAGAGGAAAAGAGGAGGATGCTTATCAGTACCGAAACAGCTACTTACAAAAACTTATAAAAGATGACAACCATATAATCCTTTTTTTTAATTTTCTTTATGTTAATTTTTCATTAGGCGACGTATTATATGGTGATGAAGTTGATTTACTCCACTATTATAGGGCAGTAAATATAGACTATTGATTTATTCTTTAAATATATTAGTGGTTCAGATTTTGCTTTGGCTAGATGGAAGAAATCCACTTAAATGATTTTATGATAATTGCATATTGGTGTCTAGTGATATAATGGATTTGCAAAAGTAGAAAAATAAGTGAAATTGAAATCGTTATTATTCATAATATTTGGGGAAATGTCGTTGGGTTGTTTTATATGAAGAAAAAAAAATGTGGAGGTTTAGCCTGGGATAATGTTTGCTAACTTTTTTTAAAGTTAGAAAAATTAGATGTAGGAAAAAATTGTTATTGTTGATATTTTTTTAAAAAAGTTGTATATTATGGTTTGTACTTTGTATATTAATGCATGTGTAGTTAGTGTAATGTGATTCCGATACGCGTTTCATGGTTTGCATTAGACGATGGCAGAATAATAGTGCCTTTTGTTGAGCAAAAGCAAGGGTGACACGTGCAGTTTTAGTGTTGCCCGTGTAGTTAATATTTCTACAATTTAGTGGGCCAATGATGAAGATGTATTGGGATTTAACCATTGCAGGCTGAATACACAAGTGTAGAGTATGATAAACACGTTCAGAGACGGATCCCACCCTCCCTCACAACTTCAATTAAATATATATTAGTATATTTGGTTCAGTGGTAACGAAAATTGATTTTGACTGAATTGATTGTATAAAATTAATTTTGGTTAAAATTAAACTTGAAATAAGGTAATTTATGTTTGAATATTTTTACTGTAAAAGCAAGTTTGAAGTAAAATTTAGTGTAAATTTTTTAACTTATAGCAAAAACTACAAATTCTAGCTTATGGTAGAATCAATTCTACACAGTAGAATTGTTTTTACTACAAGAACCTAAATACTTTTGTGTAAAAGGAAAATCAACCCTCACAAATTTGAGTTTGAGTACTCTCACCGTGTAACCAAACACGCATAATATGTTTGTACATATATATTAATTATATATTCTTTTTCTTTTGATAATAGACATATTAGTATTATGGTTATTGGCTTTGTTCGTCTCAAACAAGTATATATTATTATAAAATATTACACACACATATATATATAATATTATATTTTAGTTGAATATTATATCACTTTATATTTAACTATTATGATTTAATGTTTAATTAATTATTATTATTAAAAAAATTGCCCACCGATACCATAAATTTCTGAATCGTCCCTGAACATGTTGCAGTCTATGTCAAATATAAGTGCGACAATTAACCAATAGAACAAATATTTGATGGATCAATTGATTAACCCCAATTATTAGTAGGATGAAGGGATGCACGTTACTTGCAAATATTCAAAATATTATATTATTAAGTTGTTAATTGAAACAAATGATCGAGATACATTGTTAGGCATAGGTAACAAACGCTAGGTCAATGGTTGGGTCGAAGGGTTAGGTCAAAGTCAAGAACACCCACACCATAGGGAGATCCAGTGTGAATTGATAGAAACACATGGCTAAGCATAGTTAACAATCGTTAGGTCAAGGGTTGGGTTGAAGAGTTAGGTTGAAGTCAAGAACCCCCACACCAAGGGGAGATCCAATGTGAACTGTTTTGAGACATGGCTAGGCGTACGTTTTAAATGGTGGGGCAACTTTTCAATTTCTATCTTTCTTTGGGATGAATATTGTAATCCGTAAAATCGAAAAAAAAAATTAGAAAATACCGCCGGTTTTTATTTATGGCACGATTGTGGAGAAGGGACCTAACTGGACCAGGCTAAAAAAGTCACCTTTTCTTTAGCAAGGTTCTTTCAAAAAACTAAAACCACCCTTATTTGGCATTCATCAAATTCGTACTGCTTTTCCCTCGTTACCAAATAGCATTCCTTTTTTATAACAATAACAATACCAAATAACATTCCTTGCCTTGGGAAAAAAGTACAGCGATTTGGTAATTGCTAATAAATATGCAATGGCGGTTGATAGGGATTGGATTTTACTCTCTCTGTTCCATTTTATTTATTATTTAAAGTTGTGAGCTAAAGGTGAAAATAGGCCAGACATGCATTCTTGGCCATCTTTTTTGACCATATTTTTTACCCCTAGTTTTAAGCTCTCCCACTGTGCACATTTCATATATATTATACAAAAATATCTATATTTATATGTTAATAAATATCATATTATTTATATTAAATTCATATATATTTATATTATATAAATATTGTATTAATTATCTTGTTAAAAAATCTTTCTTTTAAAAAATGAGCCCATGGGCTAGTCCGTTTTGCCCGCAACCTGTGGAGGGCCGGGCTAGGCTAACAAATAAGTAGCTCATATTTAATTTGGCCTGGCCCAGCCCGAAAATATGTTGGCCCATTACGGGCGGACCCGAATAGGATGGGTTGGCCCGAATTCACAACTTTATTCATAGCCCATTTCATACAATTGGCTCCATGATAGAAAGGAGCCTAAATAAAGGAAACCTTGGCATGCACACTTCTATAGATATGGAGGTTATTAATGCATTCATTACAAAAAAATTGACTTGTACCCATTGACAAATTCTGTCACTAAAGGTCGAAATTCCGTAGGTAAATACCAATCTGACTTTGACCGTCGGACGGATGTGGCGTCAACTTTAAGGGGGTGTATAACGACGCCCATCTGTCTGTCGGTACATGCTTTACCTTCGGTTGTGTACTTTTACCTACAGTCATACTAGACTGTCACTATAGAGTTAACTAAAAATATTTTTTACTTATAGCTACGGTCATAAACGTCAGTAAAAACATATATAAGCGGAAAACAAATTTCTACCTACAGTCACAACTGTCATGTAAGGTTTTAAAATAAAATGTTTTAATTTTAATTATTACATGATAGTTAGAAAATAAAATTTAATATCCCTCAGTTTTTATAAAATTTATTTTTAATATAATTTAAGACTTCAATGATAAAAAAAAATACCATCTATCATAAGATAGTGCAAAAAGAAAATTGAAAAATTATGTACACATGCACTTTTTATTTTACAGGAGGGACCAAGTATTAAACAAGTAAATAATTAAATAAGGATCAAATATAGTGTATACCTTTGAAAAACACAATCTTTAGCATGAAAGCATTATCCTTCCCATTTGCAACTTCTTGAATCTGTAAAGATGCAAATTTAATCAAGTCAAAAACTAGCAAGCATATGGTAAAAGTATCACGAGAGTTAAAGTATCAAGATCACGGCTTTGGCAGGGGATCACAATGCTACTTTCGTTATATATGCAACATAGAGTGATGATTAAAGGAGCACACAAAAGAAAGAGGTTGTCCAAGAAAATAAGGCCTATAAATAAATAGCATTTTAGGATATACTTTCTCCATTATTAGTCTCCATTTTTATACTAAAAATACTAGTATAAGAAACTCTGCTATACTTGCCACATTGAGTTACTCTATTGCATCAAATTCCAATGCAGTATTAGTAAAAATAAAACAACTAATTTAAGGATAAGGAGAGGAGAAAATATTCCAAAAGAAAATGTTAGAACTATTGCTAGCACATCAAGAAAATTCAACACTAACCCATGGTTATTATCTCAAGCAAGATGGTCTTCATATTTAACTAAGATCTTTAAGATTTCCACCAATCTATGCATCTGCATCAAAGCACGTGCTAGTAGTGTGTAAATAGACATAATGAAGGAAACTAACACCTTTGACAAGCTCTGGTATGAGTGACTCAACCCTTCATCAATCTATGCATCTGCATCAAAGCACGTGCTAGTAGTGTGTAAATAGACATAATGAAGGTTATTATCTCAAGCAAGATGGTCTTCATATTTAACTAAGATCTTTAAGATTTCCACCAATCTATGCATCTGCATCAAAGCACGTGCTAGTAGTGTGTAAATAGACATAATGAAGGAAATTAACACCTTTGACAAGCTCTGATATGAGTGACTCAACCCTTCATCAATAACCAAGACCATTGTTTCAGCAGCCTCCTTAGCCAAAGTTTAAACCTCCTAGAATATTGAAGCCAAATACCAAATTCTTCAAGAGGGCAAGCATGAGAACTGATGCCTCCACACCTATGTTTCATTGTCTTAAGACAAAGAAAACTATCATGATTACTTTGTCTAACTCAATAAGCAAAATATGATATGCTTTTCCTTTTAGCTACTCAAATTTAAATTGAGTTTTATATACAAACAACTTCTACGTTAAAGATTTATCTAAATCAGAATTTGAGTTCATACCTCTGGACTCCCCATATTGCTATGGACACTGGGAGCTTGGCAAGCATCTGAAAAAAAAAAACAAAGGCATTGATATAAACATTATCTAGACAAGAATCCCATAGAAAATCTCACAAGATATTTGTAGTGAGATATTAAGTGTTAACCTAGCAACACTTTCAAAGCACAATAACCATGTCCTTTTCACTGAGTTTTTAAAACTGTTACATCCATAATTCAACAATTAAAATCAATATAACCACCTCGATTCAGAGCAGGGGTTAAAAAACCAAGTGTTTCAACAACTTTAACACATTAATCACTAGTGTTTCGAAAATAAGATTCAACAATTCTGAGTACTGCAGAATCATTTGATTTACTACCTCCTTAATATTAAATCTACAAAAACATTTTTCCTCCTTCAAAATCTACAACAACGGTTTGATTCTTGGCATTTTGGAAAGCCACAATAACAAGCAAGTCACTCATCTTTTGAGAGAAATTGATCACATGAACTAAAGAAAGTCAACATGATATTAAATTAAGATGCTACAAACTTGTTAATATGCTAACAAGGCTAAAGTTTTCTCAAGTGCAAACTCACCTATATAAACAGGCACCTAAAAAGAAGAAAAACCAGTTAAATCCATATCCGAGCAAAAAAAACTCTTTAAAGCAAAGAAATTGTAAAAAAAGGGGACACACACACATGTATCAGCCAGAGTACGCAGAAACCTAGTTTGGCTCTGCTAATGCTGAGCGACGAACAAGATGGTGAGAGAGAGAATGTGCACAAGGAAACAAAAAAAATTCAAGAAGTGAAACACTAATCTCACAGGTGAAATCAAAATCTTAAAACAAAAAAAACAGATAGTGAATAGCAAAAACAACATGAGATGAAATCTGTCTAAACGTAATGAATGAGTTTCCCAATTATTTATCCATCTAGTTATGATCAAAATGAAGGTTGCGAGAAACAATCGATGAGAGAAAACGAAAGCAATTTTTTCGCAAGGTGAGATTCGAAGAGATAGTAGCAGAGGAAATTTGAGAAAAAGGAGAAAATACCTGCATAGTTCTCTAACATGCTAGGGAGTAAAGTTAAAAAGAAGGAATAAAGAGTCACTTTAGTTGATGAGAGTATCAAGCGGTGTCATTTTAATCTTTGGTAGATATAAAATTATGAAAAAGTCTTTAATTGGTGTCTGTCGTTAGTCACTTTGGTCCCTATCGTTAGTAAAGTAATCACATTCAAGGACCAAAATGACAATAAAGTAATCACTTTTAGGGATCAAAATGACAGTAAGTAATCATTTTCAGGGACCAAAGTGACTACTGAATACCAGTTGAGGACCAAAGTAACATTTCGTATCTGTCAGGGACTAAAGTGACATCGTCTGACACTCTCAGAGATCAAAGTGACTCTTTACTCTTAAAAGAAATAAAAGAATTAAAGTTAAAAGAGTAAAGGAGTCGTAACACACTCGGGACGTAAATACTCACAAAATACATGTATAGGTAAAAGTAACTTTTAGTGACAGAAAAATATACCATCTGTAAAAGTGTGTGTCGGTACATGTCATTTTTATTGTAGTGATATTTTGTTTTAGAAAATACCTTATATGGAGGACACTTTTATATAATGGTGGCCTTGAGTATGTTCGGGGTGAGCGATCACATTAAGGTCCCATTTTAGGGGAACTAATCAAAACTTTACTTACTATTTATATTAAAATAAAATACACGCATACTAATGTGGCATAGAACTAGTAAAAGGTTTGATTAAGTACTTGGAAAAGTATAATATGTTTTTGAAAATGCTATTAGTGCTGAAAAAACTGCAAATGAAACGGAGATTGATGTTTGTTAATAAATATTAAATTTGTAGAAAGAAACACGATGATAAAAATATCTCTAAATACACACAACCAATCCTTGATTCTGCAAAGGAGTCTTTTTGGGTCCATTTTTTTAGTATATTGTAGATCAAGCTATTGGCTCACTGCTCACTTAGTAGAAGATTTGAGCAGTATAGCATATATGAGCAGATGTTTGGATTTTTGTTTAGTATTGAAAGACTTAAGTCATTATTTGATAAGGACTTGAAAATTATGATGCAAAAATCTTGAAATTCATCTAAAACATGATAATTCATGTGATCTTGATGGTGAAATTCTATTTGAAGAATTAAAAGTCATTAGAGATGTTTTAACATTAACTGAATCAAAATCAAGCTTTATGATATTGGATTCATTGAAGACATTTAATTGTTTTACTAATCCATGCACAATTTATATAACAATATTAACTATCGCTATTATTGTTACATTTGCTATGAGAAGTTTTTCTAAATTGAAATTGTTAAAATTTTATTTGCGATCTACTATGTTACAAGATAGATTAAATAGTCTTGCTCTTTTTTTTTATAATTTCTATCAAATGGATTTTTTTTAAAGAACTTTGATTATAAACGGATTATTTGTGATTTTTCAACAAAAAATGCTAGAAAAATAATGTTCAAATGATTATAATGGCTAGGGGTGGCAATTTGGGCTGGCCCGTTGTTTAGCCCATAAAACGGGTCGGGTCGGCCGATATTTTTAGGCCCACGGAAAAATGCCATTTATCCTTTTTTTAAAAAAATTTTTGTCCTTATTTTTTAATTTTGTTATTATTTTATTATTATTTTTACGAGTTTTACAAGCTAGCCCGTTTTGGCCCTTCGGCCCGCCAGCCCTCCCTCAAAACGGGACGGGCTACGTTTTTTAGCCTACTTTAGAATGCAGACTGGCTGGTTTTTCGCATGGGCCGAGATGAGCCGGCCCGTTTTGACACCCATAATAATGGCACTATTTTCAAAGTTAGCACAAGGATCCCAAAATCTCAAGGCTGACCTACTTTTATATGAAGTATTAAAGGCTTAAATCTGTTTTTGGTTTTTCATTTTTCAGTAATGTTCGTTTTTAGTCCCAAAATTTTTAAAACGCAACTTTTTAGTCCTTCATTTTTAAAAGTGTCATTTTTAGTCCCTAAAGCCATATTTTAAATTTAAAAAGTATTTTTGAAATTTAGGAGTGGTCAAAATATAAATTTAAAAAATTCTTGAAAATTAGGAAAAAGGGGGTAAGTTGAGAATCAAGATTTAGGAGGGGTCAAAATATAAATTTAAAAAATACTTTTCAAATTGAAAAATGGCCCCAGGGACTAAAAGTGACATATTTTAGAAATAAAGTACTAAAAAGTTGCGCTTTAAAAATGAGGGACTAAAAACGAACATTATTGAAAAATGGGGGACTAAAAAACATATTTAAGCCAGTATTAAATCACTTATATTTTAGTAACTTGCAATTATTGAATTTAATTAAGAGGATGAAGATGTCTAATCATAACGGAAAAAGAAAATTTGAATTCGATTTTAATGGAGATTGTTGAAATAATTTAAATATATTAAAAGATTTAATATAAAATTTAAAAGGACAAAATATATAGCATATTAAATAATAAAAAGTTGTAATGCCTATTGGCCTAAGTGGTTGAAGCTTAGTTTTTTGTGAACCAAAAAAAATAGACATTGAGAAAGTTTTGTCCCCTATATATATAGGAGGTTGTCACATGATATATAAGGGTCCAATGTGTTTAAATCTATGAAAGGTCAATATGATTTTAATACATTGTAAAAGAATCTAATATAATAATGATTTTGATTGGCATGCTCTGTCAGTGTAAACCACTTTTACACTGTCATCCAAATAGGATTTGATTTATTTGCCATATCACTGGAAAGCACTAATAGAATTTAAAAAAGGAAACAACCACAACCTTTCTTCTTCCTCAACATCTCTCCCTTTCGTGCCACCCGACTACAACATCGTGCAACCTCTAAATCTCTCCATCTTGCGCCACCCTAACTACAGCCCAATGGGTTGTGGTGTTAGGCTGGGAAGTCGAAGAAAGGAGGGGGCTTGTGTTGCAGGATTTGATGAAGGTCGCATATGGAGAATGGCGGGTTGGGTTCAACATAAAAGACAGGAATGGCGAATGGGTTGTGCGTGGTGGTGAAGAGGATGAGGGAGATGAATAAGATGGGGAAGCTTTTCGTCACCGATTATATGCCCAGGGAAGCTTTTCTCCCTACTTCTTGGCAACCCAATGTGTAACATCCCAAATTTTCACTTTATGAGACACAGTGTTAATTTTAGAGGATTAGAATTATTCTTAGAATTTTCGTATGATAAGTCATGGTTTAGAGCTGATGTAGAAGTCAAAATGGTATTCTGTAGACGTTTTTGACTGTCAGAATAAGTTTATAATGAAATAAAATTTTCAATGGCTCAGAAAAGAAATTTGAGGATTCAAATAGTGATTTGATATTATTTGAGGATTTTAAGAATTTATTTGAGAATTTTCAAAGATACGAATAAGAAATGTTATTGTTTTAGTTCCTCTAAGATGAATCACATGACACGTTAATTGGGGAGCGGATAAATACCTGGAGACTAGAAAATGATCGAGATAAAAAACTACGAGGACAAATAGAGTTTTACTTAGTATAGAAATTAGTAGTTTTCGTTTGAAGTTGTAATTCAAACGGAAATCAGTCTACGTCTTATATAATCTCTATTCTATTATATTTCTGTCTTTATTCTATTTTATTTAATATACATATTCAATCCTAGTATAGAAATGGATAGCTTTCATTTGACGTTGAGATTTAAACGGAAAATGGTTTATGTTTTAACTGACGGTATAAGTTTTAAAAAGCTTATAAATCCTATATGAAGTCAAAAAAAATATTTTACTTCACAAAATAGTGGTTTTTCATTATTTGTGATTTATGAGAATTTTTTTGGAATTTTTGGAAAATTTTTAAAAAATATTTTACTTCACAAAATAGTGATTTTTCATTATTTGTGATTTAACCCTTTAAGTTAATATTCATAAAACGAAAATTGTCATTTTTCATTTTTAATTTATTGTTTGTAGATTTTAGAAATTATCTCTGTATAGGTTTGTGAAATTACCATTTTACCCTTTGGGCACGTATGCGCAAAAACGGTAAGTACCAACGACTTACCCTTCCCCTAATTTTCCAAAAGCTCTTCCATGAAGCTATTAGGGCTAACATGGCATTTTCAAGTATTCTCATTGGTTCTCATCAATTAAATCAATTATTTGAATTTTTGATTTATGAAAATTTTATTTTATCCTTTTTTTCCTTTCCTTTTCAGTTAAAACCTAAAGAGTAAAAATGTAACTTCACTACCCCTTCTCTTCAGCTCTCAAAACTGCTCCAATATAGTGAATCAAGGGGTCTAGATGCTTCTTGAATTAGTGAGTCAATGCTTTGAACCAATTAAAAGTTAGTTAATTAGTTTTTATTTTTCCTAAACATGGTTAATTTTCAAGCCAACCATGGTCACCTCCCATTGTCCTTTTGGCCGCCCCCACCACTATAAATAGAGGGGAGGGATCTTTATAATTTCTTGCACCACATATTTGACACAAAGTCAAGATCTCTTTCTTCCTCCTTTATTTCCTTTCTTGAGTTTTAGTTTTCTTCAAAGTGTTCTTGCTTTAGTTCTTGAGTTTTGAAGTTTTGATCTTCAAAAATCTTTTTCTTCAAAGTTTACTGGTAAGGGAAAAATTGTAACACCCTCAATTTTTAAATAGTTTTATTGATTTTTGATTTGCTTTAAATTAATTAAAATTATTTAATTAATAATTTTTGGGATCTTGAGGTGAGGATAGTGATAGTAATATCTTAGGTTTGATTTTGAAGGGTTTAGAGTAGTAGAGTTTGGAAAACTGAGTTTTTGCGGGAACCGCATTCTCTCCTGATGCGGGGATAGGGTTCAGTATTTTTATGGAGGTCATTTTTACTCCAAAATAATTTTTAACGAACCAAAAGTGGTTCTTATAATATTTGTGATTTTTAGAAATTTTTCTGGAAATTTTTCAGAAAAACTTTATTCTACCCGCGTTTGGAGCTTTACCGGTAAACCGGGCGCAACCGGGACATGAAAAATAGTCCAAAAATTTAGTTTTGGGTTTCTAAATTTTTCTATGACATATTCAAATCATAAAATTCATTTCTCATGATTTTACTCATTTTAGAAAAATATTTATCTAAAAAGGGGGTTCGAAAACTACGCGTTTTACCGCTTCGAACTACCGATTAAACCCTAACTTGATGAGACTTAATCCCACCATTTTTCTGGTCAGATCTGGGCGCATGAGGGGCTGAGCCAAGTCTAAAAATTCTTCCAAAAGTCAAATGGTCAATTAGGGGTCAAATTTTGAATTTTCCCAAAATTAGGTGAGAGAGGTATGGCTCCCAACCACCAAAGCATGCAAGCCCATACCTCCCCCATGCCCTTCTTGCTTCAGCCGAAATCTACTAGGGAAGGGAAGGAGAGAGAAATTCATTTGCTTCATACACTTCATCTTCTCCAAGTTCCATTTTCCATTTTCTCTCCATTCCCAAGCTTTTCCATACACAAAAAGACCAAGTTCTAGTGAGATTTTACATACCCAAGCTTCACAAAAAAGGTTTGGATCATCATTCTAATCCATAAACTTCTTTCATTTTTTCATTTCCACCACTTTCATGTTTTCATGAAAGCTTGAGTTCTTCATTTCACTAAAAATAAGCTTTTCCTTTGTTTAGGTTCACTCCATTGGAACCTACAAGCTTGGAAACTACCTTGGATCTATTTTCTTTCAAGACTTGAGTGAGTATTCATCTTCTCAAATTTCTACTCTTTAGGGTTTCTTGGTTTTCATAAAACTCATAATTCTATGGTTGTGTTTTGGGGTATTTTGAAAAAGGTAAATTTTTCTAAGTATGGGAACATCAAGGTGTTGAGTAGACCACTTGGTGTTGGTGTGGTGTGAAGGAGGTGATTTTGGAGTTAGCCCATTTTCAGGTCTTCAAGAGGTAAGGGGATTTTCTCAATAAGTTGGGAAGGATGTGTATGTGTGTGGTGTATGTTGTATGTTCATGAAAAACTCAAAGACTTGAGTTTTCATATTGGGTGTTTGAATGAGAAATCATTCTTTAGTAATATGTATTTTTATATATTTATGTATATGAGTGAAAGTATGATTTTGGTTGAGGCATGATAATTTTTGATAAGCCTATGTGTTGTTGGAAAAAAATCATATGTATGATTTGGAGTGATTTGAAATGCCTAAGTGTATGTTTGATTTATGGCTTGGTGGTGTTTTTGCCTAAATGGATGAATATTGATTCTTGGATGTTTCACATGATTTAATTCTATGTGAGTGGGATTGGTTTGAAAATATTTGACTAAGTGTGGTAAGAGGAGTTAAAAACTTTAATGAAAAAGTTTTACAAATGAAAACAAAGAAATTAATTAGGATTCAAGATAACACTCATGTTATAAAAGTTCGGGGGTAGAAAACGTGAAAATTGGACACAGAGATTGGACGCAGAAATTGGACGCAGAGACTGGACGCAGACTGGACGCAGATATTGGACGCAGAAATTGGACGCAGGAACTGGACGCAGAAATTGGACGCAGAGACTGGACGCAGACTGGACGCAGAAATTGGACGCAGGAACTGGACGCGGACTGGACGCAGGAACTGGACGTTTTGGGGTCAAAATAAAATTTTAACAAGTTATGTGGTTTTAATAATTAATAGGAAGTGAGAAGGAAAAATAATAAGAATTAGAGAGTTAAAGTTAAAGAAGAACTTTAATTTCAAAGAGGAATTTTCCATAAAACTTACATTTTTTCAATAATATTACACGGTATTGGAAGAGAACCAATACGTGGCGAAGATAAAAATCTTAAAGACAATAATATTACACGGTATTGAAAGAGAACCAACACGTGGCGAAGATAAAAGTCTTAAAGACAATAATATTACACGGTATTGGAAGAGAACCAATACGTGGCGAAGATAAAAGTCTTAAAGACAATAATATTACACGGTGTTAGGTGAAGGCTAACACGTGGCGATGAAAAACCCTAAGACGAGGGACCAAATTGATTGTGGTTGCAAATATACTGTCATATGCATTTGAGATATTGGCTTTTGTCAGGCTAGCATTTATTGCTATGATGAGAGCACACAATCCTATGCGGGGATTGTAAATAAGTATGGTCTGACTATAAGTCTTTGAGGGCATCCAGGTTACGAAGTTCTCAATGGCCTTGAAATGAATTCCCTTGTGCCGAGACGAGTCGTAATACCCAGCTTGGATGATCCTGACCAGGGCTATCTTATTTATGATGTGGTGTACGACGTAGCACAATGGGTCTGTACCGAATAAATGACAAACGATGGCCAAGAGTGAAGGTCAGTTTGCTTTAATGATAGGTATACGATTCCGCCACATCGCTCTACTTAGTTGAGGAAGAAAAGTCTCCATGGAGCAGTGCACCGGTGTATGACAAGAGATATTGAAGTGACATGCATTATGCTAGAATGCTATGTGTGTGCTTGACTGTGTGTTTACCTTGATGATTTGTCTCTTGTTGATGATTGAATAGCTTAGCTAAAAGATTTGCGAAAGAGTAACTCTATATAAATATATTCTTGGAATGTATTACGTAGTATTTTATTTTTCATATGCAACCTTTCAGTGGATTTCAACTTGTGAAAAGGAAATTCACCCTTGCATATTTTCCTGTATTTGTATGTACGTTATGCGTAGATGTCCACTTCGAGATCTCTGATAGCCCGAGTGAGGGAGAGCTTCCGACCCCTTGAGGCCGAGTTCGAGGGAGGGGGATGGACTTATGATCCCATCTCCCAATGGGCCACTGTGTGTGGACACGTGGTCAGGACGAGAGGAGGGGTGCTGGGCCCCGAAGAGGTTTTGGAGCGTGATATGGTTCTGGACGCTTACATGCCATTAGAGAGGATGCGCAGCTGGCTGGCAGCCGCACCCGAGGCACCTGTGGAGCAGCCGAGGCGAGAGACTCCAGCGGAGGAGAGACCTTTACCCTCACGGGTAACCGGATCCGCTCGGGAGTATCGTCGCATGTTTCGCAGCACGCGTCTCACTCCAAGGAAGAGCACCTTGCCGCGAGATCGTCTACCGAGGATGGCTCCATCAGTGACACCAGCTTCACCACCACAGACAGGGAGATCGACGCTTTCCGTTCCTTACGTTCCACCGTATGGCCGTTTCGTACGCTGCTCTTCTGACACTTCTGCCGGACCGTCGGGACACACAGAGAGGGGGAAGAGGAAGGTTCGAGATGAGCCAGAGCGGGTACTCATTGAGATATCTGAGGAAGAGGAGGACCCGGAGGAGGATCCCGAGGAGGACCCCGAGGAGACGTCATCGTCTTAGGTCGTAGTGGTGGGGGTGTCTAGGGCTAGGTTGTAGAGTGTCTGTTAGCGACCAGCCTAGGTTTGGGATGTACATGTTCAGTGTCGTGTATTGGACACACTTTTTGATTTATCATTTTCCTAGGTTTAGCTTTATCGTTTTATTTTCTTCGTGTCATGATGATATATATATATATATGTGTATGATGTTTCTTTTCTTCCGAGTTTCAGGATGGCTAAGTGTGATGAGAGAAATCTTTTCGGATAAGATTCTTTTAAAAAAAAATTAGCCACCAATTTTGTTAACCTTAATTTACGAAAGACGTTTTTCTGCATTAAGTTTTAGTTTTTCACGTGACGTTCCTTGTGGGAAAAAGGGGCGTTATATTTGTGGTATCAAAGCCTGGTCGATGTCTGTCGGGACTGTAGGTTATAGGTCTACTGTGTCTAAGTTGTGTGAACTCTGATAGAGTTTGCTTAGGTTATAGACTTATTAAGTTTAAGTTGTGTGAATTGCTGATTAGCATTGTGTGACATTGTTTGTATTGTTTCCTTATGAAACAATGTGTGAAATTGATTGTTTTCTTGAATGGGTTTTGAATAGTGCAACTGGATTGGTTGACTTGTAGAAACCCATGTCGCGTAGAGGACGACCGATGAATCGTGCTGGCACTGAAGACCGCGACGACACGATGGAAAGGGCTATCGCGGCTATGACTAACATGGCGGCTCAAATGGCTCAACAATCTGTTCGTGCTGAACAAAGGGACATTGAGAGACAGCAAAGGGACGCTGAGGATAGAGTTAGGGCCGAGAGAGCTGCTGAAGCCAAGAGATTGGTTGACTTTCGACACCATAATCCGCCACAGTTTCATGGTGAGGCTGAGCCGGAGAAAGCGGAGTTATGGATAGAAGAGCTGGAGAAGATCTTTGAGATCTTGCACTGTACAGCAGCTGAGAAGTTACAGTACGCGGTTTACCTACTTTTGGGTGACGCAGAATATTGGTGGAAGGGAGTCCGACAACTGTTGGAAATCGGAAACCAAGCGGTGACGTGGGAACTTTTTAAGGAGAAATTCTTGGAGAAGTATTTTCCACAGAGTGCGAGGTCTGAAAAAGAGCAAGAGTTTCTGCGACTACAGCAACGAGACATGTCGGTGGGAGAGTACGCGGCAAAGTTTGAGTCACTTGCCAAGTACTTTCGGTTCTTCCAAGTCCAACCGGACGAGGGATGGAAATGTGAGAGGTTCGAAGCGGGGTTGAGGTACGAGGTGCGTCAATCTGTAGCTTCACTGGATATTCGTCAATTTCCACTGCTGGTGGAAAAGTGTAGAAAGATGGAGAATCTGATGAAGGGGAGAGTGAATAAGGGGAATGTGGGTGGACCGTCTAGGTCATATCCACATGGACAGAAAGGGAAGCAGGATCAGCACAAACCCTACTTTAAGAATCAGGGGAACCAACAACAAAACCACAACTTGCCATCTGTTGTTGATAGTGGGAATAAAGTGAACCACGGAGCGGGCTCTCCAGTAACATGTTACAAGTGTGGAAAATTGGGACACTATGCCAACAACTACGTCCAGCAAGGGAAAGCTTGTTATAGCTGTGGGAAGGTGGGGCATATAGCAAAGGACTGTAATATGCCTAAACCCAAGCCGGAAATCAACGCTGCCAAAGCCGGAAGGCCGAAAACAAAAGGACGTGTTTACACTATGAGTGGTATTGAGGCTTCACCTTTAGAGGATTCCCTACAAGAAGGGAATGACATAGCTGGTAATTTTGAAGACTAGGGGCTTCAGGGATGTTTGGAATGGGTGGTTTTCTGCAAGTTTTTGAAGATTACGGAAGACTAGTTTTGTTTTGATTAGGAAAACTTTTTGTGTGATGTATGTTTTAATTTCTTACAAGTTTTAGATTCAAAATCTGACTCTATGTTTTAAATTTCTTCCGCTACTACTTAAATATGTAACCTTCTAGAAATTCTTATGTCTGTCTGTTTCCAAAACTTTCAGTACTCTATGTATGAAGTTATTCAGTAATCTCATCTGTCTATCTTCTTACCTAGTTATTTCTCTATCTTCCTATCTAATAATCTTTCTGATTGTCCATCTTGTCAAACCAACTCTCACTAGTAGTAATAATCTCGTTTGTAAAATGATTTTCCTATTCTGGGTCGACTTTGAGGGAAACTAGAACCCTATAGATGATAGTGTGAATCGTAATAGAAATTTTCATATGAAATTTTTGCCAAGGATCCTTTAGCAAAGAGTGGGTGGCGTATGAACAATAGTCGACAGTTATCTAGGAGTACTGTAACGAGTATTAAGGGACGGGTATAAGAAAAAGATAATACAGTGAAGAGTCGCAAAGCATTAGTAGATCTTGAAGATAAAATAGGAGAAGAAGAAGTTTTGGACGAATCGGATAAATGATGGTAGGATATACCAGTTGTTATATTCAGGAATGATTTGGACAATGACGTGATTAGCTATAAAATTATTATCGTTTTCTGACTGCTTAAGGACAAGGCGTGGGAGTAATTAACCCATTGGCTTGCCGGTAGTAGATGGGGCACAATGATAATTGATATAGACTTATATTGTTGAATTCTTAAAGTTTGGATTGGATAGTGATGATTCTTGATGGATAGTGTGAGGATACCCTGTAGTAAGAGTAGGAATGCTCGGAGGAACGAGAATATGTTATTTCTAAAGTAGGAGTGATAGAAAGATTTATCGGATGAGAGTTTTTCTATATTGATGGTTAAACGTAGTTTAGGTACGTAATTTCGGGGACGAAATTCTTTTTAGAGGGGTAGAGTTGTAACACCCTCAATTTTCAAATAGTTTTATTGATTTTTGATTTGCTTTAAATTAATTAAAATTATTTAATTAATAATTTTTGGGATCTTGAGGTGAGGATAATGATAGTAATATCTTAGGTTTGATTTTGAAGGGTTTAGAGTAGTAGAGTTTGGAAAACTGAGTTTTTGCGGGAACCGCATTCTCTCCTGATGCGGGGATAGGGTTCAGTATTTTTATGGAGGTCATTTTTACTCCAAAATAATTTTTAACGAACCAAAAGTGGTTCTTATAATATTTGTGATTTTTAGAAATTTTTCTGGAAATTTTTCAGAAAAACTTTATTCTACCCGCGTTTGGAGCTTTACCGGTAAACCGGGCGCAACCGGGACATGAAAAATAGTCCAAAAATTTAGTTTTGGGTTTCTAAATTTTTCTATGACATATTCAAATCATAAAATTCATTTCTCATGATTTTACTCATTTTAGAAAAATATTTATCTAAAAAGGGGGTTCGAAAACTACGCGTTTTACCGCTTCGAACTACCGATTAAACCCTAACTTGATGAGACTTAATCCCACCATTTTTCTGGTCAGATCTGGGCGCATGAGGGGCTGAGCCAAGTCTAAAAATTCTTCCAAAAGTCAAATGGTCAATTAGGGGTCAAATTTTGAATTTTCCCAAAATTAGGTGAGAGAGGTATGACTCCCAACCACCAAAGCATGCAAGCCCATACCTCCCCCATGCCCTTCTTGCTTCAGCCGAAATCTACTAGGGAAGGGAAGGAGAGAGAAATTCATTTGCTTCATACACTTCATCTTCTCCAAGTTCCATTTTCCATTTTCTCTCCATTCCCAAGCTTTTCCATACACAAAAAGACCAAGTTCTAGTGAGATTTTACATACCCAAGCTTCACAAAAAAGGTTTGGATCATCATTCTAATCCATAAACTTCTTTCATTTTTTCATTTCCACCACTTTCATGTTTTCATGAAAGCTTGAGTTCTTCATTTCACTAAAAATAAGCTTTTCCTTTGTTTAGGTTCACTCCATTGGAACCTACAAGCTTGGAAACTACCTTGGATCTATTTTCTTTCAAGACTTGAGTGAGTATTCATCTTCTCAAATTTCTACTCTTTAGGGTTTCTTGGTTTTCATAAAACTCATAATTCTATGGTTGTGTTTTGGGGTATTTTGAAAAAGGTAAATTTTTCTAAGTATGGGAACATCAAGGTGTTGAGTAGACCACTTGGTGTTGGTGTGGTGTGAAGGAGGTGATTTTGGAGTTAGCCCATTTTCAGGTCTTCAAGAGGTAAAGGGATTTTCTCAATAAGTTGGGAAGGATGTGTATGTGTGTGGTGTATGTTGTATGTTCATGAAAAACTCAAAGACTTGAGTTTTCATATTGGGTGTTTGAATGAGAAATCATTCTTTAGTAATATGTATTTTTATATATTTATGTATGAGTGAAAGTATGATTTTGGTTGAGGCATGATAATTTTTGATAAGCCTATGTGTTGTTGGAAAAAAATCATATGTATGATTTGGAGTGATTTGAAATGCCTAAGTGTATGTTTGATTTATGGCTTGGTGGTGTTTTTGCCTAAATGGATGAATATTGATTCTTGGATGTTTCACATGATTTAATTCTATGTGATTGGGATTGGTTTGAAAATATTTGACTAAGTGTGGTAAGAGGAGTTAAAAACTTTAATGAAAAAGTTTTACAAATGAAAACAAAGAAATTAATTAGGATTCAAGATAACACTCATGTTATAAAAGTTCGGGGGTAGAAAACGTGAAAATTGGACGCAGAAATTGGACGCAGATATTGGACGCAGAGACTGGACGCAGACTGGACACAGATATTGGACGCAGAAATTGGACGCAGAGACTGGACGCAGATATTGGACGCAGATATTGGACGCAGGAACTGGACACAGAAATTGGACACAGAGACTGGACGCAGATATTGGACGCAGAAATTGGACGCAGGAACTGGACGCGGACTGGACGCAGGAACTGGACGTTTTGGGGTCAAAATAAAATTTTAACAAGTTATGTGGTTTTAATAATTAATAGGAAGTGAGAAGGAAAAATAATAAGAATTAGAGAGTTAAAGTTAAAGAAGAACTTTAATTTCAAAGAGGAATTTTCCATAAAACTTACATTTTTTCAATAATATTACACGGTATTGGAAGAGAACCAATACGTGGCGAAGATAAAAATCTTAAAGACAATAATATTACACGGTATTGAAAGAGAACCAACACGTGGCGAAGATAAAAGTCTTAAAGACAATAATATTTCACGGTATTGGAAGAGAACCAATACGTGGCGAAGATAAAAGTCTTAAAGACAATAATATTACACGGTGTTAGGTGAAGGCTAACACGTGGCGATGAAAAACCCTAAGACGAGGGACCAAATTGATTGTGGTTGCAAATATACTGTCATATGCATTTGAGATATTGGCTTTTGCCAGGCTAGCATTTATTGCTATGATGAGAGCACACAATCCTATGCGGGGATTGTAAATAAGTATGGTCTGACTATAAGTCTTTGAGGGCATCCAGGTTACGAAGTTCTCAATGGCCTTGAAATGAATTCCCTTGTGCCGAGACGAGTCGTAATACCCAGTTTGGATGATCCTGACCAGGGCTATCTTATTTATGATGTGGTGTACGACGTAGCACAATGGGTCTGTACCGAATAAATGACAAACGATGGCCAAGAGTGAAGGTCAGTTTGCATTAATGATAGGTATACGATTCCGCCACATCGCTCTACTTAGTTGAGGAAGAAAAGTCTCCATGGAGCAGTGCACCGGTGTATGACAAGAGATATTGAAGTGACATGCATTATGCTAGAATGCTATGTGTGTGCTTGACTGTGTGTTTACCTTGATGATTTGTCTCTTGTTGATGATTGAATAGCTTAGCTAAAAGATTTGCGAAAGAGTAACTCTATATAAATATATTCTTGGAATGTATTACGTAGTATTTTATTTTTCATATGCAACCTTTCAGTGGATTTCAACTTGTGAAAAGGAAATTCACCCTTGCATATTTTCCTGTATTTGTATGTACGTTATGCGTAGATGTCCACTTCGAGATCTCTGATAGCCCGAGTGAGGGAGAGCTTCCGGCCCCTTGAGGCCGAGTTCGAGGGAGGGGGATGGACTTATGATCCCATCTCCCAATGGGCCACTGTGTGTGGACACGTGGTCAGGACGAGAGGAGGGGTGCTGGGCCCCGAAGAGGTTTTGGAGCGTGATATGGTTCTGGACGCTTACATGCCATTAGAGAGGATGCGCAGCTGGCTGGCAGCCGCACCCGAGGCACCTGTGGAGCAGCCGAGGCGAGAGACTCCAGCGGAGGAGAGACCTTTACCCTCATGGGTAACCGGATCCGCTCGGGAGTATCGTCGCATGTTTCGCCGCACGCGTCTCACTCCAAGGAAGAGCACCTTGCCGCGAGATCGTCTACCGAGGATGGCTCCATCAGTGACACCAGCTTCACCACCACAGACAGGGAGATCGACGCTTTCCGTTCCTTACGTTCGACCGTATGGCCGTTTCGTACGCTGCTCTTCTGACACTTCTGCCGGACCGTCGGGACACACAGAGAGGGGGAAGAGGAAGGTTCGAGATGAGCCAGAGCGGGTACTCATTGAGATATCTGAGGAGGAGGAGGACCCGGAGGAGGATCCCGAGGAGGACCCCGAGGAGACGTCATCGTCTTAGGTCGTAGTGGTGGGGGGTGTCTAGGGCTAGGTTGTAGAGTGTCTGTTAGCGACCAGCCTAGGTTTGGGATGTACATGTTCAGTGTCGTGTATTGGACACACTTTTTGATTTATCATTTTCCTAGGTTTAGCTTTATCGTTTTATTTTCTTCGTGTCATGATGATATATATATATGTGTATGATGTTTCTTTTCTTCTGAGTTTCAGGATGGCTAAGTGTGATGAAAGAAATCTTTTCGGATAAGATTCTTTTAAAAAAAAATTAGCCACCAATTTTGTTAACCTTAATTTATGAAAGACGTTTTTCCGCATTAAGTTTTAGTTTTTCACGTGACGTTCCTTGTGGGAAAAAGGGGCGTTATAAAAATTCTTCAAAGTTATAAGAGTTTACATAAGTTTGATCTTTGTTTGCTAATCACTTAGGTGGTTTATGTGTTTATAAGCTTTATTTGAATTGTTTATGAGCTTTATTTTAATTGTTTTATGAGCTTTGATATAGTAATGTTATAATGATAAATTTTAATTCGAGCATTTTTAAGCGTATTTTTATTTATTACCGCGTTATCAATCTCTTCTTTCCTAAGATCGTGTGAATACGGCTACGCCGAAAAACTCGATCTTTTCTCTTAATTTAATTCCTTGTGATTAAAACCTCTATAATTTTCTTGGCCACTAGTGTATATTGTGATTTGGTATGAAAGTGCATTTTTGATATACTGTCCTGCCTACTTTGAGTGCATAAAACTTTTGGACAAAATTACTAGAGAACTGTTAATTTAACTCCGCTACGCTAAAACCTCCGTAGTTTTATTGGCCACTAGTGAATACGATGATTTGGTTTGGTACGAGAGTGCATTTCCGATGTACTGTCCTACCTGCTTCGGGTTCGTATCACTTTTGGACAAAATTATTGGAGAAAAGTAAATATAATTAAAAATCCATGACTTTATTGGCCATTAATGTATATGAAGGTTGGTTAGGTGAGGGTGCATTTCCGATGTTCCTATCTTCCGGGCTTAGGGTTCATATACACTTTTGGGCAAAGTCCGTGGTGAAAGATTTAGTTATTCTGTATAAAATCTCATTAATTTTATTTGCCACAAATATATAAAGGTTGGTTGGGTTAGAGGGTACATATTTGTGGGGTTCTGGCAAGGAAAGACTTGGTATTTAAGTAGTCTTTGACTCACCTCTCTTTCCTGGGAACTCTAACATTGTACTGTTTATAATTCCTGGCTTAGGATTTTTATATGTACTCTTGGCAAAGAAAATTATTGGAGAAAGCTTTCAAAGGGCTTTTTACCAAAAATGAACCTACATTATATTATTATCACTTTTAACTGCTATGGTTTGGTCACCCAGTCGGCATTGCCGCCGTGTGATCATTCTGTCATCAAACTATTTTAAATCTGGGAAAAATCACTTATCGAGTAAAGAGTAGTAACATAAATAATGTGTACGATAATTTATTCCGTGTTGATAGAATAAGAGTATTTTACGAGATTTTATTACAAGAGGTAATACAGTAAAACGTGACAAAATTTTACAAGAGAAACCAAAGCGATATTATATGCAACATGTATTGTCATTGCATAAAGATGTATGAGCTTACAACCCAGAGAGGGTTGAGAATAGAGTCTTGTTGGGCTACAATTGCCTACTGGGATTATCCAGGTTTCTAAAGTCTCAATGGCGGGTAGGTGATAACCCTCGAGCCGAGATGATTCGTATACCCAACTTGGATAAATTTGACTAACGGACCTATTTATGATTTGGTATTCATTTTAAATGTAGCATTACCGAATGATTTTAAGAAGTCTGGTAGGACTATCTGATTATTCTAATAAGTTTACTACAGCCAATCGCTCAATGACGTTAAGGTGAAAAAAGTCTCATTGGAGCATTACACCGGTGTGATTATGGATATAGAAGTGGCATGCATAAATATGTTTGGTGTGATGATATATTACTTTGTTGTGATATGCGTGTTATAATCTGCGTTTGGATTTATTTTACACGAGGCATGATCTTTGTTTGTTGTTTTCTTATGTATTCTCTTATGTTATATTATGTGATAGTGATTTACATGTTACACTTCAATGAAAGATTAACTGTGTATATGAAGCACGACCTTTGTTGTTATTTTTCTTGTGTAACTCTTATGATATAACTTGTTTATAAGATTTTCACCCTTGCGTGATTTTGTAACATCCTGGCTGCCGTTCGGATTGACGACTGTCCCCACACACCAACACGGGTCTTTTCAGCATGCTTTGTCCTCACTCACATGCTTTCTAGGAAACTTCCCAGAAGGTCACCCATCCCGAAATTGCTCCAAGTCAAGCACACTTAACTGTGGAGTTCTTAAGCGATAGGCTACCGAAAAGAAGATGCATCTTGTTAGTATAGGTAGTACCAATCAATTCTATTAAGCTTTCTTCAACTGTACAGTCCCATACTTACACAGTCTCAGAATTCCTCTCATTCGGGTATGATTTCTGTTCATTCATGTACCCCTTCGCCTAGAAGCCTGCCAGGAGCCGCTCCTTGTCCGTGCCTCTCTGCACCGGCGATCACTCCCCGCCCTCGTCGGCCTCAGGGTGTCACATGCAGAGTTGACTTGAATCCAAATTAATTTATTTGATTTCATTTGGAAAACTTCTTCATTAAAGCTTTTATGTCCTCTTCCCACACTTAGTCAAATATTTTTAATTCAATCTCAATCACAATGAATCAAAGTACATGCAACATCCAAAAATCAACATACATCAATTAGGTAAGAACACAACCAAGCCATAAATCAAACATACACTCAAAGTAACCATCCATAGCATATTAACATACATCATGAACATATCATCAATCATTAACTCATCAAGCATGCATTAGGCATTCAAAATCACTTCAAACCATACATATGATTTTTCCAAGAACACATAGGCTTTTCAAAAATTACCATTCATCAACCAAAATCATGCTTTAACTCATATATATAAATATATAAAAATACATATTACTAAGAGAATGATTTTTCATTCAACAACCAATAGAAAAACTCAAGTCTTTGAGTTTAACTTAGAACATACAACATACACCACACACATACATATCCTTCCCAACTTATTGAGAAAATACCCTTACCTCTTGAAGTTAAAGAAAAAGGGCTACACCAAAATCTCCTTCACACCAACCCCAACACCAACACCAACACCAACACCAAGTGGTCTCTTTGAAGTCTTGATATTCACAACACTTAGAAAAATTAACCTTACACAAAATACACAAGAAAAGCACCATAAAAATGCAAGTTTTATGAAAACAACCAAACCCTAAAGAGTAAACATTTTGAGTAGAGAAATACTTACTCAAACTTTGAAGCAAATGGATCCAAGGTAGTTTTCAAGCTTGTAGGTTCCAATGGAATGAATCTAAACCAAGAAAAAGCTTACTTTTAGCAAAATGAAGAACACAAGCTTCATGAAAAATGAAAGTGATGGAAATGGAAAAATGAAAAGAGATTATGGTTTAGAATCATGATCCAAACCTTTTTTGTGAAGCTTGAATAGCCAAAAACTCAATAAAACTTAGACTTTTGGTGTGTAGGAAAGCTTTGAAGATGGAGAGAAAATGGAGTTTCTTACTTTCAAAGGTTGAAGATGAAGTGAAAATGAAGCTTCTCTCTCCCCTCACTAAGCTAAAACTCGGCCAGACCAAAGGAAGAATGGGGGAGGTATGGGCTTGCTTACTTTGAGTGCATGAGAGTCATACCTCATTTATCTAATTTGAAAAAATTCAAAAATTAGCCCCTTTGACCCATTTGACTTTTGAGATATTTTGAGAGTGAAAATTAGGGATAGGGTTCGGCCAAGGCAGACAAAAAATTGGTGGGATTAAGTCTCATCAAGTTAGGGTTTAATTGGTAGTTCAAAGTAGTAAAAACGCTTAGTTTTATAACCCCTTTTTAGATAAATATTTTTCTAAAATAGAGAAATCAATTTTATGACTTGAATATGATATAGAAAAATTTAGAATCTCAAAACTAAATTTTTGGACTATTGTTCATGTCCCGGTTGCGCCCGGTCCAAACGCGGGTAAAATAAAGTTTTTCTGAAAAATTTTCAAAAAAATTTCTAAAAATCACAAATATTATAAAAACAACTTTTGGTTCATTAAAATATTATTTTGGAGTAAAAATGACCTCCAGAAAAATACTAAACCCTATCCCCGCATCAGGAGAGAATGCGGTTCTCGCAAAAACTCAGTTTTGCGAACCCTACTACTCTCGACTCTTCTAAAATAAATCTAAGATATTTCTATCACTATCCTCACCTCAAGATCCCAAAAATCATTAATTAAATAATAATTTTAATTAAATTAAAGAAGATTAAAAGTCAATAAAAACTATTTAAAAATGAAGGTGTTACAAATTTTCTATGTCGTGGTTAAGTATGTTTGAGTAGATGAACTACCCGAGGCATGGGTTGGTTCCGGTCTGGCAACGTAGCACGAAGTTTGGGAGAAGGATCCGGAGGAGGATTCAGCGTAGATAGATAGGGATTCCGAGTGGGATCCTTGTTTGCTTTTCTGTTTATTTTGGGTGGGTGTCTAGAGACTTGAACCGGCTCAAGTTTACATATGGTAGCTTATATTTCGTTTATCTAACTTATGCTTGTACTGACGCAATCCTTTTGTACAACTATAATGTATATATATATATGAGATGAGGTCATTCCTGTACAAATGTGTATTTTACATTTTCAGCGTTCGAATTTCTACAGAGAATATTGAAAGGGATTTGTTCCCCATCCTTCTCATCTTTTAAAAAGGAAAAAAATTTACTCACATTTTTTGGAAAATAAACATTATTTTAAATGAATATGTAAATTAATTGCGAAAATCTTGGTTATTATGGTGTAATATCATTTTGTAGAAAGGGTGTTGCACAATGGATTTGGAAGGAGGGAGAAAACTGCCACGTCTGTAGCTCCGTCGTCATTAGTGTCGTCGGGATCTGTTGTGATGGGTACTAGCAATGTCATCTCCACTGTGATCCATCGCCAGACCACCACCGTGAACCCCGCATCCAACTACCGTCGTTGCCATCTCTTACAACCCTTGTGACCAATCAAATCATTATTGTGAGCCCTGGATTGATCCAATCAGACAACCACTGCCAACCCCCACCCAACCACACCATCAACCCACACCATGCGAGACAGTTTGGGTTCTACAAAAGTAATGAAAGGGGATTTGTGAGAGATGAAGAGGAGATCAATGCAGCCATCTCCCATAGTGCATGATGGAGGGTGATACAAAGTGAGAGGTGGGAGGGGAAGTTATCAAAGAGGGAGAAGACGTGCAGAACAATTGGGACTGAATTTTTTTATTAATAATAATATGACATGGAGAACTAGTTGGATCTCATTGGATGTCAGTGTAAAACAATTTTGCACCAACAGAGCATACAAAACAATATCAACAAAAAAATCATTATATTTTCATATTTATGTAAATAAGCCAAATTATTATGTGTAAAAGATTTTTAAGATGACATGCAGTCGAGTCTTTATAGCCAAAGTGACTTTTAAAGAAGTAATGACCTAGTTTATTTAATAAATAAGTCTGATTTAGCCTACGCTTGATGTACGCTGGGGCATAGTGTAACACCCTTATCCAAAAAGGATATTACACCATAGTTACCAAGAATTTTGAATAACTTAGAAAATATTTAGTGAAAATTGAAAATCCTTCTTCTGAAATACATGTAAAATTTTTTGCCTTTTTAAAGAAGATGAGAAGGATGGGGAGTATGTTCCCTTGAATCCTTTTTAAATGTTTTCAAAATGGTTTTCAGTGCGGAAGCATAAATAAAACTTGTATGAGTGCAATCTCATTTCATATAACCAACAGAGTCTTTACAAGAAAAGATTGAAAATGATACAGTGAACATCTGAGCCAGTCTAATCTCTAGACTTCTACCCAACATAATACCGTAACCATCTATTCTTCTTGGAATCCATATTCATCTATACAGCAACATTCTTTAGATCCTCTCCTAAGAGCTAACCCACTTCTCGAGTCAAACATCTACTCCGTCATGCATCAACACAACAAAGTAGACAAGGGTGAAACTCTAAACAAATTAATAGGAAAAGTACAGGCACACAGCAACATACAGCACTCAGATACACTGGGAATATACCAAATTAATCAGTATACCAACATAACAAACTATAAGCACTTTGCTTAAAACACAGTACAATGGAAACATCCAGTGGAAACATCGCTTTAAACGAAACATTTGGGAACATCGAGTAGGAACATCACGTGAGAACATCGAGTAAGAACATCATGTAGGAACATCGCCTTTCACCAGGCCTATCTCTTTCATTTCCAACCACTCAGAATCACTTATCTCAAACCACATAGAATCACCAGATAACACAAAACCACATTTAACATATAAGAATACCAATTCACACATTTCAGGAAAAACACACAGTCTTACCACTCAGATAGTCATAGAACCATTTATTCCAGATAACTCATACTTTGTTTATATTCAAGTCCCTAAAAAAATACATTGGTATATAACAGTACTAAAAAGTAATTAATTCATTGAAAAGGGTCAAAACTGAAATATTTTGAAAATACTTGAACACCGGTTTATTTTCAGAAAAAAAGCTCATTGAAAGTTTATTTCACAAATTTCCACTGTTTAAAAATATAGAGGATACTGAACCAAAAATATATAACAGTAGAATTCACCGAGAATCCCTTACTATTATATTCCCCAATCATCTTAGTCACGTATATACCGAGTCCCTAAATTAAGATTTCCCCAAATAACGTATCAACATAGATCCCAGGCCAGAGAGAGACAGACTGCTTTAGCCCCTTCATAGGTCTCACTTCCTTTCTAAACAGATCCATACTGATAAACTATTTATCTTAACCATGACCTTGTGTATCAATGATAGACAATATTAGGGTTTTCACAATCTAATAAATTGTATTTTCTTTGCGGTAAAATCGTATTTATGGTAATCTAAAATTCATCATTATAACGGTATGTTTACAAAGCTCAAAATTAATTTTAACATAACCTCCTTGCTTCACGAGATTTAAGAGAAAATTTGGGCATTATAACCCTACTATTATTAATTAGCACAGAATAATTAATTTAAAGCTTATAAAACAATTATTAAGGCATAAAAGCAAAAACACATAAAGCATACAAGATAAGCATAAACAAGAATCCAAACTCATACTTCTCAAATTAATATTGAAAGATTAACCCCTTACCTTGGCCAAAATTTGATGAAGAACAAAGCAAGAACACCAAAGAAATTTAAGAACTAAAGAGAGAAAAGAGAGAAAAGTGTTTGTCTTCTTGATTCCTTGGCTTGGTGTGTGAAAAATTATGAAGCACTCCACCCCTATTTATAGTGAATGGGGCGGCCAAGAGCTAGGGAGAAGGAGGTAAATAAAAATTTGTGTGAGGTAAGCCATGACTATCAAAATACATAATTATTAATTAGGTTTAATCCATTCTTTTTCTAATTGGTCCAAAGGCTTGCACAAGGATTGATGACTCATGGAAAAATCTGATCCAAGGCTCCTCAAAGCTCCTTGATGTCGACCAAGATGAGAGGGAAGGAAGGCCATTTGATTTCATGGACAAAAACTTTAGGTTTAGGTAGTTTTAGTGAAAATCAAGGGTAAAATGGTCATTAGACATGCCCACCACACTATTCAAAGCAATCATGATGTCCCCAGCTCTCTTAGGCTTCTTAGAATTATATTTGAACCCCTCAAAGTTCCTAAGTTTCCATTTCATAGCCATTATGTCTCTATTTGTCTCTGTTCGGCTTATTTCGCAAATAAGGGTTAAAATGGTATTTTCACTATCAAATGTTTAAAAATAATTTTAAATGGTAAAAACTAATGAGGAATCACGAAATTGACATATAAAAGCTTAATGGAAGAGTTTTGGGATTTTTACGGTAAGGGAAAGCCTTACTGTTTACAAAAACAAAGGAAAACGGCCGCGCCGTAAGTGAAAAACAGTAATTTTTCAAAAAATTCCAGAAAAAATCTCAGAAAATCACAAATTGAATTTAAACGCTAATGGTCCCTCTTGAAATTTGATTTTAAGCACTCACTAATCACCATAAATCCATTTTTGACCAGAAATCTCTGTTTTCCGTACTTTACGAAGATCGAAAAAGTAGCGTTTTTATCGGCTTTTCAGAAAATTACAAAATAATTTTCAAAAATCTCAAAAAATATAAAAACATAATTCAGCCTTTCAAAACCCTTTTCTGACCTCAGCTTGGTCTCTGAATCAGTGTTTAGCTTTTACTGTAAGTAACAGGGTCAAAACGGTAATTTCTAAAGTTTTCCAAAAATTCTAAGAAAATTTCAGAAAATCAAAAATATTAAAATAACCAACTTTTGTGAAGGAATTTTGTTTGTCTAAGTTGGTTTAACATACTTGTGCTATTAAAACCCTTATCCGTTAATAACGGTAAATAGGGATATCAAACGTCAAGGAAAGAGTGACTGTTTTACTGAAATAACTTGATAAGTATTTTAAAACCTTCATTATAAGACCAAAATAATTTACTTAGCACTTAGATCACAAAGTTTCATATAAAAATGGATTTTAAACAGTAACTCAGAAAAAAGGATGTTACACATAGACCTTGGCAATCAAGGTTCGCTTGATGTACGCTGGGGCATAGACCTTGGCAATCAAGTAACTTTGCCTATTTCTAACATTAGTATATCTTTTTATCATTTATATTATTAATTTAATGAATAAATAATGTATATCAAATATTATCACATATTTATAAATGCTTTAAAATTTTAATTTATAAAAATAATTAGAGATGATAATAGTGTAATATCAACACTCTCTATTAAAATTAAAAATTATATCATTTTACTTCATTAAATGACTAAAAGAATTAAGTTTAATCTATTTTTACATATAATACACGCATTTTATCCAATATATATAATACAAAATTAATCAATATAATTGTTAAAACATGTTATATCATCTTCATGGTCCATATTCATATATTCCCATTTTTAGATAGTTTAAACTTTTATAAGTATTTAATCTAATAGTTTAATTACTCATTTTAAAAAGTATATATGTAACTATAATAAGTGATACAATTTATATATAATAAAATATTAATTAGGATTTGAGTTGTAAGAATTTTGCACATTTAAAATTCATAAAAACTATCAATCCAACAATCACAATACCAACTAAGGCTGACGTGAGTGGTTAAAGTCTCTCGCCCCTTAACCAAGGTCTTCGTATTTCTCGATATAAAATAAAAAAAATCCAACAATCACAAAATTTACAATTGATATAAAAGTTATTGAAATGTACTAATAATCTATACATATCTATACATATAATCTATACATCTATACATATAATAAAGGGAATAGCCATCTTGTCTGTAAAGTCTAGCACAAATGGTTAAATTCATCTTGCGTTGTTAGATTGGACATGGTTTGAAACCCGGTTGGGGCGCTTGCGTGTGTGTGCGTTTACTATTTCTACTGGATAAAAAAAAAGGGAATAGCCAAGAATAATTGATTTTTGGTGTCATCTTTTTCTGGCCAATTTTGCCCTTAAATAACCGACTTTTATAATTTAAATTTAAACACTCACATGACTAAAAAAGTAACAAAAATTAATTAAAGGAAATGATATATCATATATTTGTGGCAGAACGTGGAAACGTAGCGTGCAATGAGGTGGGTCGTGTACAGTGGAGCGTGCTACGTACGTGTGTGTTGTGATGTTCTATAAATATTAAATAAAGTTGTTTTATTTTTATTTTGATTTAAATTGTGTTGTGATTTTAATTTTAGGCTTAAAAATATTTTTGGTCATTGCAAATATACCCATTTTGACTTTTCGTTCCTGCAATTTTTTTTTTACTTTTTCATCTTTGCAAATATCGCCGTCTCCGTTTTTGGTCCCTGACGTCAACTTCCGTTACAAAAAAACTGACGTGGCTAACGTCTGCTCAGCTGTCATTGCCACGTAACGCAACTAGATCGATGTGGGACGACACCTGTCACTGCCACGTGGATAAGTGGCTGACTGGGCATGATTAACATTTTAACCCTGTTTTAATTTTTTACACTTTAAAATATTTTTAAAAAAAAATTAATATTAAAAAAACTTTTAAAAATGCTGAGTCGTGTGTACCTCTTCCCCCCCTCCCCCCAATTCCCCCCCAAATCGTCTACCTCTTCTCCCCCAATTTCCCCCCCAAATTGAAACCCTAGTTCTACCCTACCCCCATTTCCCCCATTTCAGAAGAACGACGAGGCGGAGAACAGAAGACCACGAAGACCCTCAGGTACGGCACAATGGATAGAAGCAAGGGTTCTTGTTCTGCAACGTCGATGGGTGCTGTAGTCCCGGTTTGTGGTTGCGGTTTGTCCATGCGGCAGTTCATCTCTCGGACTGAAGAAACCCGCGACGAAAGTTTTGGTGATGCAGAAGACCCGATGTGAATGGGGGCTGCGGATTGTTTCTGTGGGATGACGAGGTGAACGCGGAAGGTTGGTCCAGCAGTGGTGTTGTGGAATCGGGACGGGTTCGCTGTGATTGTTCTTCAGTTCTAATGGATTTGGGCTTGAAGAAGAGAGGGAAGATGAAAATGAAGTTGGAGAGTGAGAGGAGGAAAGTGAAAATTTTACTGGGTTGTCTGTTACTTTCTTGGGTTTTTTGTGTGTTTTTTTCTCTCATCCCAGTGTAGCAATGAGGACAAGAAAGATAGTTTTCTTCTGTAATCGAAAGAATGCGTGAATGAAAGGTGTTGTCTGTTTGCATTGAATGAAATGTGTTTTCTGGTGTACTCCTTATCTGTTTTACAGGGACTAAAAACAAAAGTGCAAAATAAAACAAGGACTAATAACAAAAACGTGCAAAATGGATTTGTTTCCTTAATTCAGTAAATTGAGTAGTACATTAAGTATTCGTTTATATCCCAATTCAAGGACAATCAATGCACAAACTTGGACAAAGCAGTCTTTAACATTAACATTAAAAAACCATGAACATACTGGTTCTGGACAAAGCAGTCTTAACCAAAAAAGCTATAAACCAATCAAGTTACATATTCTGTCTTAACCATATAAAGATTACAAAACATCAGAAATGGTCCAAAACATAACAGAACCGAACATAAATACATCACTTCCTAGACAACAACTACATAAACATCCTCAATCTGCTTAATTTCCTCCATCTTCTGTTCCCAAAGTTGATAATATGTAGCCTTTGCAGCACCCATCATGAGATCCCTGATTAGGACTCCTCCCCCAAACTTCTTCTTAAAGTTAGCATACAAATGCCTTAGGCATAGCCTATGCTCTAAATGTTCATACATCTCTTCAAAAACTGGAATCAGGCCCTGCAAAACATAACATTAAAATGGTGTCAGAGGGACTAAAACCAAAATACTACTGAACATTACAAGTGTGTCAAAGGGACTAAAAACAAAAAAATTGGAAACTTCAGGGACCAGATCTATAAAACAGCAAGGAGTAAGGAGTACCTTTTGTTGATCGGAGATGAACACCCATCGCCTGTCACCTCCAATATCATCCAACAAGAGGTTCAGGAACCACCTCCATGACTCCTTGGTTTCTGTCTCACAAACACCAAATGCCAATGGGAAGTATTGGTCATTTGGGTCTCTTCCAATAGCTATCAATAGGGTACCACCATATTTGGTCTTCAAATGGCACCCATCTACCCCAATAAATGGCCTACATGCAGCCAGAAAACCCTTCTTGCATCCGGCACCCATCTACCCCAATAAATGGCCTACATGCAGCCAGAAAACCCTTCTTGCATCCTTCAAATGAAAAATAAAAGCTTCCAAACCTTGGCTGCAATGGTGGGGGGGGGGGGGGTCTCTCCACATGGATCTTGCAGGTGTTCCCTGTAGATGCCCTTACCAACTCTGCAGAATACCTACGCAATAGGGTATACTGTCGGGCTGCATCCCCTTCCACTACCTCCTTGGCTATCTTCTTTGCCTTCCAAGCTCGTGACATTGTGATCCCAGCAGAGTACTTCCTCATAATGTCACTTATAATTTCAGTCAACTTCACATTTTCAGATGACATCAACCTTTCTGCCACACTCTTAGCAACCCACTTACTTTTTGCACTTTTATTGTCAAATACCCTTGTACACGTGTGGTTCCCCACAAGGGTCCTAAGTCTAAACGTGTGGCTGTCAGCAACTTTACTTACAAGGACCTTAAAACCACAATTAGCCTTACACACAGCTCTTACTCTTAACTTGTCATTTTTTGTAAACTTTATCTCTCTTCCAATTAAAACTGAATGCTCTAAAACCTTAAAACCACAATTAGCCTTACACACAGCTCTTACTCTTACCTTGTCATCTTTTGTAAACTTTATCTCTCTTCCAATTAAAACTGAATGCTCTAAAATTGCTTGCTTAAACTGATCTGTTGAAATAAACTCCATCCCCAACTTCCATTTAAAATTTTTGTCCAAGTCCTCCTTCACAAACTTTGGATACTGAGGTTTTTTCTCACAATCTAAATCTTCACCATCAGAACTAAACAACTCCTCACTCAAGTAGTCATCCTCCATCACATGCTTGTGGGAACTACCACCCTTGTGGGAAGAATCACCCTTGTTAGGGGATACAATCTTCTTCCTTGCAACAGTTTTGACTCTAACCTTCTTACCATCAATGACCCTCTCATTTGAATATCGACCATTAGACTTGGGTTCACCAAATCCATCATCCACATCCATTGCTCTTTCCTCCTCACTGTCATCAAAATGCACACCACTTGTCTCATCATCATCAGAACTGCTATCCTCCTCACTGCCACTGTCATCAGTACCACCCACTTCTTGTCCATGCACTTCAACATTTCCACCAACTCCAGTATTCACTGGTACCTTTATGGTTGTGACTACAAGAGCTTTTGGAACTAACACTCCTGAGGCAGAAACATCTCCAACACCATGCTCCACATATATCTGTGCTTCACATTTATTTTTCAGTGCAAACTCACCCACCTCCAATACATCCTTATCATTCCTTAAAGCTCGATAACCTTCATGAGATTGAGGACCATCCACCTTCCACCATAGCCTAATACCTCTACCATGCCCAATCTCATTTAATATACCAATTGCCTCAAAGTAGCTCCACTTATCAATATCTACCCTCAGCTCAGCATGTTTATACCCCCCTCGATACACCAGATAAGGGTCTCTTACAAAGAACCCACCAACATGAAAGCTGACAACAAAGTAATTCATACCTGCATTGCAGGGACCATTTGAAAAAACAGTTCAATCGAAATACACACAGAAGTAAAAAATACCCAATAATGAAATACATCCCAAAATACAGAATACAATCCCTAAATATGAAATACACTCATAGAAATACAAAATACCCTAAACCCTAATACAAACCCAAAAACAAAATACAACCCCTAATGCGAAATACACACACAGAAATACTGAGAACCCAGACACACCCAAATGCAAAATACAAACCCTAATACGAAAAACCCTACACCCAAATACGAAATCATAACCAAATACAAAATACATACAAATATACGAAATACGTACTCATATACGAATTAAATACAATGCCCTTTAACAGTAAACCCACATGGTAGGTCCCCCCCCCCCCAAAATACCTTCTTCACTCGCAGAACAAGCCTCGGTCTTTCACAGTCTTCCACGCACACGTATTAGCCGTTCGTCGCTTTCGATGGTCAACCACAAGGACGGTGGATCGTGTGCTATCTTCTTCGAGGGACCACTTCGAGATTCCTTCTCCTTGTCTTCTTGCAGGGACGAAGATAGAAAAAGCTCAAAAGTGCAAATGAGGCTTCGATACCTCCAAGGCTCTCGGACCTTCTATTTTAATTTTAACCATTTTTTTATTTTAATTTAATAATCCTGGTCCTAATTAAATTAACTTACTAATCACGTTTAAAATGTTAATCATGCCCAGTCAGCCACTTATCCATGTGGTAGTGACAGGTGTCGTCCCACATGGATCCAGTTGCGTTACGTGGCAATGACAGCTGAGCAGACGTTAGCCACGTTAGTTTTTTTGTAACGGAAGTTGACGTTAGGGACCAAAAACGGAGACGGCGATATTTGCAGGGATGAAAAAGTAAAAAAAAATTTTGCAGGGACGAAAAGCAAAAATGGATATATTTGCGGGGACCAAAAATATTTTTAAGCCTTAATTTTATTTTTAATAAAATTTTATTTTTATTTTTATTTATAAATTATCTGAATGTTTAGTTAGATAAATCTAAAAATAGATAAAAGTTAAAGAAATTAAAATAAATTCAAATGTGTTCTGTACTATAAAAAAAATAAAAAATACTAATTTCTACAATTAAAAATCACTACATAATTTTAATTTAACCTAAAAAATAAAAAAGCAGCCAGACGGGCACGGCCGCTAGTAGATTATAAACTCTATATACCTTACCCCTCATACACACAATTATAAACTCAGGCTCTCATTCTATGAGTGACATAATCTCAATACGTAGTTTCCTAAAACATATTTATTGTATTTTTATCTCAGAAAATCAAATATCTTTTTTATGTTATGACAAATATTTTGAGTTTTACATTAAAGGAAATTTAATTAATATTAATTTTCTACTTAATTGTTTGTGTTATCAAAGAGAATCTTATTTTCATTAATCTTCTTTTTTCAGTCATTTCTTAAATTTCCAAAAATAAATGCTTCAAATATCTATATTTTTTATATTTTAAATAATTTTTTATTATCATTAAAAATTATTATTAGTTAAATCAATCGTTTCAAAAAAATTTACAATACACGATATATATATATAGAAAAACTATCAACGTCCGTTGATCCGACTGACAACTGCGGTTGGTCCTCATCTCAAGGTCTCGTGTTTGAGCATTGAGTTTGATAAAAAAAAGACGCTGGGAGGGATAACCATAATGCAGTCAAGGCTAGTAGCCGGAGGATACTCCTGCCAATACGCATGGTAACCAAATAATATATAGAAAAACTGAAAATTGAGTCATAAATAGCAGCTACGTACTTTTACTTCATTATTTCCTTTTAACGACGAGCATTGCATGGTTTGCTTAAAATTTGTCTAGTTATGTCTTTCGTGTAATATGTGTGTGACTCTACCTTAAATAGCCTCCATAAAGGAGTTCTCTAAGTGGGCCTCCCAGCATTCGAGTGTGGTTTGGTCACATTAAAGTATTTCTAACAAACTAGCATTTGTAAATCATGACCGGTAAAGTCTACATAAATGATACCTTAAGTTGAACATCTCAGTCATAGAGAGCATGTTAGCTATGGAACGTCAGTCATACTCTTGTAGTGCGATATGGCCATCTCTACATCTTCGTTAATACAACGAGGGTTAAATATATTTTTAGTCTCTATAAATATGTATTTTTTTACTTTTAGTCTCTACTTAATTTTACTCCTAAGTTTGATCCTTTGTTTTTTCTTCATTTACAAATTTGGTCCCTACTGTCAAACTAGGTCTGTTAAGTGCTGATGTGGTAGACAGAAGTCCACATCAGCACATGCCAACTAGTCATTTTTTGCCAAATGGACATGCTGACTCGGATTTATATTCAATTAAATAAATTATTTAATTTTTAATAAAAAGCACAAACCTGCACTCTCAAAGGCCAAAGTTTCTCTTTCGCTCTTCTCTTTCTCCAAAAATTAGGGATTTCACATCTTCCTTCTTCTTCCTCTTCTCTTGCCCCAACCTCCTCGCAATGACCCTCACCACTTCCCTTCTCTCCTTTAGCGTGACTCCTCCACCCAACTATACCGGTGAGTTCCATTTGGAGGGCCGAGTGGGGGTTGAGTTTCCTTGTTCTTTACACTTGTGCTCACATCACTTGAGATACCGATTTAACTCTAACCCTTTGTTTGGACGAGAAGAGAAATAGAGAAAAGATGAGAAATAGAGTAGATTTTTGGTATTGTTTGGTATGACAGAAAGAGAAAAGAAAGAAGTGTGAAGTTCTCTCTCTCTTTGATTGGTTGGATAGAAAGTGAGAAGAGAGAAATGGTAATATTTTATACATAGACGAAAATGCCCTTAACTAAAAACTAGTATCTAATTACTTTATTTTAATTAATTAAAATAATCAAATAATTAAAATCAATTTAAGTAAACTTTGTAAATTAAATTTTTAATTTAATATAAATCAATTATTAATCTTAATTTAATTGAATAATTAATCTAATTAAATTATTAATCTATTTAATAGTTTTTTTTATCTTAATTAATTAACTAATTTAATTTTTTTAACACAAGAACATGTGGGTAATAATTTGATCCAATTTTATTTTATAAATTTATTAATTGTCTAATTTAATTATGTAATTAATTAAATTTTATTTTAAATAAACTAATTAAAGGTTTTGAGTTTATTTTAAATTAATTAATTATTCATTTTATTTTCTAAAATATCCTACTCTCTCCCCACCGCCAACAGAAAAAACCCAAAAACCCTCACGTCTTTTGCCCTGTCCCCACATTTCCACCCACCTCCCCAAATAACATTTCCTCTTCTCCCCGTCGACCTTCCCATTCCCCAATAACCTTTCCTCTTCTCCCCTTCGGCCTTTCCATGTCTCCCTCCCAACCCCACACAAGTAAATCAAGGTCTATAGTTTAAGATATAGAGAAGGTGAAAAATGAGAGGAAAATCAGAATGTGTTGTCGATGGCATATCTCATTTCCCCTTATTCCTCACTGCAGGCCACCCACCATGAACTGCTACTAACGCCATTAGCACGGTTGAGGCAAAAACGTGAAGTTGTGTGAAAATGATCTCAGCAGTAATTGACAAATCAAGGTTAGTTTTGGAAGTGAAAATATTAGAGAAGAAATCTTTGCCCTTTTTTCGCAATCTAGCAAAGAAATAGAAATGTCGTGGGGCCCATTGATTTTTTGTCTCTCTTCTCAACTTCTCTTCAAACCAAACGGGAGAACTTTTCCATCTTTCTTCTCTTTCTCTCTTCTCTAACTCTCTCTTCTCTATTTCTCTCATTCCAATCAAAGCTTAAATGAAATGCAACAATTAATGGGCTACAAAATAAACAATTACAAAAATGAGATTATGTGCCTAATAGTATTACAACTTGTTTTTTAACATATTACTTTGAGTGGAAGAGGAGGTTAACAATGAGAGACAAAATGGAAGGGGGTGAATTGAACAAGGGGAGGCAAGGGGAGGAATGGGAATGAAGGGGAAGGCAATGAAGATTGGTTGGTCTCCTCAATTTGGGGATTAGGTTTTTTTTTATCTTTTTATTAAACAATTAAATAAATTATTTAATTGGCTTTTGTTGTAAAAAAATAAATCTGGCTTAGCATGTCCATGTGGCAACAAATTCCAATTGGCATATGTTGATGTGGACTTCCATCTGCCACATCAACACTTAACAAACCCAGTTTGGCAGTAGAGACGAAATTTGTAAATGAGAAAAAACAAAGGACTAAACTTCGGAGTAAAATTAAGTAGGGACTAAAAGCAAAAAATGTATATTTATAGGGATCAAAAATATATTTAACCCATATGAGACGATGATGTTGATGATCATCCGTTGGGATGAGGCCTGATCACCAAGATCACCCGAGTCATTGTTATTTTTTGTTCTTTATATCTATTACATAGTACTTTTGACAGTACTATTTGTATTGATACGCTTGTGTGTATTATTATGACTATTATTTTTTATCAACTTCAATGTGTTATTATAATTTTTCCTTTGTTATGTTTTATATTCTCAGGCTTCATTGCACTTTTAGTGTCCCAATTATTACGATTGTGTAATTTTGGTCTCCTAGTCTCCAATTGAGCAAATTGAATCCCACAATTATTCCAATTACTGCAATTAGGTCTCTCCGCCACTATGTCATTCAATATTTAACACCTGTACTCTATGTGACACACGTGGGACTGATTTGACACTAAATTACGTCAACCGGGCATTAAGTCGGACCATCTCGGCATTGATGGCAAGACGAAGACTCTCATACGTAAGAAATCTTAAACAATATATGTTGCATTACGTGTGTTACCGACGTGCTTTGAAAACATTTTTGGCATATATCTTTCTATAAAACAAAACTTTTCTAGCAATCTACACCATGTCAGGGTGACATGACTTAGTATCAAATCCGTCTCATGTGTGCCATTAAAAATTGGACATAGTGACGGAAGGACCTGACTGCAACAATTGGGATAACTGAGGAACCAATTTGCTCAATTGAAAACTGGGGGACCAAAATCACACAACCACAATGATTGGATGAGCAAAAGTTTTTTAAATAGGCTTGATGTTGCGCTTTCTTGAGAAAGCGCTACATCAGGTCAAAACGTGGAGACCCAGATGTAGGCATGTAGAGCTTTATCAAGGAAGTTCTACATCAGGTTTATGAAAAACTCAAAACACACTCTCACTCGGAACATTCCGTCTCGCTCCCAGCTTCATCTCTGCACTAGATCTCACTCAGAACGTACGATCAAAACTCAAAACCCTCACTCCCAGTCCAGAGAGAGACGGACTGCTTTAGCCCCTTCATAGGTCTCTCTTCCTCTCTAGACAGATCCATACTGATAAACCATTTATCTTAACAATCACCTTGTATATAAATGATAGATAAGATCGAGTTTTCACAAATAATAAATTGTATTTTCTTTGCAGTAAAATCTTATTTACGGTAAGTCTAAAATTCGCCATTATAATGGTATGTTTACAAATTCTCAAAAGTGACTTTGCCATAACCTCTCTACTCACACGAAATTTAGTATAAAATTGGGCATTATAACCCTACAATTCATCAATAGCACAAAACAATTAAATTAAAGTTATAAAAGAATTATAAAACATATATAAATAAATTAAAGCTATAAACACATAAACAAGCAATTCAAACACAAACAAGAATCAAAACTCATACTTCACAAATTACTTTGCAAGAAAAACCCCTTACCTTGGCCAAAACTTGAAGAAGAACAAGCAAGAACACCAAAAGAAATTTAAGAACTAAGAAGTAAAAGAGAGAAAACTTTGTGTCTATGCTTCAAGCTTGTGGTGTGAGTTAAAATATGAAGCATGATGTCTATTTATAGATGGGGGGAGGGGTGGCCAAGGAGGGACCAAGAGGGAATAAAAGTGATTTGTGTGGTAAGCCATGACTACATAAATACATATTTATTAATTAGGTTTAATCATGCTTTTATTTAATTGGCTACTTCTAATGACTATGCATATGACTCATGACCAAAAAGTTCATCCAAGGGCCCTAGTGTAACACCCTTTCTCCAAAAAGGATATTACACCATAGTTACCAAGAATTTCGAATAACTTAGAAAATATTTAGTGAAAATTAGAAATCCTTCTTCTGAAATACAGGTAAATTTTTTTGCCTTTTTAAAGAAGATGAGAAGGATGGGGAGTATGTTCCCTTGATTCCCTTTTAAATGTTTTCAAAACGGTTTTCAGTGCGGAAGCATAAATAAAACTTGTATGAGTGTAATCTCATTTCATATAACCAACAGAGTCTTTACAAGAAAAGATTGAAAATGATACAGTGAACATCTGAGCCAGTCTAATCTCTAGACTTCTACCCAACATAATATCGTAACCATCTATTCTTCTTGGAATCCATATTCATCTATACAACTACATTCTTCAGATCCTCTCCTAAGAGCTAACCCACTTCTCGAGTCAAACATCTACTCCGTCATGCATCAACACAACAAAGCAGGTAAGGGTGAAACTCTAAACAAATTAATAGGAAAAGTACAGGCACACAACAACATACAGCACTCAGATACACTGGGAATATACCAAATTAATCAGTATACCAACATAACAAACTATAAGTACTTTGCTTAAAACACAACACAATGGGAACATCCAGTGGGAACATCGCTTTAAACAAAGCATTTGGGAACATCGAGTAGGAACATCCTGTGAGAACATCAAGTAAGAACATCATGTGGGAACATCATGTAGAAACATCACCTTTCACCAGACCTATCTCTTTCACTTCCAACCATTCAGAATCACTTATCTCAAACCACATAGAATCACCAGATAACACAAAACCACATTTAACAGATAAGAATACCAATTCACACATTTCAGGAAAAACACACAGTCTTACCACTCAGATAATCATAGAACCATTTATTCCAGATAACTCATACTTTGTTTATATTCAAGTCCCTCAAAAATAAATCGATATATAATAGTACTAAAAAGTAATTAATTCATTGAAAAGGGGTCAAAACTGAATTATTCTAAAATATTTGAATATTAGTTTATTTTCACAGAAAGCCCAATGAAAGCATGTTTCACAAATTTCCACTGTTAAAAAATATGGAGAATATTGAACCAAAATATATAACAGTAGAATTCATCGAGAATCCATTACCATTATATTCCCCAATCATCTTAGTCATGTATATACTGAGTCCCTAAGTTAAGAATTCCCCAAACAGCGTATCGGTACAGATCCCAGGACAGAGAGAGACGGACTGCTTTAGCCCCTTCATAGGTCTCACTTCCTTTCTAGACAGATCCATACTGATAAACCATTTATCTTAACCAATGACCTTGTATATCAATGATAGATAATATCAGGGTTTTCACAAAATAATAAATTGTACTTTCTCCGCAATAAAATCGTTTTTACGGTAATCTAAAATTTGTCATTATAACGGTATGTTTACAAAAGCTCAAAAATGATTTTGACATAGCCCTCTTACTTTTACGAAAATTTAGGAAAATTTGAGCATTATAACCCTACTATTTGTAATTAGCACAAAATATTATTAAGGCATAAAAGTAAAAATACATAAAGCATACAAGACAAGCATAAACAAGAATCAAACATCATACTTCTCAAATTAATATTGAAAGATTAACCCCTTGCATTGGCCAAAACTTGATGAAGAACAAAGCAAGAACACCAAGAACACCAATAGTAAGAAATATGAGAACTAAGAAGAAAAGAGAGAGTGTTTGTCTTCAAGCTTGTGGTGTATGAAGTTTTATGAAGCCAAGATGCCTATTTATAGGGAGAGGAGGGGTGGCCAAGCTAGGGAGAAGAAGGGAATTAAGAATTTTTGTGATGTAAGCCATGATTCACAAAATACATATTTATTAATTAAGTTAAATCATGCTTTTATCTAATTGGTTCAAAGAAGTGAGTCATGGTGATGACTCAAAATCTAGAAAGATGAAGAAGCTTCAAGACCATGGGGAGTCACCATGCAGGTCGTCCAAGAATTTTTCCAGAAGAGGGAAGTGAAGTTACAACTTTGCCCATAGGGTTTTCAAGTGAAAACGAATGAAAATCAAGGGTAAAATGGACTTTTCACTAATCAAATATTCAAAAATAATTTTAAATAGTATGACTCAATGAGGAATCTCAAAAATAACATGTAAGAGTTCTATGGAAGAGTTTTGGGACTTTTACGGTAAGGGTAACCCTTACAGTTTGCAAAAACAGAGAAAACGGACGCGCCGTAAGTGAAAAACAATAATTTTTCAGAAAATTCCAGAAAAATCCCAGAAAATCACAAATTGAATTTAAACACTAATGGTCCCTCTTGAAATTTGATTTTAAGCACTCACTGATCACCATAAATTCATTCTTGACCAGAAATCCATGTTTTTCGTACTTTACGGAGATACGAAAGTAGCGTTTTTATCGGCTTTTCAGAAAATTACGAAATAATTCCCAAAAATCCCAAAAAATATAAAAACATGATTCAGCCTTTCAAAATCCTTTTCTGACCTCAGCTTGGTCTCTGAATCAGTTTTTAGCTTTTACTGTAAGTAATAGGGTCAAAACGGTAATTTCCAAAGTTTTCCAAAAAATTCTAAGAAAATTCCAGAAAATCGCAAATATTAAAAGAACCAACTTTTGTGAAGGAAGTTTGTTTGTCTAAGTTGATTTAACATACTTGTTCTATTTAAATCCTTATCCGCTAATAACGGTAAATACGGATGTCAAATGTCAAGGAAAGAGTGACTGTTTTAATGAAATAACTCGATAAGTATTTTAAAACCTTCATTCTAAGACTAAAATAATTTACTTAGCCCTTAGATCAAAAAGTTTCATATAAAACATATTTTAAACAGTAACTCAGAAAAATGGATGTTACACCTAGCTTGATGGTGATGTCGACCAACATGAGGGAGAGGGGGGACCATTTGATTCTTTGTCCAAAAGCTTTATGGTTTGGTAAATAAACGAAAAACCAATGGTAAAATAGACCTTTTACAAGAAAAATTCCAAAAACTATTATTAAAAGGTGAGGACCTATAGGAAAATTTCAAAAATGATAAATAATAGTCATGAAGACTTCATACAAGAGTTTCTGGAGTTTTACGGAAAGGGTAGGCTTTACGGTTTGCACCAATAAAGGAAAACGGACGCGCCGTAAGTGCAAAACAGTAATTTTTCAGAAAATTCCAAAAAAATTCCCAGAAAATCACAATTATAATTTAAACACTAATGGTCCCTCTTAGAATTTGATTTTGAGCACTCACTGATCACTGAAAATCTATTCTGGTTTCCATAATCTTCGTTTTACGTGCTTACAGGGGCCGAAAAAGAAACTTTTTATCTGTCCTTCAAAAAATTTGAAAATAAATTTCATAAACCATAAAAATATGTAAAAACATGGTGTACTGTTCCAGTTTTTCGTTTTGACCTCATTTTGGTCTCCGTATCAGTTCTCAGCTCTTACCGTATCAGTTCTCCGTATCATTTTGGCGCACAACCGCTGCTCCTAACACCACTGTATTTATTCAAATGATCTACTATCAACCTTTAGATATAACATACTCACCCATTTAATGGTTCGGAGTGAAATCTCTTGCTTCTTTTGTCCTTACTCCATTTGCTGTAACCTAGATAGTCTACTAATATTTTCTTTCCTTGTTTACTTCCTCTTTCTCCATCTTCCGACATTTTCATTTGACGGGTCTCTTAGTGCAAAAATCTATCTTCTTAATCTGTAACTAAGTCCTGCCTCAAAATCATTTTGCACTGCTATGCTCCATCAAATTTGAACTAAAAATCGAAAGTACTTTTAGCTAAACGTTCAGACTTTTAGCTGCGTACATACTTACGGTCATACTTGTTTGTGGAAAAAACCCCCAAAAATCCTTTTCTTATTGTACTATGCCTTAATCTTTTTATCACTAAGATACCTTTAGTAAGTCATTTTAATGACTATTGAATCCTTAACAATAATCCTCATCTGATGAAAATTTCCAATACTATTCTACTTAGCTATAGGCTTTAGCTATTTAATCTCAAAGATGACTTTCTCGTTTTCCTTTTGATATTGTAACCTCAACTACCGAATATTTCCTTTCCTTCAATCGGAATCAAACCTTAAGTTCCTCTTTCCTAGGAATTTTTGACCTATCAGTTGATACTTATTATCATTATTATCTTTCTGCTACTGGCAAGCTAATGGATTAATTACTTCCATACCTTGACCTTAAGTAGTAAGAAAACAATAATTATTCTATGACTGATCATGTCATCCAAATCAAAAGCTTAGTTTGTAAGAGTAAGTTTCTATTTATAGGAGTAAACATAATATACACCAATATATATATATATATAAAATTAACACAACATCAAAGCAATCAAATACTTATATATTCATATATATAGCAACCAAGTTCAAACATTTCCCAATAGGCTCTAATCCTATGGAATGTCTCCAATAACTATACTCCCACTTTTGAGTGTTATGATTCAAGCCTATTAATAACTAGATCATACTTATAAAAATAGAAAGCAAAACAACGCATCGTCCTAGATCCCACTAACCATAAAAAAAATCTTCATTTCCTTGCTCCAGGACCCTTATGTTCCAATGTTGGATTGTTGGCTACTGGCTTTTACTCCCTACAAGTGTTTGACAGATGCCCAATCTTCCCACATCTGAAACAAGTTGCTCCCCTCTGATTGCAATTGTCGGCATGATGTCCTATCTTTCCACTATTATAACACTTCATCGTGCTTATCCCTTTATTCCTATGATTTACATTCCTAACAGTAGGTGTATGATTCCGGTTTGGTTGTGAATTTCTGTAACTTCCCGAGTTTCTTGTATATGGCGTATTCTGAAACTGCCTTCCATTCTGATTTTGTGGCTGGGACCTAAATGGTCCACCCACATTACCTTTTCCTACTACCTTTTCCTTCTTCAATATTTCCAACTGCCGACACTTTTCAACCAGAGGTTGAAAATGACGGATCTCTTGCACAAATATAGCTTCCTTGATATCGTAACGAAGTCCCGCTTCGAAACGTTCGCACTTCCATGCCTCATCAGGTTGAAGCTGGAAAAAGCAAAAGTACTTGGCCAAAGTTTCGAACTTCGCCGCGTACGCATCCACAGACATCTCTTTCTGCTGTAGATTTAGGAACTCCCGTTCCCTTTCAGTCCTAGCACTTTGCGGAAAGTACTTAGTTAAAAACCTAGTGCGAAAGATCTCCCAAGTTATTTCTTGATGCTCAACTTCTAACAGTTGTTGTACCCCTTTCCACCAGTACTCTGCATCACCAATAAGCAGGTACACAGCATAAGATACCTTAACTTTCTCAGCACAATTTGGGGCCACAAATATCTTTTCCAAGTTCTGAATCCAAAGATCAGCTTTCTCTGGATCAGGTTCCCCATTGAACTATTGCGGATCATGCTTCCTAAAATCAATAAGTCCTTTAGCCACAGCAGCCCTATCTGCCCTTAACTGAGACTGTATGTCCCTCTGCTCCGCTTGCTCAGCTTGTTGTGCCATAGTAGCAGCCATAGTGTTCATTGCTCCAATTGCTCGTTCCATTACATCAACGTTACGTGCAAACATCGTTTTCTAGGGTGTAACTAATAAGAACATATCTTCTTTAAGAAAACAAGTTTACCAGGCAATTTCACAAAAAAATCCAACGTCTATACTTTCCTATAATAATCTGGTGACCTTTTGAATGAACAACTTTTTCCCTACAAACCAACATGAATTCCAATCCACATGTTTTGTCCTCACTAACATGTTTTTTCAGAAGGGAATCCTTTCCTATACAGTCCCATACCTATATAGTATCGTTGGCATAGGTAGTACCGGTTAATTCTACTAAGTTCCCCTTAACTTTATTGTCCCATACCAGTATAGTCCAGATTTTCTCGGCTGTACTATCCCATATCAGTATAGCTTTGGCACCAAAGTATCACAGAATCAAACAAGTCATTCAAGTTTCACTCAAAAATCACACAGCATACCACCTATCAGGGTTCATAGCTCTTTGGGAATGAAATAATTACACAGCGGCTGAGCCGACTGCGGTAATCAGTGTCCAGCTTTCTTAAAACTTGATATAGACTTAGTGAGCGAAATACAGCTGATTAGTTATCGGCTTAAGTTATTTTTGAAGATGAAAAGATCACATGACGACAGAGCCATCTTTGGTGATCAGTACCCAATCTTTAAAAATCGATTTACTATACTAAGTGAACGTAGTCCAATTGTTTCCCTTTGGAAATACTTAAGCACTAATTATCTTCCAGGAAAAAGGCCAATTGAAAGCCTATCTCACTAATTTCCACTGACATAGACATTGGAATTTAAACTGAGTTATTTACATATATATACAGATTGGATACCCACTCGATATTTTCCCACTGTTAATATAACAACAGAATTCACCGAAAATCTGTTACTGTCATATTAAATTCCGAAAGATGCTATAATAGTAGAATTCACCGAGAATCCATTACTGTTACACTCTTTTATCCAATCCAATCTGTTTATATATACAATATTAAGAAATCACTTCTTTCCCAATTTATCTTAGTCACGTATATACCGGGTTCCTAGTGTTAAGAATTCTCCAAACAGCGTATCAGTACAGATCCCAGGCCAGAGAGAGACGGACTGCTTTAGCCCCTTTATAGGTCTCTCTTCCTTTCTAGACAGATCCATACTAATAAACCATTTATCTTAACCATCACCTTGTATATAAATGATAGATAATATCGAGTTTTTACAAATAATAAATTGTATTTTCTTTGCAGTAAATTTTTATTTATGGTAAGTCTAAAATTCGCCATTATAACGGTATGTTTATAAATCGTCAAAAGTGATTTTGCCATAACCTCTTTACTCACACGAAATTTAGTATAAAATTGGGCATTATAACCCTACAATTCATCAATAGCACAAAACAATTAAATTAAAGCTATAAAACAATTATAAAGCATATATAAATAAATAAAAGCTATAAACACATAAACAAGCAATTCAAACACAAACAAGAATCAAAACTCATACTTCACAAATTACTTTGCAAGAAAAATCCCTTTCCTTGGCCAAAACTTGAAGAAGAACAAGAAAGAACACTAAAAGAAATTTAAGAACTAAGAAGTAGAAGAGAGAGAACTTTGTGTCTATGCTTCAAGCTTGTGGTGTGAGTTAAAATACGAAGCATGATGTCTATTTATAGATGGGGGGAGGGGCGGCCAAGGAGGGACCAAGAGGGAATAAAAGTGATTTGTGTGGTAAGCCATGACTACATAAATACATATTTATTAATTAGGTTTAATCATGCTTTTATTTAATTGGCTACTTCTGATGACTATGCATATGACTTAGGACCAAAAGGTTCATCCAAGGGCCCTAGCTTGATGGTGATGTCGACCAACATGAGGGAGAGGGGGGACCATTTGATTCTTTGTCCAAAAGCTTTATGGTTTGGTAAATAAACGGAAAACCAATGGTAAAATAGTCCTTTTACAAGAAAAATTCCAAAAACTATTATTAAAAGGTGAGGATCTATAGGAAAATTTTGAAAATGATAAATAATAGTCATGAAGACTTCATACAAGAGTTTCTGGATTTTTACGGAAAGGGTAGGCTTTACGGTTTGCACTAACAAATGAAAACGGACGCGCCGTAAGTGCATAACAGTAATTTTTCAGAATATTCCAGAAAAATTTCCAGAAAATCACAATTTTAATTTAAACACTAATGGTCCCTCTTAGAATTTGATTTTGGGTACTCATTGATCACTGAAAATCCATTATGGTTTCCGTAATCTTGTTTTACGTGCTTACAGGGACCGAAAAAGAAACTTTTTATCTATCCTTCAAAAAATTTCAAAATAAATTTCATAAATCATACAAATATGTAAAAACATGGTGTACTATTCCAGTTTTTCTGTTTGACCTCATTTTGGTCTCCGTATCAGTTCTCAACTCTTACCGTAAACTGAAGTGACCAAAACAGTAATTTCAGAAATTAGTTTTTCAAAAAATTCTAGAAAAATTCCAGAAAATCATAAATATTATAAGAAACAACTTTTGTGAAGAAAGATAATTTTCTGGGTTGGTTTAATATATTTTTACTAATTAAACTCTTTTACGTCTATTACGGTAAGTACGATTTTCAGACGTCGTTGGAAAAGTGACTATTTTAATAAAATAAGTTGATAAGCATTTAAAACCCTTAATTATGAGGCTAAAATAATTTTCTTATCACTTAGATCACACAACTTCATATAAAACAGATAAAAGATGGGAATACAGAAAACAGAAGTTTATATAAGACTTAACTATTTTACTATTTATGCTATAATACTTAATTGTAACTGATCATTCTATTTTTCTTAGGTTTCTATCAGGTCTTTGTAGTCTCTATCTTATCTATTTTTTCATCTCTGGTATTTGTCCATTTCCTAACTAACAAACTACGGAGTTCCTTTCAAAGGGACTAAAACTGTAATTTCTTTATATCCTCATCTTATAATCTAAACTTAATTCCTAAAACCTTTATATATCATCAAACTACTATGTCTTTCCTTAAATACCTTTTGGAAGTGTTGTATGAATTTTCCAAATTCATTTATTATTTATCCTAATAATTAGAGTGTCCGTATATAATTTCCCGACTTCCGTATTTAGCTCTAAACTACTAAGTTTTTATCCAAAAAAACTTCAAAGTAATTCTAATCCTCTAAAATTAATACTCTGTCTCTTAGAGTGAAATTTTAGGATGTTACATCTTACATGTACACCTCTCTCGCCATCGATTCACCTTTGCAATGTGATTTATTTAATTTAGGTTTTTGTTCATCTTTGAAATAAAAGCGTTAAACCAATAAAGAAAAGGAAAAGGTCATCGTTATAACATGCTTTAATTCCTACATAATCTTTTGTTTATTCTTTTTGTGAAATTAATATGCTTTCATCATGCATTTATTATTTATTTTTGTGTTAGTTTTCTGTTGTTGGTGAAATATGGCTTTTCCCTCTGATGATTGTGTTCCAGAGACCATTTCTACTTCTATTCCTCATACCGAGGACACCCAGGTGGGAGACTTCAGGTGAAATATGTAATACGCGTTGCTTTGAAAATTATTTGATTATGTTGTATCATTTCCTCACACATATACTTATGATCCTATCTTTTTGTTAGGTTAAATGGAATCAAGATGGGCAACCAATTGGACAAAATGGTGCAAAACTATCAAGTTACAATGGGTTGCAAGTTCATCGGAGTATTCCAATTTCAATAGATCATTGGAGAGATCCAAAGGCCGAGACAGTTGAAAGATTACCTTTAGACTAGTATTTTGGTAAACATTTGCTTAATCTAGACATTTGTTGCTTTTAGTGACAATGTCTAATCAAATTTAACTTGTTTTTTGTATTGTTTTGCATACTAATTTTGACATTTAGGAAAGACACATGAGTTATATAATGAAGGAAGCTGGGGAAGCTTAATAGGGTGTGGAGAACCTGTCTGACTACAAGTTGACTGAGAGATATGGATGGAAATATCAACGAGCATCCTCCAGCCAAATATGTACAATACATATGTGTGCAGGATTGGAAGGCCTTTGTGGCCAAACGCATGGATAGCTCTTTCCAGGTTAATAATTAAAAATGCAATTCCTATAATTCTATTTTATATTATCACTAACTACTCTAACTATAACTATTTTTTTTATAAAAATTGAGTGATAAAAATCGCGAAGGAGCATCAAACCCTCATTATCCATATCTGAAAATGCGGGTGCACGCTTGAAGCAACAGTTGGTAAGTAGACTTGGTTGTGTAACGTTCGTATTTTTAGGTTTCTGACTTTATTATATTGTAATATGTGGATATGTGATCCATGGGGATTAAATAGATTTTAGGAAACTAAATCCAATAGATATGATTCTCTTGAGCTTAGAAATCAATAGTTTAAGTTCAACGTCAAAAATCAAATAGAAATTTCGTAGTGTTTTAACTGTCGGAATGACTGTGTTATGAGGAAGAAACCCTAAATTGAAGTTAGAAAAGGGATCTCAGGATACCGATATTTATTTTATAATATTTGAGGATTTTAGAAATTTATTCGAGAATTTTCTAATAAACAGATGAGAAGAATTACAGTTTTGGTCATTGTAGTATGACTAGGATGGATTGTGAGTGAGATTGGAGGCCAGAACAAGTGGAAAAAAAATATTTTTATGGGTCAAATAATGTTTTTACATTATTTTGGAATTTTAGAAATTATTTTGGAAATTTTTAGAATAGCATATTAAGAATTGCAGTTTTGGTCCCTGTAGAATTAAGAACAGGGTAAAATGGAGATCAGATGGATGTCAGAAGGTTAGGAAATGATAGAAAATCAAATGTAAAGGCTACCAATAGTGTTCTTATAAGATTTATGATTTTTAGGAATTTTCTGGGATTTTTCAGAGAAAGTGCAGTTTAACCCTAATTTACGGGTTATGGTGAAACCGAAAAATTACCGTGTTGCTTCTGAGTTGATTTCTAGGTACCAAGACCCTTTTGGCACTTTGATTTCGTGGTCTTGGCTCATCATAAGGGTTATGAGAGCTTTTTACCTCAATAGGTGATTTTTGGACAATTTTAACCCTGAAACACAAAAGTTACCACAGTTTATTACCGTAAATTACCTTTTACCATGGTTAAAAGTGATTATTTACCTCTTCCTCCTTTCCAGCCAGAACCGCCTGCACCCTTGTAGAAGAGTTTAGAATTTTCTTGATTCATGGGAAAAGACCATTTTACCCTTAGCTTAAATAGTTAATTACCAAGTGACGAAATGACCACTTTGCCCTTTCGGTTTTGCCCTTAAGTTTGGTTTAAATTACCAAAGAGCCATGCAGCCATCTTGCTCATTTTAGACTCTTGATTAGGCGCCTATTTGGTGGGAGAAATAATCTTGGCCATTGATTCCATCCCATTACTCAAACCTAAGTCAAATTAACCTAATCTAGTTCCATTTTAACCATGCTTTGACTCTAGTTGGATTGGTTCATATCCTCTTCACCCTTGTCTGCCCAAATCGCCCCTTGAGCTCAAAATGTCACAAGTTTCATCATTTCATTTTTGTGACTCATGATTTTTGGACCAATGAGAGAATAGTTGGTTTATTAATTTCTTAATTATATTTTAGGTAATCATTTCAAATTAATTCAAGCTTATCCAAGTCTATTCTTGGAGTAGCTTGGCCGAACCCTATGGAGAGAGAGAAGGAGGTCCTTTGTTCATTTGCTCACTTGTATCTTCTTGTCTAAGACCAAACTTCTTCATTTTCTCTCTTACTCTTTCTCCTTCCTCAAGCTTTTTCTTCCATTTCCATGGAAGCTTTTTGTAACACCCCGATTCATATCAGAGTAATTACTGACTTTTATCTAACTTTAATTCATATCTCTTATTAAAATTTGATAAGGTAACAACGAAAATTAAAAGCCTTTCATAATTAATTTCTCAAGATTAATACCACGTTAAAAAAAGATACTTAAAAGTTAGATATTACATTCTAATATCCCTAGGATATGATTACATCCAAAAGTAAAGGCAATATAAATACATAATTCATAAAACTTAAACACCTAAATCTAGACATGATCCGGTCTTGACTCTCTTGAATGAGCATCCTCATGGATTGCTATCCAAATGCTCTTCTCTATAATGTACCTGTAACAAAACTTAAACTGGTGAGATAACAATTATCTCAATGAGTCCCTTAAAACAACCCAGTAAGCAATGATAAGGATTTATGGTCACCTTATCACATTTAACAATTCCATTAATATCAAATTAATTTCATAAACTTATACCTTGCCACATTTCAAAATCATAACGTGTTACACTTAGCACTTAATCCTTGAAATGCTTTATTTATAATAAGCATACTTATAGTATTATATACATACTCTATCGTTTCTCGTGATTTCCCTTAGGGTCTATGATTATCATAAACCAGGAACTATGTCGCTAGGCCTGAAGGTCACCGGACCGACACCATGAACTACGCCGCCGGGTCTTATCGAACACCGGACCAATGCCATGATCTACAACATAAGTGATTAAACGTCTTTAATTCGTAAGTGGCGTCCCATCTTACCATGAAATACCGTAGCAATGATATTCTTGTCTATTAAAGAATGTTAGCATGATTTCAATGACATTCTTATCAATTAAAGAATGAAACATGATTATAATCTGTACATTATAACATAACACAAAGAGTACAATTTACTTAGTAGATATCCAGTCAACATGTCATAACTATATATAGAGAATTCAATATTTCTCATCCATGACATTTCATACTTAGGTATATAGGATTCACTATAATTTAATATCTACTTTTCGAACGCATGAATGCATACTGCCAGAATTCCAATTTCATAAAACAGCAGCAGGGTATGTTTCTAAAACTGAAACTTAACACTTTAATTACTATGCCTAAACACATCCAAATTGAGTGATTCCAAAGGCTAATCTACTTCATTTTGTATCTATTTTAATATGTCACAGGAACCAGTACAAATGGATACAGACACAGAGAGAATCGAACCAATTATCAGCCATTGTCATGATATCAATCTCGTCAAACAGCATCAGATTTCGTTTAAAAAACTGAAACTTGTAACACAAATTACTATGCCTAAAAACATCCAAATTGAGTGATTCCAAAGGCTAATCTACTTCATTTTGTATCTATTTTAATATGGCACAAGAATCACAAGAATACAGTAAGTACATTTTCTATTAGACACAGTTCATCAGACTATGCCCATATCAGAATTTCAGTAAATCCTGTCAGGATTCTTAGACCTAATCCGAAACTTGTAGGGTCCATATATTACTCAATACTAATCCAAATGAGCTAATTCCAGAGCCTAAAGTGAATCCCTTTATGTCTATTTTAACATAAAACAAACAGAATCACATTTGGATAAGCATACGATAAGTTATAGGCAAATCATTGGACACTGCCAGGATGCTAAAATTACAGGACAACAGCATTGTCATCAAGCATTCACTTTGGAACTCGAATTTTAACCCCTTTCTGGTACATGCAAGAGCCAAAACCCACATGCAAAACCATTGGAACCCACATACATGAACTCTAACCCAGACTTAGGTAATGGATGATGCTCAAACATCATCCAGTAAGGAAAAAGGACTCACCTTTAGAGAGAGGAATGATAAGATGAAGTGGTTGTCTTTGGGTCTGCCTTGCTCCTGGCCGAAATCCTCTAGCAACTTTGGGGAGTTTGAGCTACTCTTCCCTTTGATAAAGATGTAGGCTTTCTTCAAAAGTAAACCTCCTCTTAGATGAGCTATGGTGATGAGTTGAGAACACTCATGGAAGTGGAAAGTTGAAGAAGAAAAATGGGAAGTGCTGGTGATGAGGTGATAGCTGAGTGTGAGGAGAGGAAGGGATTGGAGATATGGAGCTGTGTTCTTTCTTTCCTTGTACCTAATGAAAGTGAAATCAGCCTTCTCCCTTCTACCCCCTCAAAGGCGTGAATCAAAGAGGAAAAGAGAGAGAGAAGAATTATCTCACCCACTCCCAATCCTTTGCATGTGTAGGTATCGGTCTAGCTTAGATTGTCTCTTGGTAAAGGTATGGGTCAACTTGCAATTAGGTAATATGTGTGTGTATGTGTCGTGTGTGTAATAGAGAGGGAGATGAAAGTTTAAATTTTTCTACAATACTCTATGCTAGCTAACCTTCGAACACATCAACACAAACAATATACCTAGCATTTTATTATGATAACATATATATATAAATAGAAGTTAAGCATATTACTTAAGTAACTCCAACGATAAACATAATAATATATCACTTATAACCTAAAGTCTTAAAATTGGGGATGTTACACTTTTCACCATCTCCTATCATATGTCTAATCCTTTACACAAGCATCAAGTGTAGAGAATTCATTTTAAGACCCTAGCCTTCATCAAGATCATCAAACTCTTTATAGATTTTTGTTCTTTTGGATTTTGAATTTTCAAGCCACAAAGGTGTTTGGTATAGGTAAGATTTTCATGAATTATCTTCTTTTCGGTTCATATGTCTAGGGTTTGATTTATATATAATATATCTTAAGCTTTTCTCTTGGTATTTTGGGTGTATTGTGCTTGTTGGATAGATGGTGATCAAAGGGTAGTAAGAGATCAAGAAGCTAGGATTTTCCTTCATCAAGCTAGCAGTAAGAGGTAAGGGGGAATTTCTCTTACAAAGTTATTTGTGTTCTTAACATGTATGTGATATGCTTGTTTGTGATTTTTGTTGCCCATGTGATGATTTGGAGATGTTAATATATATGTTGATTATGAAAGAGGTATTGATTGAATAGATGTGTTATGACAAGTGATTGATGATGATTTTGGCATGCTTAAAATTTGGTATGAGAGATGATGACCTTGGTTGTTCTATGACAATGATTTTTATGTGTGAAGTGTTATTCTACTTGTTGTGATACCTTGGTCTTTTATGTCATGTTAGAGCCTTGATTAAAGACTTGTGTGTTGTGGTTTAATTCTCTATATCAATGATATTGGATTTTGAGTATAAGAATCAATCCAAGTTTCACAAGAGTTCTTTTATACAAACTAAGTATTCAATGAATGTTCATAAACCCAAAGTAATTGGTTATAGTTTGACAAACTTTTGAAATGATCCAAGAACATATTTTTATATATTTGATCTTAATTAGGGCTTAATCATGTGAAGAAGCAATTTAATTGGTTTTAATTGAGTGAAAACCGAATCTGTCATGCCCTGGGTGTAGCTTTTACCAAAACTGTGAAAATCGCATGCTGTTTGAGAAACAGGGGACAGACCTGTTCACGCCTAGGGTGTGACAATTACCATGCCTGTGAACAGTTCTGGACTCTGTTAAGGAAAAAAAAACCCCAGAATTTACGAAATTTATTTTTAAAAGCTTATAAAATAGAGTCTTTTTAAGGAAAAAATATCAAATTTGAGTTTGGAAATCAATAGGTATTTTAGTTCTATTTTTCTTGAAGTTTAAACATTCAATACGGAAAATACTGTTTTTGGAAACAGGGTTATAATTAAGTAAGAGAATTGAATGCAAGAGAAAGAGATGTTTGATCGATATAATAAAAAAGAGATGAGTATTACATAACCAAGAGAGAAGGTTATAACATAGAGAAGAGATTAATAATGTTACAAGTGGTAACATAGTGATGTGTTTGAGATAATTACAAGGGAAACCAAAGTGAAAATGATTGTGATTAATTGTTGTGTGCAATATATTATACCATGTGCATAAAGAGAAAGAGATTTGGCAAGAGGCCATGAGATGAGCTACAACCCAGAGAGGGGTTGAAAATAGGTACGGTTGGCCTACAACTGCCTACTGGGATTATCCAGGTTTTGAAAGTCTCATTGGCCGTATGGTGACTCCCAACGAGCCGAGAATGAGTAGAGCACCCGGCTTGGATAAATCTGACTGACTGACCTATTTGTGATATGGTGTCACTGAGTGCGTTAAATAATTGTTACTTGGACTTTACTGTTTGTTTAGCCTTGAACAATTATGACTTAAACATGGCTTTCCTGAATACTGTCTTGGTCTTTACTGGAGGTTTAGCCTTGAATAGTATGTTAAGGATTGACTGTGGCCTATCGCTCAAATGTTGTTGAGGAAGAGAAAAGTCTCCATGGAGTATTACACCGGTGTTGAGAGGGAAATAGAAGTGTCATGCATTTTAGATATATCTGTGTGATCATATATTGCTTTGGTGATGAGTTGTGTCTTATAAGCTGTGATAGCATATTGTTGTGGTGATGTTATATGTGTGTAATTATACATTACTGTGATTGAATTCAATGTACTTGTGGTAATGTATTATTGTGATAGAGAACTGTGGTGATTGCATAAATTGATTGACTACCCCAATTGCAAAAAGAAATGTCAGTTATAGTAATTGTGAGATAAATTACCTTTCCGACCAATCTCTGACATCTCTTAGGATCTGGATAAGGCTCTCCTTGATCAGGAAGTAATCTGTGATTCGGATCCATGGGACTATCAACGGATCCACAATCTAGCATGCCTGTTTCTTTAAGGATATCTAATACGTACTTCCTTTGTGAAATGACAATCCCCTTCTTTGATTGAGTCAACTCAATACCAAGGAAGCATTTTAAATTTCCATGAACTTTGGTCTGGAAGTGATTGAACAGTTGCTCTTTTAGCTAAGAAATTCTTGTATGGTCATTGCCAGTGATGACTATATGATCAACGTAAACCACTAGATAAACACATTTTCCAAGAGAAGTATGACAATAGAAAACCGAATGATTCGCTTCACTATGTTTTAGTCCAAAATTTTGAACAATGGAACTGAACTTCCCAAACCAAGCTCATGGGGACTGTTTAAGACCATAAAGAGAGTGTCTAAGTCTGCAAACCAATCCAAACTCCCCCTGAGAAACAAAGCCAGGAGGTTGCTCCATGTAAATTTATTCTTCTAGTTCACCGTGAAGGAATGCATTTTTAATGTCTAGTTGATGTAGTGGCCAATGACAGATAGTAGCCATAGTAAGAAAAAGACATATTGAAGTATTTTTTGCCACAAGAGAAAAAGTATCTCTGTAGTCATGACCATAGATTTGGGTATACCCATTGGCCACCAAACTAGCTTTGAGACGACCAACTTCTCCATTTGGACCAACTTTAATAGCATACACCCATTTGCAACCAACAATTGTCTTCCCGGGAGTAAGAGGAACCAACTCCCAAGTACCACTATGTTCAAGAGCTTGCATTTCATCAATAATGGCTTGTCACCATCTTTGATGATCAAGAGCCCCACGAAAGTTTTTGGGAATTGAAATAGATGATAATGAAGATATAAATGAAAAACATGAAGGAGATAAACGATGATAACTAAAAAAATTGTAGAAAGGATGGGGATTGTGTAACATCCTAAAATTTCACTCTATAAGACAGAGTATTAGCTTTAGAAGATTAGAATCATCATTGAGATTTTCAGATAAAGTATAATGGTTTAGAGTTGGCATAGGAGTCAAATAGTATTTTACGGACATTTTTGACAGTCAGAATAAGTTGATAATGAATATGGAAAATTCATACTATATTTCTAAGAGGTATTAGAAGATACGAAATAGTTACTTGATGTTCCATAAAGGTTTTAGAAATTAAGTTTGGAAGTTTAGAGAAAGATATAAAGGGAATTACAGTTTTGGTCCCTCTAGGAGAAACTCCGTAATCTGTTAGTTAGGAAATACATAAATATCAGAGATGGAGAAATAGTTAAGATAGAGACTCTAGAATCTAGTATACTTAAGATAGAATAGAAAATAATAAGTCTTGTTTGGTATTATAATTTAAAACGGTAAAATAGTTAAAATCTTATATAGACTTCTGTTTTCTATTTTTTCGTCTATTATATGTTTTATATGAAATTATGTGATCTAAGTGTTAAGAAAATTATATTAGTCTTATAATTAAGGTTTTAAAATACTTATCAAATTATTTGATTGAAACAGACGTTTTTCCTTTGACGTTTGGGTTTTTACAGACAACTGTATTTACCGTTATTAACGGATTCAGTATTAAATAGAAAAAATATATCAAAACCAACCCAGAAAATTATCTTCCTTTACAAAAGTTGTTTCTTTTAATATTTATGATTTTCTAAAATTTTTAGAAATAATAAATTTTAGAATTACTGTTTTGGTCCCTATAGTTGATAGCAAGAACTGAGAACTGATTCGGAGACCAAGTTGAGGTCAGAAAGAGATTTTGAGAAGCTAAATCATGTTTTTACATTTTTTTTGGAAATCATTTCAAATTTTTTTGAAAAGCATAGCAAAAGTTATTTTTTTCGGTTCCTGTAAACACGAGAAACGAGGATTTTCGAAGCAGAAATGAATTTTTAGTGATCAGAGTATGCTCAAAACCATTTTTCAAGAGGGATCATTAGTGTTTATATTCAATTTGTGATTTTTTGAAAATTTTCTGAAAAATGTCAGTTTTGCACTTATGGCGCGTCCGTTTTCCTTTATTTATGCGAATCGCAAAACATACCCTTACCGTAAAAATCCAGAAACTCTTCCATGAAGCTCTTACATGACATTTTTGAGATTTCCTATTGGTTCTCACCCTTTAAATTAATTTTGGGAATTTTTGATTAATGAAAAGACTATTTACCCTTGATTTTTACTTAATCTACCAAAACCTAAAGTTTTTAACCAAGCTATCCCATAGCCCTTATTTCTCCCATCTTGGTCGACATCATTAGGTTGTTATTAAGCCTTGGATGAGCTTGTCACATGGATTCCCATCCTAGGGAAAAGCCTTGAACCAATTAGGAAAAAGATGGATTAAAACCTAATTATCTAGTCATTAATTTTGATCTCATCTTCTTCCTCCCACTTGCCTTGGCCGGCCCCTCCATCATGACTGACTTGAGTCTAGTTTCTTCTCAAGGCTTCTCAATTTTGAGTCATGCCATGAGTCACTTGCCTAAGCCAATTAGAAAAAGGGTTGATTAAACCTAATTAGTTAATTAGGCATTTTAAGAGTCATGACTAACATCACATGATCTTTTTTCTTCCTCCCTTGTCCCTCCTCATGGCTGCCCCCTCCCCTATAAATACCCCCTCATGCCTCATAAGTTTCCTACAACAAAAGTCTTTGTGTTAACAAAGTAAAAAGCCTCTCTTTTCTCCTTTGTAGTTTTATCTTTTCTTGCTTGGTGTTCTTGGTTCTTCAAGCCTTATTCTTCCAAGTTTTTGTGGCAAAGGTAAAGGGAACCTCTTGCAAATTAATTTGAGAAGCATGAGTTTGATTCTTGTTTGTGCTTGACTTGTGTTTTTTGTGTGTTATAGCTTTTATTTATTTATTTATTTATGCTTTATAGTTGTTTTATGACTTTAATTTAATTGTTTTGTGCTATTTATTAATTGTAGTGTTATAATGCCCAAATTTCTTTAAATTTTTGTGGCAATAAGGTGAGGATGGCAAAAGTAATTTTAAGCTTTTGTAAACATACCGTTATAATGGCAAAATTTAGATTTACCGCAAATATGATCTTACCGTAAAGAAAATGCAATTTATTCTTTTGTGAAAACCCTGATATTGTCTATCATTGATATACAAGGTGATGGTTAAGATAAATGGTTTATTAGTATGGGTCTGTCTAGGAAAGACAGAGACATTTAAAGGGGCTTTTTAAGTCCGTCTCTCTTTCCTGGGAACTGTACTGATATGCTATTTGGGGAATTCTTAACATAGGGACCCGATATATACATGACTAAGATAAATTGGGAAAGAAGTGATTTCTCAATAAACGTATATATAAATAGATTGGATTGGATAAAAAGAGTATAACGGTAATGAATTCTCGGTGAATCCTACTGTTATAGCATCTATCGAAATTTAATATAACGGTAATAGATTCTCGGTGAATTCTACTGTTATATTATCAGTGGGAAACATCGAGTGGGTATCCAATCTGTGTATATATATAATTAACTCAGTTTTATTTTCAATGTCTATGGCAGTGGAAATTAGTAAGGTAGGCTTTCAACGGGCCTTTTTCCTAGAAGATAACTGGTGCTTAAATATTTCAGAAGAGAATCAGCTTGAGTTCGTTCACTTAGAATAGATGAAATCTTTTTAAAGTTGGACACCGATCACCGAAGACGGCTCTGCCACCGTGTAATCCATTCATCTTCAAAAAATAACTAAGTCGGTAATTAATTAGCTTTACTTCGTTCACTAAGTCTATATCAAGCTTTCAAAAAGACGGACACTGATTACCGCAGTCGGCTTTGCCGCCGTGTAATTATTCCATTCCCAAAGATCTAGCTAAAATCTGAAAACAGACACTTACAGATTAAAAAGTGGACATAAGTTTTATTACTGTTGATCTCTTCTCTCTCGATCAATCCTAGGTGGCTATGCCCCGTTTTGGTCTACTTGAAATGAATTAATAAACCTTTAGTTTATATATCGAATCACTCTGTTGGGCTGCTCACCTCAGTTCGACTATGTCGCGGTGTGATCAATCCTTAATTGACTTATTAAAGCCGGGAAAACCACTTAACCGTAACAATCGGTAGAATGAGTAAAAGAGGGCAAGAATTATTTACTACTACAGTAAAAGAATATTTTTATCTTAAAAGTGATAAGTTATTTCCTATAAAGTATTTTGATGAGATCTAAAGACGTTTTTAAAGAGAAGTTGCAGTAAAACAGAGGAAGTTTTACAAAGAGATGCTAAAGAGATTTTAAGTGCAAATTTAGACAATCATTTGCATTAAAGACGATGAGCATACAACCTAGAGGATAGGGTTGAAAATAGGTTCTGTTGGACTACAATTGTCTACTGGGATTATCCAGGTTTCGAAAGTCTCAAATGGCCTTGTCGGGGAATACCCCCGAGCCGAGACGAGTCGTATACCCGGCTTGGATAAATCTAACTGACAGGTCTATTTCTGATTTGGTATTCATTTTTAAATGCGGTATTACCGAAGTATTTTCAGGGGTCTAAGTGGGATTCCCTGATTATTCTGTTAAGTTTACCGCAGCCGGTCGCTCAAATGATGTGAGATTGAAAAAGTCTCCTTTAAGCATTACACCAGTGTGTTTTGAGAGATTTTGAAGTGACATGCATAAATATTCCTTGACTTGATGATATTCTTGAGAGTGCATTGCTTCTGTAGGTTTACAAGACACAAGGTAAGACCTGTTTGAATGTGATTTATTTATAGGTCTTGTTTGAATTGTTACTCTGCTATATGTGTTTTTGATGTTCTGATATATATATATATATATATATATATATATTCTTGCGGTGTGAATTGAGTGATATATGATATGTGTTTTGATGTGCTTGTACTTTTCATATTACTTTGTTTTAGAGTTTCACTCTTGCCTACTTTTATGTTGTGTTGATGCATGACTGAGTAGATGATTTACCCAAGAAGTGGGCTAGCTCTTAGAAGAAAGATCTGAAGGAGGATGTTGTATAGATTGACAGAGATTCCAAGAAGAATCTGTATTATTGTCTTAGTTTGGGTAGAGGTCAAGAGACTAAATTGGCTCAGATATACAGTTTATTTTATGAAACTTATGCGAGATTTTTATGTATATGAGATGAAATTATTACTACAAAAGGTGTTGGTTATAGTTTCACATTTAAAAAGATTTCGAAAAGTATTAGGGAACATATTCCCTGTCCTTCTCATCTTTTATGAAGGCGACAAATTTTACCTGCATTTTTGGAGAAGAATTTCCAAGTTCTATCAAAATATTTTCTAAGTTATTGCGAAACTTTTGGTTACTATAGTGTAATATCCTTTTTGGAGAAAGGGTGTTACAAATTGTGAGTTGATTGAGTACCTTTTCTGAGAGCATGGGCCAATCGGAATTTGTATCAGGAGGTTCCGTGGTATGAGTGGATGATTGAGTAGGACATGGTTCATGTGGTTCTTCAGGTAAAGTTGGATTAACAACCTGTACTCACCGCTGATATGTGGCAAGAGGTGGTGGGTACTCAATTTGGATATTGCTAGGAGCAACATCAAGAGGTTCTTCATGAGTAGTTGATTCCTGTACATGAGACATTGTTGGACCAATGTATGGAACAGGAAGCACTTAAAGGACAGAGTTGGACTTATCTGAAGAAGATAAGAAATATGGAGTCTCTTCAAGGAAGGTAACGTTTGCAGACATATAGAAACATTTATTGACTGGAGAATAACACTGGTATCCCTTTTGGAGTTTGCAATATCCATGAAAAACACATTTGATTGCACGAGCAGAAAGCTCATCCTAACCCGGACACACATGAACAAAATAGGTGCATCCAAAAACACGAGGAGCAACATGAAACAGTGGTTCTTTAGGAAATAAAATGGAGTATGAAATTTTGTTATCAATAGACGAAGAAGGCATCTGATAAACTATGAAACATTTAGTTAAAACAACATCTCCCCAATGATGAACAAGAACATGGGCATGAAGTAACATTTCTATTTTTCCTTTCTGTGATTCCATTTTGCTGAGGAGTATGAGGACAGGTGGATTGATGTAGGACACCTTGTGAGGATAAAAAAGATGAGAAGTTAGAAGAAAAGTATTCTTTAGCATTGTCACTTTGAAGAACTTTGATTTCTTTTTTGAATTGGGTTTTAATCTCATTATAAAAGGAAATAAAGATTGACAATAATTCATATCTCTCTTTCATTAAAAACACCCAAGTGCATCAAGAAAATTCATCAATAAAAGTGACAAAATATTTGAAACCAAAAGAGGATACAGGACTTGGTCCCCATATATCTAAATGGATACAACAAAAAGGGGAATCACTGCTATTTTCAGTTTCTCTTGGAAAAGAGGAACGAACATGCTTGCCAAGCTGACATGACTCACAGTCTAAGGTTTTTAATTTTTCAAGACTTGGAACTATGTAATTTAATTTTGGCAAACTTGGGTGACCAAAACGCTCATGAGGAAGTTTTGGGGATGATGCAGCAGTAGCCCAAGACACAGAAGAACTTGGTTGAAGATAATAAAGACCATGAGATTCACGTCCAACGCCAATCATCTGACTCGTACCACATTCCTCTATAACAAAGGAATCAACATCAAAGGTTACTGACCAGTTTAAGGAACGAGTAAGTTGGCTGAGAGAGATTAAATTAAAAGGACAACTAAGGCCCGGTTTGGATTGGCTTATGCAGAGCTTATTTGGGCTTATATACTGACATAAGCACTTGTCAGCGTGTTTGGCAGAGCTTATGAAAACAACTTATGGCCGGTTCATTAGCTATTTTGGGCTTATTTTCATAAGCTCCCCATGATAGTTTATCAAAATAGCTTACAACTTATATGAAATCAGTTTTACCACATTCTCTCTTTGACTATAAAAATATCTTATACATAAGCTTTGATCAGATAAGCGCTTATGCTATAAGTGGTTAAATAAGTTGCTTATCCAACAAGCCCTAAGTATGAATAAAGCAAATTTTAAGGTTAAGGAAGGAGAAGGAGAGACATGACCAATTCCTTTGCCAGCAACCTTAGATCCATCGGCAAGGGTAATAAAATGAGGAAATTTAGGTGCAGATATAGAAGAAAACAAAGAGATGTTACCAACAATGTGATCAGAGGCACCATAATCGATTATCCATGGACTTTGACTATTACTAGATTATGAAACACAGGTTGTTGAAGTGTGGGCAGCAGTGATTGAAGACGACTGTGACAACTTCACAGCCTTTAATTGAAGATATTCTTTATACTCTTTTTCTAAAAATTTCTAATCAGATTTTTCAGACTTGGAGATGTTCACTGTCTTCTCTGGGAACCCGTACGTGAAGAGAGAAACATTTGTCTTGGGTGTGACTCATTCCTTTACAATATGAACATTGAGGACGACCACTTCTTCCACCTCTTCCATCTCTTCTTCCACGATTTCCACGTCCTCCTCTTCCACAAGTAGACACCATTACAAAAGATTCAACTGGCTCTACTGAATTTCCACCAGTTTTTGGTGAAGGACCTCGAAGGATCGAGTAACCGAATCTTCCATTGAAGGGACCTCTTGACTAGTCAGAACTTGATCACGAACATGCTCATAATCTGGATGCATTCCTCGAAGAATCAGTACATGGTACTGATTGTCAAGTTTCTTCTTTTTAGCTTCTATAGTAACAGCTTCCAAATACATTTTCAATTCTTCAACAACAGATTGGGCTTTAGAAACATATGGAATCATATCATGATCAGATTGTTTAAGAGAAGCTAACTTTTTACAGAATCATATAATCACTGAATATCATTAGCAAAGACACTTTGCACCTTTTTCCAAAATGAGTTATGTAACGTCCGTAATTTTAGGTTTTTGACTTTATTATATTTTAATATGTGGATATGTGATTCATGTGAATTAAATATATTTTAAGAAGATTAAGTTGGTAGATGAAGTTTTCCTGACGTTAGAAAACAGTAGTTTAAGTCGGACGTTGAGATACAGACAAAGTTCTATTTACCGTAAATAGACGGAATGGTGACTTTGTGAATTAGAAACCCTAGATTTAGGTTAAGAATAAGATTTGAAGGTACAAATAGTGATTTTACAATATTTGAGGATTTTAGAAATTTATTTTGGAATTTTCTGAGCAATGGATAAAATGTTACCGTTTTGGTCCATGTAGTTTGACTAGGTTGAACTGTGAGTTGGTTTGGAGACCAGAACAAGTTAAGAAATATTTTTTGGAGATGCCAAATGATGTTTTATATTATTTTATAATTTTAGAATTTATTTTGAGAATTTTTAGAATAACAGACTAGGAATTGCGGTTTTGGTCCCTATAGACTGAGAACAGGGTATGCGGGGAAACAGGTGAATGCCAGAAGCTTGGAAAATGATCCAAAATCAACCAAAAGAGTAACCAATGATGTTTTTATAATATTTATGATTTTTAGAAATTTTTTGAAATTTTTTTGAGAAAGTTCATTTTTATCCTAATTTATGGGTTACGGTAAAAATCAAAAATTACCGCAATAGTTATCTTCCAGGAAAGAGGCCTATTGAAAGCCTATCTCGCTAATTTCCACTGCCATAGACATTGGAAATTAAACTGAGTTAATTATATATATACAGATTGGATACCCACTCAATATTTCTCACTGATAATATAACAGTAAAATTCACCGAGAATCTATTACTGTTATATTCTTTTATCCAACAGATGCTATAACAGTAGAATTCACTGAGAATCCTTTACTGTTATACTCTTTTATCCAACCCAATCTATTTATATATACATTTATTAAGAAATCACTTCTTTCCCAATTTATCTTAGTCACGTAAATCCCAGGTCCGTAGGTTAAGAATTCCCCAAACAGTGTATCAGTACAGTTCCCAGGAAAGAGAGACAGACTTAAAAAGCCCCTTCAAAGGTCTCTGTCTTTCCTAGACAGACCCATACTGATAAACCATTTATCTTAACCATCACCTTGTATATCAATGATAGACAATATCAGGGTTTTCACAAAAGAATAAATTTCACTTCTTTACGGTAAGATCATTTTTACGGTAAATCTAGATTTCGCCATTATAATGGTATGTTTACAAAAGTTAAAAATTAATTTTGCCATAGTAACCTTACTCACACGATTTTTAATAGGAATTTGGGCATTATAACACTACAATTAATAAATAGCACAAAACAATTATATTAAAGCCGTAAATCAATTATAAAGTATAAATAAATAAATAAAAGCTATAACACACAAAACAAACAAGTCAAGCACAAACAAGAATTAATACTCATGCTTCTCAAATTAATTTGCAAGAGGTTCCCCTTACTTTTGCCATAAATCTTGGAAGAACAAAGCTTGAAGAACCAACAACACCAAGCAAGAAAACTAAGAACTTCAAAGAGAAAAATAGAGAATGTTTTGGCTTGTTAACACAAGGTTTTTGATGTGAGAATTTTATGAGGCATGACGGGGTATTTATAAGGGAGGGGGCGACCTAAGCTAGGGAGGAAAAAGGGATTAAAAATTTGTGTTGTCATCCTACTTTATTAGCCATATGTCATAAATCCTTTTTAATTAAATCCATCCTTTTTCCAATTGGCTTAAGCCTATGACTCATAAAGAAATAGCACATCCAAGGGCCTAAAATTGATGATGATGTCGACCAAGTAAGGGCAAATAAGAGCCGTGGGATAGCTTGGTTAAAAACTTTAGGTTTTTGTAATTTTAAGTGCAAATCAAGGGTAAAATGGTCTTTTCATAATTTAATAATTCAAAAATTAATTTAAATGGTGAGAACCTATAGGGAATCTTGAAAATGCCATGTAAGAGCTTCATGGAAGAGTTTATGGATTTTTACGATAAGGGTATGTTTTGCGGTTCGCATAAACAAATGAAAACGGACGCGCCGTAAGTGTAAAACGGTCATTTTTCAGAAAATTCCATAAAAAATCCCAGAAAATCACAAATTTAATTTAAACACTAATGATCACTCTTGAAAAATGATTTTGAGCATTCACTGATCACTAAAAATATATTTCCGTTCAGAAATCCTCGTTTCTCGTGCCACAGGGACTGAAAAGGTAACTTTTGATCTGCTTTTCAAAAAATTTCAAAATAATTCCCAAAAATCCTAAAAAAAATAAAAACATGATTCCGCTTTGAAAAAAATATATTTTTGACCTTAATTTGGTCTCGGAATCAGTTCTAAGTTCTAGTTGTTTACTAAAGGGACAAAAACAGTAATTTCTAAATTTATTTTTTCTAAAAATTCCATAAAATCAAAAATATTAAAAGAACCAATTTTTGTGAAGGAAGTTTTGTTTTCTGGGTTGTTTTGATATATTTATGTTATTTAAAATCTTATCCGTTAATTACGGTAAATACGGTTATCTGTAAAAGGTTCAAACGTTAAAGGAAAAATGTCTGTTTCAATGAAATAATTTGATAAGTATAAAATATAAATTGTTGTAGACCTTTTTCACGAAATTTTTACACTGTAAAATAAGATATTTGCACTATACGCGTCTGTTAAGCATATTTTTTGGTAAATTTTAAAAGTTTTCCTAAAATTTCAGAAAATCACAAATATTAAAAGAACCAACTTTTGTGAAGGAATATAATTTTCTGGATTGGTTTGATATACTTTTGCTATTTAAAACCTCATCCTCCAATTATGGCAAAAATCGTTTATCTGTAAAAGTCTAAATGTCAAATGAAAGCTGTGTGTTTCAATGAAATGGGTTAATAAGTATATTAAAACCTTAATTATAAGACAAACATAAATTACTCAACACTTGGATCACAAAATTTTATATAAAACAGAAAACAGACGGTAAATGGGAAAACGGAGTTTACATTTTCTGTTTAAAACTCAACGTCAAATAAAAACTATCCGTTTCTATACTGAGAATGAATAAGTGTACTAAAACTATTTGTTCTAAGATGAAAATAAATCAATAAACACAAACACATATAACTCATAACATTCAATTAAAATAGAATAAAGACGGAAATTACATAAGGTTTAAACTAGTTTGTTGTTTGAGTTCTAACACCAAACGAAACTTCTAATCTCTATACTAGATAAAACTATATCCGTCTCTTTGGTTCTTATCTTGATCATTTCCTAGTCTCCGGGTATTTATCCGCTTTCCTAATTAACGTGTTACGCGTTTCCTTTTAGAGGGACTAAAACGGTAATATTTCTTTATGCTCTTCTCTAAAATTCTAAACTTAGTTTCTAAAATCCTCATATAACATCAAGTTACTATTTATATCCTCAAATACCTCTTATGAATCAAGTCTAAAATTTCCATATCCATTGTAAACTTATTCTGACAGTCAAAGACGTCCATAAAATACCATTTTGACTTCTAAGTCAACTCTAAACCATTACGTCGTATCTGAAAATCCTAAGAATAATTCTAATCCTCCAAAATTAATGCTCTGTCTCATAAAGTGAAATTTTTGGATGTTACAACCGCCACTTCCTCGTCTCTGCAAGATTGTGGATGTCTTGGTAGAGAGTATGACCGCAACTACAGTGATCACTGAACCGTTCAATGTGGTCATTTTTTGTTATTACCATGAGGAGCCAGTTAGTCTAGAGGAAATCAGCCACCTCATTCATCAGGAGATGATAGGGGTCTCAGTTATTAACATCTACATTAGGTAATTAATTTAAATAACTTTCACTGATTCAATCTAAATTTCTTTATATCATTTACTAATCCAATCTCAATTTTTTGCTTAAGGTACTTGTGGAATGAACTGATACACCCCCTAGAGATAACAAATAGATTCCTTTCCTTATCGCCCCATAGAACTAATTTTATGATACCTAATGGGGCTTGGAAAAAAAGATATAGTTGATACCTTGCAGGACGTTGATTAGCTGAATAGAAAGTTGATTATTGTGTCGTATACTATAGGGTGAGTATTGCTTCTAAAATATAATTGTGTTGTGTGGTACATTTTATTAAATGTCAATTATAAATGGATTTGCTAACCAAATATCTTTTTAGTGGACGTTGGGTGTTGTCAGAAATCAACCCTATCAAAGAGATCGTGTTGCAACCAAATGGTTCAGAGACATTTTACCATATCTAAATCCCTAAAGGTTTTGATGATAACAACTATTATTAAGAGTTTAACAAGTCTGATAACAAGTTCTTGTTGGTACAATTAAGTTAAGTCTATCGTCCAATGAGACTTTGGTACTTATATGTACAAGTTATGAACTGAGTGTCCAATAAAATCTGATACCTGTTTTATGGAAAGTATCGTCCAATGGATTCAAGATGTTATGCGTCCAAGTGTTGGAACCAAATTATTCAAAAGCATTTCTAATGCATGAATTCCCTAAAGTGATTTTGTTGATAACAATAATTATTAAAGGTTTTACAAAGTCTGCTGACAAGCTCTTGTAGGTACAACAAAAATAAGTCCAGCGTCCAGTGCGACATATTGGCACATATATGTACAGTCCAAGAGTGGAGCGTTCAATGGACTCAAAGAAGCAATACGTCTAATGAAGCTTTGCGTCCAAAGAAGCAGAACCTATAAGCATTCAGCAATTATTCATGGAGACACACTATGCTTTGCATCCAAAGAAGCAGAACCTATAAGCATTCAGCAATTCTTCATGGAGACACACTATGCTTTGCGTCCAAAGAAGCAGAATTAATAAACATCCAACAATTGTTATAGAGACGTACTAACAGAGAAGCAAAGTCATAAGTCCATATGGTAAGAAATGGATATGCGTCCATATGAACCAAGCTGTCTCAAGTACAAATGGTAAGCAAAGGTATGCGTCCATTTTGTACATAACCTGAATAGTCCATATATTCTACATGCTGCGTCCAAAACGCAGAAGACACAACTTGCTATTTATTGCTCTTGCATTTAATATGGAACATATTTATTGAGCAAATGATTTGAAATAAATAGATGTATTCAAAGTATTTGAACATGCAGTTAATGAAAAGCATAAAGCACTGTGGAAAGTGTACTTAGAGAGAGAGTGTACTATGATTATTTCTATATCTCTCTGAACACTACTTTCTGCTTTACACAGTGTGTTCTCTTTGTCTCAACAGAATATTACTATTAACCTTTGTGCAATTGAGACTATGAGTACAGGTTGCTTCTGACTTAGGAGAAAGAGACGCAGACATACATACTAAAGTGAAACTCCTCAGAGCAACGGAAAAATAGCATTTAATGCTATTAGCAAACGGTCATATTTATGAAGGCTGAAACTGAGTTATTCATAGAACTAGTCTGAAGCTTCCTCAAAGCCTATAAATACCGTGAACAAGAAGAAGAATACAAGAGACTGAACCAAGAAAAAGAAAGAGCTGAAACGTTGTGCAAATACTCTGTCTTTGTAAAAATCTTGTATTGTTTTCCTTCTTGTAAAAGAGAGTTTGCTTAACTCTCGAAGTGCTTAAGATTTTCATATTCTCACTTGTGTGAGTTAGATAGCACTTTAAGTCAAAAACACCCTTCTGAGTTGTTTGAGCCTGGAGAGGCTTGGTTAGAAAGAATACTTGGGTTGAGCCTGGAGAGGCTTGTTTGTAAAGAATACTTGGTTTGAGCCTGGAGAGGCTAGGTGTGCAAAGAATACTCGTTGTAAGGCCTGAAGAGGCTGTTGAAGAATACTTGTGTTCTATCGGATTGATAGTGAAATCTCTCTAGTTTGATGGGACTGGATGTAGCTCTTAGGAAAGGGTGAACCAGTATAAATTATTGTGTTATTCTCTCTTTCTCTTAACTCTAGTTATTTCATCGTTTATACTAATTGAGGGGATTGAATTGAATTTTAATTTAACAAGTTTTTCATACTCTTTAAATCGCACTCAGAAAACAAGTTTTAAACTAAGTGGAAGCCTCTGCGTCTCACTTGACTGTGCGTCCAGTATTTCTATACGCTGTGCGTCCAAAGGTTTCACGGCCAGCGTCCAACATTTGCGAAAAGTTTAAAAAGCTTTGAAACACAATTCAACCCCTGCTTCTTGTGTTTCTCCCTGTTACCTACAGTTGGCATCAGAGCTCGGTCTCTAGGGGTTGAGCACCTAACAGTGCAGAGAAGCAAGGATCCATGGAGAACGAGGGACAAGCTGTGAATAGGCCACAATTGTTCAATGGAGACGAATATGATTATTGGAAGCAAAGAATGATCACATTCTTTGATGCGCAAAATATAGACATGTGGGAGTCGTGGAAACTGGCTACACTGCTCCAGTAGATGAAGCAGGTCAACCAGTACCAAGAGCTCAGTGGACGCAAGATCAAAGAACCAGATTCCAGCTGAACTCAAAGGCAAGGCACTATCTGATGTGTGTCATCACTAAGTCAGAATATGACAAAGTGCACAGCTGCACCACTGCCAATGAAATATGGGACACTTTAGCTTTGGCGCATGAAGGATCATCTCAGGTCCGTGAGTCCAAAATCAGCATGCTAGTTCATCAATATGAACTATTCAAAATGGAGGATCACGAGACTATTGATCAGATGTTTGGACGATTCCAAATAATCATCAACAACCTGAGATCCCTGGAAAATCTACACAAACCAGGATCATATCAGGAAAATATTAAGGAGTTTGCCAAAACAATGGAGACCCAAAGTAACTGCCATACAAGAACCAAGAGATCTTTCCACTCTTGCTATGGAGAATCTCCTAGGCTCACTCAGAGTGCATGAGCTTGAGCTCAATGAGGAAGGAACAGAAATAAGAGCAAAATCCATTGCTCTTAAAGCCCAAAAGGGAGCACCTCAAAGGCACTGCAGGCACTTGACTAAGATGAGGAGTCATGCAGCTCAGAAGGAGAAGAAGGCTCAGATGATGATGAACTTTCTTTCATCTCCAGGAAAATAAAGTCTATGTGGAAAAAGAAAGGTGGCTTCAGAAGAAAGCAATTCAACAAAAAATTTCCACAAAAGGAAGTTGATCAAAAAGAGAAAAGTCTAGTAGTGTGCTATGGATGTGAGAAACCAGGCCACTACAAGGCAGACTGTCCTGAGGCTGAAAGGACAAAGAAGAAGAAGGGTCTCATGGCAACATGGGAAGATCTTGATGAATCTTCTGATGATGAGGATGAGGAGGATAAGGAAGAAGCAAATCTTTGCCTAATGGCAAGTCTACCCTCCACTGACAGTGAGGATGAAGAAGAGGTACTTTTTTTATCCTGAACTAAGAGACAACTTTAATGATCTTCTAAGAGAATCATCCATTTTATCTGTTGAGTAAAGATCTTTGAAGAAGAAGTTTTCACTCATAACCAAAGATTTTGAAAAACTTACTTTGGAAAATAAAGTACTCAGATTAGAAAATGAAGAGTTGAGACTTCAAGTAAGTCAACTCAAAGATGAATCTCCTAAGGATTCTAAGTCCAATACATCCTGTGAGGTACAAGCACTTCAACAAGAAGTAAATGAACTCATTGGACGATTGTCCAGATTTGTCAGTATTTCTGAAAAACTTGATCAGATTTTAAAAATTCAGAGAAAACCTTCTGACAAAAGTGGTTTGGGTTATGAAAAACCAAAACCAAAGTTTTCTAAGAATTCTTCAAAATTTAATTTATACTGCGGTCACTGTGGAAAGGCTGGACATGTCACCTCAATGTGCGTCCATAACAAGAGAAACATGCCTGGACGCAGACCAAGGACTAACAAGAAAGGACCCAAGTCAATCTGGGTACCTAAGAATATGATAATTCCTGTTGCAGATATGCTTGATGGGAGGAACACAACACCAGTCATGGTACCTGGACAATGGCTGCTCACGACACATGACAGGAGAAAGGTCTATGTTCCAAGACCTAAAGCCTAGATCAAAAGGTTGGGTCACCTTTGGAGGAGACCAGAAAGGCAGAATAGTTGGAATAGGTAAAATTGGTAAGCATCCTTTTCCATCTATTGAAAATGTTTTACTGGTTGAAGGACTCAAACATAATCTGCTTAGCATAAGTCAATTGTGTGATAGTGGGTTTGATGTTTCCTTTAACAAGGACAAATGTATAGTCAGAAATTCTGACAAGTCCATACTTTTTCAAGCAAAGAGGCAGGACAATGTCTACAAAATTGATTTCGAAAATCTGTCCAAACAAAATGTCTCATGCTTCATATCTTTAAATGATGAACAATGGATATGGCACAAGAAACTTGGTCATGCAAGCTTGAGAACCATCTCAAAGCTAAATAAGCATAACCTTGTGAGAGGACTACCAAATCTTGTGTACAAATATGAAGTTCTGTGTGAAGCATGTCAGAAAGGGAAACAAGTGAAAAACTCTTTTAATTCCAAAAATGTTGTTTCCACTTCTAGACCTTTGGAAATTTTACACATGGATTTGTTTGGACCTACTCAAACTGCTTCTTTGAATGGAAAAAGATATGGATTAGTTATAGTTGATGACTATACTAGATGGAGATGGGTCAAATTCCTTGCACACAAGGATGAGTCTTTCAAAGTCTTCACCATATTCTGTAAAAGAGTCCAAAATGAGAAAGGAGTTTGTATCAACTCTATTAGAAGTGATCATGGAGGTGAGTTTGAAAATGCAAACTTCCAGAGATTCTGTGAAGAGAATGAGATCTTTCACAATTTCTCTGCACCAAGAACACCTCAACAGAATGGTGTGGTGGAAACAAAGAATCGATCTTTACAAGAGATGGTCAGGTCCATGCTCAATGATCACTCAACATCTAAGAGGTTTTGGGCTGAAGCAGTAAACACTGCCTGTTATTTACAAAACAGAATATATGTGAGGCCTATATTGAAAAAGACTCCATATGAATTGTGGAAAGGAAGAAAACCTAACATTTCATACTTCCATCCCTTTGTATGTGAATGTTTTATTCTTAACACTAAGGATCAACTTGGCAAATTTGATTCTAAAGTGGATAATGGAATTTTTCTGGGTTACTCTGAAACTTCCAAGGCCTATCGAGTCTATAACTCAAGAACCTTGACTATAGAAGAGTCAATTCATATTAAATTCAATGACAAAAAGCCTGACAAGCAATTGTCAGAGCTAAGTGATTCTCTTGCAGATATGAGAATACAAGCAGAAGATGAAGGACTATCACCTAAGAATGAAGAAGATGGATCAGACGTAGAAAATAATGATGCGTCCAATACTGAAAGAAGAAGAAGCTGGCACATCAAGACCTATCATCCTGAAGATCAAATAATTGGAAATGCAAATGATAGAGTCAGAACAAGGTCCACATTCAGAGAACAAACTGATGTTGCATTCATCTCTGAATTGGAGCCCAAAAATATAGATGAAGCCCTATTGGACGAAGGATGGATTTTGGCAATGCAGGAGGAGCTGAATCAATTCAAACGCAATGATGTTTGGACGCTAGTAGCCCCACCTGAAGATAAGTCCATTATTGGAACCAAATGGGTATTCAGAAACAAACTGGACGAAGAAGGTAAAGTTGTGAGAAACAAGGCAAGGTTAGTTGCAGAAGGAGTTTGAAATGAGCATGATGGGAGAATTGAAGTTCTTTCTTGAACTTCAAGTAAAACAGACGCAAGATGGGTTCTATGTGCATCAGTCCAAATACACAAAGGAGCTTCTTAAAAAGTTCATTATGGACGATTGCAAACCCATGAACACTCCTATGCATCCAACTTGCATAATGAGCCTGAATGATAAAGATAAAAAGGTAGATCAAAAGGTATACAGAGGTATGATTGGATCTTTTTTATATCTTACTGCATCTAGACCTGATATTATGTTAAGTGTTTGTTTATGTGCAAGATTCCAATCAGATCCTAGAGATTCTCACTTAACTGCTGTAAAGAGAATCTTTAAATACCTGAAAGAGACTACTAATCTTGGTTTGCTTTTTAAGAAATCAGATGAATACAGATTAGTAGGATTCTGTGATGCTGATTATGCTGGAGACAGGCTTGAAAGAAAAAGCACCAGCGGAGGATGCCATTTTATTGGGTCCAATCTAGTATCATGGACGAGCAGGAGACAGAGTACAATTGCATTATCTACAGCTGAAGCTGAATATGTCTTTGCTGCAAGTTGTTGTTCTCAGCTTTTATGGATTAAACATGAATTGGAGGACTACAACACATTCGAGAGTAAGATTTCTGTTCTTTGTGATAATACTGTTGCAATCAATTTATCTAAAAGCAATGCATTCACAATAATATATCACCAAGTCCAAGTATATTTATGCATGCCACTTCAATATCTCTCAAAACACACCGGTGTATTGCTCCTAAGAGACTTTACCAACCTTAACACCATTGAGCAACTGGCTGTAGTAAACTTATCAGAATAACCAAATAGCCTCTTCAAAACTTCCGGAGATCCTTTGGTAATACTAACATTTATTACTTTAAATACCAATTTATGAATAAGTCAGTCAGTCAGTCAGATTTATCCAAGTCGGGTATACGAATTGTCTCGGCTCGAGGGCATTACCTACTCGGCCACATAAGACTATCGAAACCTGGACAATCCCAATAGGCAGTTGTAGCCCAACCGTACTATATTCTCAACCACACTACTTCGGGTTGTAATCCTCAAAAATTATTTATGCAAATGACCATCTATATTTGCACACCAGTTCTCTTTAGTATCTCTCTGAAAGCTTTCTTTGTTTCATTGTAGCTGCTCTTTTGAAAATCTCTAAATCTCACCAAAATACTTTGTATGAAATAACTCATCTCTTTAGGATAGGAATACTTTTGAATAGACAGATAGCTGTAAAAACCCACATTTTTCTCTTTATATCAGAAAACTCTTTTACTGTTTTTAAATAAATAGCTCTTGCTCTTTTTACCTATTTTACGGATCTTTTATGAGTTAAGTTATTTATCCGGCTTTAATAGGTCAATTTACGACTGATCACACTGCGACAAAGCCGAACTGAGGTGAGTAGCCCAACAGAGTGATTCGATATAGAAACTAAAGATTATTAACTCATTTCAAAGAAGACCAAAACGGGGCAGAGCCACCTAGGATTGATCAAGAGAGAAGAGATCAACAGTATTTAAACTTACATCCGTTTTTTTTTAATTAGTAGGTGTCTGTTCTCAGTTTTTAGATAACTCTTTGGGAATAGAATAATTACACGGCGGCTGAGCCGATTGTGGTAATCATTGTCCGTCTTTCTAAAACTTAATATGTACTTAGTGAATGAAGTAAAGCTAATTCTTCTTTGGCTTAAGTTATTTTCGAAGATGAAAAGATCACACGACGGCAGAGCCATCTTTGGTAATCAGTACCCATTCTTAAAAATCGCTCCTGTATCACTAAGTGAACGTAGTTCATTTGTTTCTGTTCAGAAATATTTAAGCTCCAATTATCTTCCAAGAAAAACGCTCATTTAAAACCTATCTCACTAATTTCCACTGCTGTAGATATTGGAAATTAAGCTGAGTTATGTGCAATATATACAGATTGGATACCCACTCGATATTTTCCACTAATAACATAACAGTAAAATTCACCGAGAATCCATTACTGTTAGATTATATTCTGAAAGATGCTATAACAGTAGGTTCACCGAGAATCCATTACTGTTATACTCTTTTATTCATTCCAATCCATTTATATATACGGTAGTAAGAAAATTGCTTCTTTCCCACTTTTATCTTGTAACGTATATACCGGGTCCCTAGTGTTAAGAATTCCCCAAACAGCGTATCGGCACGGATCCCAGGCCAGATAGAGACGGACTGCTTTAGCCCCTTCATAGGCCTCTCTTCCTTTCTAGACAGATCCATACTGATAAACCATTTATCTTAACCATCACCTTGTATATAAATAACAGATAATATCGGGTTTTTCATAAAATAATATTTTGTGTTTTCGTTGCGGTAAAATCATCTTTACGGTACATTTAAAATTCACCATTATAACGGTATGTTTACAAAAGCTCAAAAGTGATTTTAGCATAACCTCTCTACTCACACGAAATTTAGTATAAATTTGGGCATTATAACTCTACAATTCATTAATAGCACAAAACAATTATAAAGCATATAAAGCCATAAACACATAAACAAGCAATTTAAAACACAAACAAGAATCAAAACTCATACTTCACAAATTACTTTGAAAGAAAAACCCCTTACCTTGGCCAAAATTTCAAGAAGAACAAGCAAGAACACCAAGAACACAGTAGTAAGAAATTTAAGACTAAAGAGAGAAAAGAGAGAGAATGGTGTTTGCCTTGCTTCTTGGAGTTGTGTTGTGTGAAATTTATGAAGCCAAAGGGGTCTATTTATGGGAAGAGGGGCGGCCAAGGCTTGGGGACATGGAAGGAATTAAAAACTTGTGTGATGTAATCCATGATTCCAAAAATACATAATTATTAATTAGGTTTAATCAATCCTTTTTCCCATTGGCTCTTTCCTATGACTAAGCATATGACTCATGAAGCTAAAGCATATCCAAGGGCCTAAAATTGATGATGATGTCGACCAAAAGGAAGGGGGAAGAATGCCATTGGATTTCATGGACAAAAACATTCGGTTTTGGTAGTTTTAAGTGAAATCAAGGGTAAAATGGTCATTAATCATTATACATGCCCACCATACTATTCAAGGCTAATCATGATGTCTACAGATCTTTTATGCTTCTTAGAATTGTATTTGAACCCCTCAAAGTTCCTAAGTTTCCATATCATAGCCACTATGTCTCTATTCGTCTCTATTCGGCTTATTCCGTAAATATGGGTTAAAATAGTCTTTTTACTAATCTAACACTCAAAAATATTTTTAAATGGTAAGAACCAATGAGGAATCTCAAAAATGACATGTAAGAACTTCATGGAAGAGTTTTGGGATTTTTACGGTAAGGGTAAGCCTTACGGTTTGCATAAACAACGGAAAACGGTCGCGCCGTAAGTGAAAAACGGACATATTTCAGAAAATTCCAGAAAAAAATCCCAGAAAATTGCAAATTGAATTTAATCACTAATGGTGCCTCTTAAAATTTGAATTTGAGTACTCACTAATCACTGAAAATCTATTATGGTTTCTGTAATCTTCGTTTTGCGTGCTTTACAGGGATCGAAAAAGTAGCATTTTTATCTGTTCTTCAGAAAATTACCAAATAATTCCTAAAAATCCCCAAAAATATAAAACATGATTCAGCTTTTCAAAATCTTTTTCTGACCTCAGTTTGGTCTCCGAATCAATATTTATCTCTTACTGTAAGTAACAGGGTCAAAATGGTAATTTCTAAAGTTTTCCAAAAATTCTAAGAAAATTCCAGAAAATCACAAATATTAAAAGAACCAACTTTTGTGAAGGAATTTTGTTTGTCTAAGTTGGTTTAACATACTTGTACTACTTAAAACTTTATCTGTTAATAACGGTAAATACGGATGTCAAACGTCAAGGAAAGAGTGACTGTTTTAATGAAATAATTTCATAAGTATTTTAAAACCTTCATTATAAGACTAAAATAATTTTCTTATCACTTAAATCACACAATATCATATAGAACAGATAAAAGACGAAAATACAGAAAACAGAAGTCTATATAAGACTTTAACTATTTTACTATTTATGCTATAACACTTAACCGTAACTGATCATTCTATTTTTCTTAGGTTTCTATTAAGTCTCTGTAGTCTCTATCTTATCTATTTTTTCATCTCTAGTAGTTATCCCGTTCCTAACTAACGGATTATGGAGTTCCTTCTAAAGGGACTAAAACTGTAATTTCTTTATTTCCTCCTCCAATAATCCAAACTTAATTCCTAAAATCTTTATATGTCACCAAGCTACTATATCTTCCCTTAAATACCTCTTGGAAGTGTTTGTATGAATTTTCCAAATTCATTTATCATTTATCCTAATAATCATAATGTCCGTATATAATTTCCTGACTTCCGTATTTAGCTCTAAACTACTAAGTTTTTATCTGAAAAACTTCAAAGTAATTCTAATCCTCAAAAATTAATATTTTGTCTTAGAGTGAAAATTTCGGGATGTTACAGTAGAAATTTATGTCATGATGTGTTTTGGGTGTGATTGCTTTTCTTGTTTTATTTGATTCATTTGGAGGATTGTAATATTTAAAGTAGATGAATGCTTTATTTATTATGATTGTGGTGATGTTTGTTGTGATTGGGTAAGATTAACCAAGATGAAAATAAAACAAGTGACCCAAGCATCATGGAAGAGGAAGTAGAGGACTCTATAGTGAAATCATTTTTTAAAGGCAAATTTGGTTAATTAGTATTCAAGCCAAAGCTTGACTAGGTATTAATTACTTAATTCTTTTGGATAAGTCTCCAATGGGCTTTAATTTGGGTTTTCTTAAACAAGAGAGTTTAGAATTTATTTTAAATCAATCACAAGTGATTAAACCTTTTATCAACTAATTTGGTATTAATTGCCAAAAGGGAAACAAAGTAGAGAAATGTTCTTTTTAAAGAATTTTAACTTAACTAGTTAAATAGGATTTTTATACCAAACTATTCAAAGTGGAATTTTTAAAGAAGAATAATAAGCATTTAAAAATAAGGGTTTTATAGGAAAAATTTTATTTTATAGTTAAACCACGAAAATAATTTCACCACATAGTAGAGGAAAAAGGGGATTTTTAAGACTATGGTAGGATTTTGGAAAATAATTACAATAAGTAGTATTTTATTTTTAAAAGAGAATTTTCTTATAAGCATAGGCTTAAGAAAATGGTTTGGGGGAAAATGGAGAGGTCTTTCTCTTATAAAAGTTTTGTATAACAGAGAAGAGTTTTATACGTAGTTGTAAAAGAGTCAACGCGTAATGATGTTAAATTCTTGAGATGAAGAATTTTTTATGATAGCAAATATAGATGTCATTTGCATCAGGTGATTGACTTTGCCAATTCGAGCTACAATCCGGTGTGTAGGGTTGCGAATGAAGTACAGTTTGGCTTTAATTGCCTATGGGGGCATCCAGGTTATAAAGTTCTCAATGGCCGATTAGTGACTCCCAACGGACTGAGATGAGTCGTAATATCCAACTTGGATGATCCTGACCAATTGACTTATTCATGAGATGGTAATAATTTTTAAATAGTAGCTCTACTAAATAATCGTGAGACCAGATCCTAGAGTGGACTGGGCGATTAAGTTAATTGTGAGACCGGATCCTAGAGTGACTGGGCAATTATGTTAATGGTGAGACCAGATCCTAGAGTGGACTGGGCCATTAATATTAAGTTTACGCTACAACCATTTCGCTCTACTTAGTTGAGGAAGAGAAGTCTCCTTAGAGCATTTACACCGGTGTATAAAGAGATGTTAAAGTGTCATGCACATTGATGAATTGCAATGTGTGATTTTCTTGGTGATGTGTTTGGTAGAATTGTTAACTTAGAGAAAAGTTTTCAAATGATATCTGCTTATTTTTGAAGTATAATAAGTAGTATTTTCTTTTACTATGTATATTTCATGATATAACTTTTGGGAAGAAACTCACCCTTGCCTATATGTTTTGTGGTCTTCGGAACATGATTCATATAGATTGATTACTAGCTGAGTGGACTAGTCAGGACTTGAAGAATGAGACGTGCATTGAAGATTTGTTAACCAAGTGGAAGGACGTGCGAGTCTTAGTTTTGTTGGGATTTTCTTACTAGAACTTCTTGGGGAAGTCCTTAGTGCTTGACCAGCATAGGGAGTCTGTACTAATTTGGGGAAAAGATTTCTTGTGTATGGTATGCTCTATTGTTAATAAATGAATTTTATTTCCTATGTTATTTTCTTGATTGATGTTTATATACATAAGTATTTCTTTTAAAAAGAAAAAAAATGACAGAGAAAATTCATTGTGAAAATTAAATAAATTTTTTACAGCATTTTTCGAAAGAAGAATCAGAAGAAAGATTTTTAAATCTGCATTAGAGGTTCAGTTACGAAGTGTAATGCCTCCTGAGAAAGGGATATTACAATACACAAGTAACACACAACAGATATAATGCATACAGCAAATATAATGCACACGACAAATATCACACACAAATAATGTTATACTCATTTTCAAAAGAAATCACACTCAGGCATCACATTAATTTCACACAACTCATTTAGTCATAAAACATCAAATTCACAAAAAAGTATCACACTTATCTCATACAGGAAATTTCACACCGTAATATATCTCAAGAAATTGGTAAAGATGTACGGTACCCTCAAATAAACTCTCTATACTTTCAACACCTAGCCACGAGTACCCTACCCGCTACTCCTGGAGATTTTACTTAATAATATTCGGGACCAACCCACAAGCATTCATCCCGCTACCCCCGGAGATTTTACTCTTTCAATTTCGGCACACAGCCACGAGAAAGGAACTGGCTTGCTCCTGGAGACTTTACTTCCTTAATTTCGGTACACAGCCACGAGAAAAGAACCCGTTACTAGTGGAGATTTTACCTTGGGAATTTCGGCACACAGCCACGAGCATTCAGCCTGCTACTCTTGGAGATTTTATTAGTAACCACAGACACTGTTTCCAACTTACGACCACACGGAATCATATTATCTCAAATGAACACAGAATCATATATCACAGGTAAACATAGAATCACACCTCTCAGATAAAAACACAGAATCCCAGATTTCAAGTAAAACATAGAATCTCATAACTCAGATAGCACAATACTCCATTTCTTTAATTCAAGTCCAACAGAAAAAAATAGTTTATCAGTATAAGATCAATTCTTGAATTTTCCCATTATATCACTACGTTCTGACTTTACAGTAATTTTAAACTCATGTTTATATTTTCATAACAAGGCCCGTTGAAAGCTCTCTCTCAAGAATTTTCGCCACGTATATACTAACTCCCCAAGTTAAGAAAAATAGTACATCAGTACGGTTCCCAGGAAAGATCTAGAGGTGAGTCGCAGCTGCTAAGAGACCCGTCTTTCCTAGGCAGAACAGTACCAATGAACTATTCGAACCAACCATCTTTCTATATATCTATGATAAAAATTGTAGGTTTTTTAACACAAGCAAATAAATTAGCTTTTCTCAAAAATACAATTTTTAAGTTAGGAATTATTAACAATACATTAGTAGAGTCGCCTGGACAAGATAGGGGACACAACCGATATCAATTCTTTCCTAGCCAGAATCGTACCAATGCACTATTTAACCCAAAATACATATATGTTAACACATAAATTCGATTTTTGGCATTGAACCATAAAAATTTCGTTTTTAAACACAGTATTACAGATAATAAAATTTTTGAAATTCAAACGTACTAATTTTCTACATAAGTTTTAGCCTAACTTCGTTTGTATTGATCACATGTACAACACCCTTTCTCCAAAAAGGATATTACATCATAATAACCAAGAATTTCGTGAATTACTTAGATAATAATCGATGAAAGCTCAACATTCCTTTTCCGAAATTGCGTATAAATTTTTTTGCCTTTTAAATAATGAGAAGGATGGGGAATATGTTTCCCTAATTCATTTCAAAAGGTTTTAAATGCGGAAACGTAAGACGATACACTTGTGAAGGGAAACTCATCTCATATATATAATTATCAGAGTTTACAAATAGGATCAAGTATACTTAAAATACTTAAAATACTTAAAATAATATATACAGTGAACATCTGTGCCGGTCAAATCTCTATACCCAAAACAAGACAGTAAACACTGATTCTTCTTGGAATCTCTATCAATCCATACAACATCCTCCTTTAGATCCTCTCCTAAGGGTTAGCCCACTCCTTGGGTAAAATGTCTACTCAACCATGCACCAACACAATATAGAAAGCAGGCAAGGGTGAAAATCCTTATCAATGAATTATATCACAAGAGAACATATAGGCAACACACAGCAGACATAAAGCATACAACAATATAATTTCCACAATAGATATTACACTAAAAAAATGTTATACTCATCCTCAAAATTCACACATGCTATCAATAATTACTTCCATGTAAACACCCCATATGAACCGCATAAAAACACATCATGAGAACATTTATTTGAACATCATATAAAACATTTAGAAAAAAACACCGTCTCTCATAATCCTCGCCGGTACTGTATTGAGACCATCGCCGGTTAATTAACCATATTTTTAAAACATCGCCAGTGCCATATTGCCAAAATCCTTGCCTGTACCGTAATGGCAAAAACAACATAAAACATCGTTGGTACAGTATTGCTAAAATTCTCGCCTGTACCGTAATGTCAAAAACAACATATAACCTCGCCGATAAAGAATGTAAAACATCGCCGGTTCAACAACCGTATCTCAATTCCCAAATAAACACAGCATCACATATCTCAAATAAACACAGAATCACATTTCTCAGATAAGAATACCAAATCACATATCTCAAGTATAACACAGAATCTCATCACTCAGATAAAACATAGAATCACATATCTCAGATAACTCAATACTTCATTTCTTTTATTCAAATCCCACAGTCAAAAAGCAATTTTTTAGTATAAGACAAATTCTTGAAATTCCTCATTATATCACTACGTTTCGGCTTTAGAGTGATTTTAACTAATGTTTATATATAATTGCGAAATCAATTAGCAGTGCGAAATAATTAAAAGCAAGGACCAAGTTTTCCGACAGAGCCGTCTTCACATGATCCAGAGAGAGAAGTGAATGACAAAGTAGTAATAAATAAAAGCAAGAATCGTGCCAGCGGCAGAACCGTCCATAAACAATGATCCAAAGAGAGAAGTGAATGACAAAGCAGTAATAAATAAAAGCAAGAATCGTGCCAGCGGCAGAGCCGTCCGTAAACAACGATCCAAAGAGAGAAGTGATAAAGCGATAAATACATCGTGTTAATTAGTTTTCTCACACACTAATGTCCAAAAAGTGTTACATACCCGAAGCAGGTAGGAAAATACATCTGAAATGCACTTTCATACCAAATCGTAATATACACTAGCGGCCAAAAGAACTACAGAGATTTTAGCCTAATTTCATTTGTATTGATCACACGGAGGCATAGCTCACTGGGTATGATCAAATCCTTAACAGATATAATAATAATGGCGCAAAATAATAATTCCCAAAACCAATTTTGGCATTATAATACTACTAATAATAAATCACATAAACACTTAAATAAAAGCTATAAAACAATTAAATAAAGCATTAAAACAAATAATAAAGCTATAACACATAAACCACCTAAGTGGTTAGATCACACAACTTATGTGATCGCTCATAATTCTCAAGAATTTTCCCCTTACCTCAAAAGATGAAGAAGGAGATTTTGAAGAACAAAGCTTCAAAATTCAAGAGCTAAGCAAGAATCCTAAAGAACTAGAAAAGCTATAAAGAGGGAGGAGAGAAATTTGTTTTGTTAACAAAAAGACTTGGTGCAAGAAAAGATGAAGCACCCCCACCCCTATTTATAGTGAAGGGGGCGGCCAAGGGAAGTGGTTTTGGAGCCCATGGTTTTATCCAAACCATGGTATAGGAAAAGGAAATTAAAATAACTAAAAACTAATTAATTAAATCCTAATTGGTCCAAAGGTTTCCACAAGCATCCACTTGCACAAATATCTTCCCCCACTTGCAATGAGGAGGGAGGCCAAGGGCTGGAAGAGAAGGGAAGTGAGTTTACAACTTTGCCCCTAGGGTTTAAGTGAAAATCAAGGGCCAAATAGTCTTTTCACTAATAAAAAATTCTCAAAATTAATTTAAAGTGTGAGAACCAATGAGATTGCTTGAAAATACCCTAAGAGATTTAAAATAATCTCAGGGTATTATTTTCAAAATTATTGATAGTGCAATCTCTTCGGTTTTTGCCATTTCGCAGGTATAACTCCGAAAATAAAGCAGAAAATGGCATTTTCAAAACTTACCCAAAAATAATTTCTAAAATCCTAAAATAAATAATTAAAAATAAAATATAAATTGTTGTGGACCTTTGCCACGAAATTTTTATACCGCAAAACAAGGTTTATGCTATTCGCTCCCGTTTAGCGTAATTTTTGGTAAATTTTGAGATTTTTTCCAAAAATTCTAGAAAAATTTCAGAAAATCACAAATATTAAAAGAAGCAACTTTTGTGAAGGAATAAAATTTTATGGGTTGGTTTGACATACTTTTACTATTTAAAACCTCTACCGTCAATTATGGCAAAAACCGTTGTCTGTAAAAATCCAAATGTGAAACCAAAACTACCTGTTTCAATGAAATAAATGAATGAGCATACAAAAACGTTAATTATAAGACAAAAATAAATCACTTACAAAATTTCATATAAAACAGAATTTAGATCGTAAACAGAAAAATGGATGTCACAACACGGAGGCATAGCCCACTGGGTATGATCAAATCCTTAACAGATATAATTTTTCCATTATAATGGTACAATTAATAATTCCCAAAACCAATTTTGGCATTATAACCTTACTAATAATAAATCACACAAACAATTAATAAAAGCTTTAAAACAATTATAAAACTTATAAACAAATAATAAAGCTATAACACATAAACAACCTAAGTGATTAGAACACACAACTTATGTGCTCTCTCATAACTCTCAAGAATATTTCCCTTACCTCAAAATATGAAGAAAGGAGATTTTGAAGAATAAAGCTTCAAAACTCAAGAGCTAAGCAAGAAAACCTAGAAAATATAAATTGTTGTGGACTTGTCTCACGAAATTTTTACACTGTGAAAAAAAATCTTTACTCTATTTACTCCCGTTTAGTGTATTTTTCGGTAAATTTTGAAAGTTTTCCAAATATTCCTGAAAAATTCCAGAGAATCACAAATATTAAAATAAACAACTTTTGTGAAGGAAGATAATTTTTTGGGTTGGTTTTGGCATACACATACTATTAAAACCTCATCCGTCAGTTAAGACATAAACCGTTTTCTGTTAAAAACCCAATGTCAAACGAAAACTGCCCATTTCAAAAGGGAGAATGAATATATATATTAAAAACCTATTTTTTAAGATGAAGATAATTTACTAATTACTTATATCTCAAAATCTCATTTAAAACAGAGTAAAGATGGTAAGCAGAAAAATGGATGTTGCACCTAGCGTGTCGTGGCAATTGACTACATAAATGGTTCATCCCGACGAGCTACTCTGCAATGTCAGGCTGAGTTGAGGGTGTGCAAAGAAAAGTATATGCATATACAGATGTTTAATAAGTTGTTGGCCCGGCGGGGTGTTAGTTGTTGAGCACTGTCTGGACATTGACTCCTAGCCATAACGCTTGATCATGTTATTGACCCTGCGTGGGTGTTGACCCTTTATGGGCGGTATATTTGGGGCCCGTCATGCATTGCATTGCATTTGCATTTGTTAGTGTGTTTATAGGAATTAGATATTACCATGTGATGAGTTTGAGTTGAGATGAAAATGAGTTACTTAATTATGGCAAGTTTAACCATGTGATGGTTCGATTATGAGATGAGAAGATTAATTACATAATGAGGAAAATCTTAGAAAGGTTTGGAAGTGATGTGACGAAGTAATATATAATTTACCTGTGATTTATTTATTGTATATGTTAGACTTCCTTCCCTCTCCTATGTTGCTATAGTTAATGATTGTCTCACTTCTCTGTTTTATTTCTCTATGTATGTCATGTTGGATGTAAGATCATGGCTTCACACTTGCCTACTTGCCGTTTGGATTTGGAGTTTGACTTTGATGGCAGGAATTAGGAGTTTGATCGTGTAGACCAGGAGTTTATCTTTAGGGGACTAGTGGAAAGGAAGCAACGAAGATTCCTGTCACTTGGGAGACTTTTAAGACTGCATTTTTAGAGAAGTATTTTCCGGAGCACCTTAAAACTGCAAAAGAATTGGACTTCTTGCGCCTACAACAAAGTAATATGACCGTGGGTCGGTATGCAACTAAATTTCAGGAGTTATCTAGGTACAATTCGCAGAACCCAGATGATAGGTGGAAGTGTATGAAGTTCGAAGCTGGGCTTAGGCCTGAGATTCTTAGAGCAGTGAATATGCTGGAGATAAGGAATATTACTGTGTTGGTGAATAAGTGTGAGATCATTGAGGTTAACAGTAAGATTGTAGATCATCGCCTAAAGTTTTTTGGCCTTGTGAATCATAAGAAGAAGTGGAGTGGAAGGCCGACGCTATATGGAGGAAATTCCAGGAGTCCGACCTCTTCATTTCAACAAGCACCACGACCAGCGTTCAGGGGACCAGCTCCGTCAGGGAATGGTATGAAGTGCTACAAGTGTGGAGGAGCACATCTGGCGAAAGATTGCTCACAGAAGGGAATGGTTTGTTTTAATTGCGGGAAGTCTGGACATTTTGCAAAGGATTGCCCGATGGTAAATAAGCCAGTGCCACCCCCAAGGGAAAATAATCAGAGGCCAAAGGCAAAAGGAAAGATGTATGCTACTAGTGGAGAAGAAGGTAATCCATCCGATAGTCTTATCCGAGGTAAGTGCTTCATTGGTGGAATTGAATGTGATTTGTGATTCAGGTGCCACTCATTCATTGATATCATGGGATTGTGCTTAGAAGTTGAAATTGCTTGTTTCTATATTGTCCTATTAGTTGATTGTTTCTATTCTTACCTGTCGTTACTTCTCATTTTTGTAAAGATTGTTCTATCACAATTCAGAGTCATTGTTTTATTGCTGATTTGATTTGTATGCCTCGATCTGTCTGATTTAGATGTTGTTTTGGGAATGGATTGGTTGTTATCCAATCAAGTCCTGTTAGATTGTCCTGCTAAAACTTTAATATTCAAAGTGAGTAAGATTTCTAGACTAGCTACGGCTAGGTTCCTTAATGCTTAAATAATGAAGGAGCCCAAGGATATCTTTTAATGATGACATGCAAGTTAGAAGAAGGGTTGAAGTTAGACCAACTGCCAGTGGTTAATGAATTTCCTGAAGTGTTTCCCGACGACATTCCCGGATTGCCCCCGGAGAGAGAAGTTTGGTTCACTGTAGATCTTTTACCTGGTATTGGTCCTATCTCTATAGCACCTTATCGTGTATCCCCAACTGAGATGTTAGAGATTAAGAAACAAGTTGAGGAGCTATTGAGTAAGAAGTTTATGAGATCGAGTGTTTCACCTTGGGGAGCCCCTGTGTTGTTAGTAAAGAAGAAAGATGGATGCGTGTAGATTACTGCCCGTTGAATAAAGTGACTATGAAGAATAAGTATCCTTTGCCTAGGATAAATGATCTTATGGATCAATTGAGGAATGCCACAGTATTTTCTAAGATTGATTTGAATTCAGGATATCACCAGATTAGGGTCATGATAGAAGATATACCTAAGACTGCTTTTACCACTAGATAACATTATGAGTATTTAGTGATGCCATTTGGTTTGACCAATGCCCCAGCAGTGTTTATGGATTATATGAAGAGAATCTTTAGGTAATATTTCGATCAGTTTGTGGGGATATTTATTGATGACATTTTGATCTACTCTTCTAGTGGGGAAGAACTTGAGGAACACTTGAGGATAGTATTGGGAATTTTGAAGGAAAAATAGTTGTATGCTAAGTTGTCTAAATGTTAGTTTTTGTTAGAGGAAGTGTGATTTCTAGGTCATGTGATTTCTAAGGATGGAATTTTTGTTGATCCTAGTAAGATTGAGGCTATTACTCAGTGGAAGAGACCCACTATTGTTACAAAAATTAGAAGCTATGTGGGATTAGCAGGTTATTACAGGCGATTTATTTAAGACTTTTCTAAGGTAGTGTGGCCTTTAACACAACTCACTAGGAAAATAAAGGAGTTTGTGTGGGATGAGAAGTGTGAGAATAGTTTCCAAGAGCTTAAGAAGAGGTTAACTACAGCTCCAGTCTTAACCTTACCCGACCCTACAGGTGTATTTGAGGTGTTCTGTGATGCCTCTATGTTAGGATTGGGTTGTGTGTTGATGCAAGAAGGAAGAGTGGTAGCTTATGCCTCTAGACAGTTGAGACCACATGAGGAGAACTATCCAACTCATGATCTGAAACTAGCTGCAGAGGTGTTTGCTTTGAAGATTTGGCGACATTATCTATATGGAACCAAGTTTGAAGTATTCAGTGACCATAAGAATTTGCAATGCTTGTTCAGCCAGAAAGAGCTAAACATGAGACAGGGATGTTGGATTGAGTTTTTGAAGGTTTATGACTTTGAGCTAAAGTATCATCTAGGAAAAGCTAACAAGGTAGCATATGCTTTAAGTCAGAAATCACTGCACATGTCTGTTATGATGCTAAAGGAACTTGAGTTGATGGAACGATTCAGAGATTTAAGTTTGTGCGTGGAGCCTAGAAAAGGTGGAACGATGTTGAGTATGATTAAGTTGGAAACTGACTTGATGCAACAAATTTTTGAGGCTCAACAGCAGGAGGACGAAGTTCAGAAGAGAAAGGAACAAATAAAAGAAGGAAAAGTTTTAGAGTTCAAACTCACGAACGAGGGAATGTTGTGTCATAAAGAAAGGATTTATGTTCCAAATGAGGAAAAGCTAAAGCGAATTATCCTAGAAGAGGCTCATAAAAGTAAAATGAGTTTTCACCCATGAATCACCAAGATGTATAAGGATCTGAAACAATTGTATTGGTGGCCTGGAATGAAGAAGGGCATGGCCAAGTTTGCAGCCACATGCTTGACTTGTCAGAAAGTGAAGGTGGAACATCAGAAACCTTTTGGAAGTCTGCAATCTTTAGAGATATCTGAGTGGAAATGGGATGGACTGTATATGGACTTTGTTATGGGATTGCCAAGGACGTTAACTGGAGATGATACTGTTTGGGTAATAGTGGACAGATTGAAAAAATCTGCTCATTTTCTTCTGATTAACCAATGGTACTCTTTGAAAAAGATGACATAGATTTATATCAAGGAAGTTGTCAGATTGTTGGGGTTCCTACCACTATAGTATCAGATCGAGATCCTCGTTTCACTTCTAGATTTTGGAAGAGTTTGCATAGTGCACTTGGAACACGTTTGGCTTTCAGGTCAACTTATCATCCTCAGACGGATGGACAAACAGAGAGAACATACAGTCTCTTGAGGATTTATTGAGAGCTTGTGTGTTTGGAATTTTCTAGTAATTGGGATCTGCACATGCCACTGTTGGAATTCACTTATAACAACAACTTTTATTCTAGCATTGTCATGGCACCGTATCAAGCATTGTATGGGAGGAAGTGCAGAACCCCTTTGTGTTGGTTTGAAAATGGAGAAAAATACTTGTTGGGACCTGAAATTGTGCAAAAAACAACAGAAAATGTGATGATCATACAGGAAAGACTAAAGATTGCACAATGCAAGCTGAAAAGCTGTGCAGATAGAAGGAGAAAACCTCTGGAATTCGTAGAAGGAGATCATGTTTTCCTTAGGGTGACTCTAGTTGCTGGTGTTAGAAGGGCTATATGCAACACCCTTTCTCCAAAAAGGATATTACACCATAATAACCAAGATTTTCGTAATAATTTTCTAAGTAACTTTGATTTAAAACAAGTTTAGTTCCCAAAAATGCGGATAAAATTTTTGCCTTTTTAAAAGATGAGAAGAATGAGGAGTCCATTCTTTCCTTTTCTATCACGTGGTGAAATAAGAACAGTATTAGTAGAAACACTGAAATAAAAACAACCTCCTCAAGTATATATATATCAAAAGAGCTTGCATCAGTACAAGCCAGGAGTTTTAAAACTACTATACATCAAAAAGCAGTAAAAACCCTAAAATAAACTAAAAAGAAAATGACTGAAATGAAAGCTACTAAGTAATATAAAAGTCAGGTTCAATCTCTAAAAGCTACCCGGATCATAGTAAGATATAGGCAGTGCATCAATGGCGGGAACATCTCTCCCTCTGGCCTCGATCCTTGCCTGTTGGACCCTCGCCCTGATCCAACTCATAGATACTGTGTAATCATAGATCCTACGCACTGTATATAAGTCGGGTCCATCGACCCTGTGCTCAGTAATAAGTACATGTCCATCAAAAGTTGCCCAATGCATATAAGGATCTATCCTCCACCCTCTCCCGTCTGTCTCCAGGGGTCGGACGCTAAAACGTCGTCCCAGACTCGAGTCCCTCCGTGGGTCGATCATCTACTCAACCACATATGAAAAACATGGAAAGTAGGCAGGGTGAAAAACTTACTCAAGTTAAGAATGTTAGTTTCAAAGAATATACATACAATACTTATACAGTATATTTTCAGAGTCTTACCACCCAAATCACACTTAGGAATAAAACACTGTAAAACTAAGAAACAATCAAGAATAGATCACCAATCACAGAAGTAACATCAATCACAGATAAACATCAATCACAGATAAATTGTCAATCACAGATATATTTATGCATGACACTTCAATCTCTCTCATAATACACCGGTGTGCTACTCCAAGGAGACTTTTCCCACCAAACTCCATTAAGCGATAGGCCTGCGACAAGTCTTAACAGAACAACCAGGTAATCCCCCTCAGACCCCTTGGCAGTCATTCCGAAATGCGCATTCACATCCATATCATGAAATAGGTCCGTCAGTCAGATTTATCCAAGCCGGGTATACGACTCGTCTCAGCTCAAGAGTATTCACCATGCAAGGCTATTGAGACTTTTGAAACCTGGATAATCCCAGAAGGCAATTGTAGCCCAACGCAACTCTATTCTCAACCCTCTCTGGGTTGTACTGCTCAAAAACCTTTATGCAAATGACACTAAAAAATTGCATAATATCACTTTGGTTTCTCTTGTAAATCCTTCTCTGTTTTACTGTATTAAATCTCTTAATACAAAACCACATAGAATACTCTTATTCTATCACCACAGAAATACTCTTGAAAACTTAACCATTATATTACTCTTTTCGGCTGTACTCATTTATTTTAATAATAATTACACTGTGACAGAGTCAAACGCGGTAACGAACTTAACCAGAATAATATTAACGGGAATTATTACTCAAGTTCATTCTTTTTGAGAAAGCCCTTTGGAAGCTAATCAAGTAATCTTCGCCACGTATATACAAACTTATTAAGATAGGAAAAATAGCGCACCGGTATGGTTCCCAGGAAAGATCTTGGTGAGCTTTTGGGCTCTTTCAAAGACCTTTGTCTCTCCTAGACAGATCTATACAAATGAACTACCTTAACCCATCATCAGTCTGTATATAAACAGTAAAAATCACAAGTTTTATATATTTTTGAAAAGAACATGGAAATGGAAGAAAAACACCAGTAGGGAATTTTTAACGTATTTAGTCACTTGCTCTCGTCCCAATGGCGTAATAGAGATATGGCCCTTGAGCCCGACCATATGAGTACACCGAAGATGTATTCTTACGCCTGACCAAAGCACCCCATCTATATCCGTCAAAAGAACTACAGAGGTTCAATTTTACAATTTCTTAGATTTGTTGATCACGGAGGCATAGCCCACTAGGTGATCAAGCCTTTATCGATAAAATTTCGCCAGCGTAACGGTACAATTATTAAACTTTATAATTAAATTGGGCATTATAACTTTACTATTTGAAAAATCACATTTTAAAAATAAAATCAGACATAGTATAATTTTTCAAAACCATTTTACAAATAAATAACAATTATTTAAAACATAAACACCCAAAACTCAAAAATCCATCAAAACAAAGATCAAACTAACTTTGGAAGAATTTCCCCATACCTTAGCCTTATGAAGATGGAAGAACAAGCTAAGAACAAATAAGAACAACACAAAGAAAAACTTGATTAGTAACACAAAGAAACTTAAAGAAAACAAAGGAGAAGAAAAGAATTTTGGAGTGAGTTTTTGTGAGGATTCTTCAAGTGAGTTTGTGATGAAAATGAAGAGCACCCCCCCCCTCTATTTATAGCCAAAATTTCGTGCAAGGGGGTGGGGTTAAGACCAACCATGGTTTGGTTTAATTTAACCGTGATTTAATTAAAGAAAAACCAAAATTAATTATTTAAAATCCCATTGGCCAACACCTATGACTCATACTCAACTAGGACCACTTGGACTTCCCACTTGCACGGATGAGGCGGCCAGAATTAGGGCTGGGAGGGGAGAATGTGATTTTCCAAAAATACCCCTAGGGTTTGGATGAAAACAAGGGTATTTTGGTCTTTTCATAAATCAAAAATTGAAATAATTAGTTAAAAATGATGAGAACCAATGAGAATGCTAGAAAATGCCATAAGAAGTCCAAATAATTTCGTGGCATCCATTTTTGAAATTTATAGATAGTGCAAACTCTTCGATTTTCATCGTTTCGCAGGTAAAACCCCCGAAAAATGTAGAAAAATAGGGTTTTCAAAACTTACACAGAAATAATTTTAAAAATCATAAAATAAATAATTAAAAATAAAATATAAATTGGTTATGGACCTTTGTCACGAAAATTATACCTGTTAAACAAGGTTTTTGCGTTAAAACGTCCTCGGGTAGCGTAGTTTTCGGTATTTTTTGAAAGTTTTCTAAAAATTCCTGAAAAATTCCAGAAAATCTAAAATAATAAATGAACCAACTTTTGTGAAGGAAGTTTATTTATTGAGTTGGTTTAACACACTCAAGTTATTTAAATCACTTTCCGTCAGTTAGACGTAAATCGTTTTCTGTAAAAAGACCCGATTTTGACTGAAAAACTACCGTTTCAGAAGTTTTTCGGAATACATGTATTCTATTACTAATTTGAAGCTAAAAATAAATCACACAATATTTTTGGAACAAAATTCATATAAAACAGAAAAAGAACGGAAAACGCAAAGAAACGAACGTTGTAACTAGACCTAACAGAAGCTATAAATCAACCACTTTCAGAAGTATTCTTAAACATGCATATTTAACTACTATTTTTAAGCTAAAAATAAATCTCAAAACAATTATATCACAAAAATTCAAATAAGACGAAAATAAACAGTTAGTCAAAACAACGGATGTTACAACTCTTCCTCTCTAAAAATAATTTCGTCCTCGAAATTACGTACCTAGAACAAAGCTGGATATAACTCCCGCATATTATCCTCTAACTCCCATGTTGCATCCTCTGTAACATCATCCCAAATGACCTTGACTAAAGAAAGTTGTTTACCCTTGAGCTGTTGGATCCTCTGATCGTCGATTTGCACAGGGTGTGTATCATAAGTCAAGTTCTCTTTTAACTGTACTATGTCTAGCTCAATTATATGAGATGGGTCAGCAACATATTTCCTTAGTTGTGAAACGTGAAAAATACTATGAAGGTTTGAAAGAAACAGGGGTAAGGCAATTTGGTAAGCTACAGGACCTATCCGACGAAGAATTTCATTGGGTCCTAAGAATTTTGGAGTAAGTTTCTTAGATTTTATAACTCTACCGACCCCAGTCATTGGAGTGACTCTCAGAAAAACGTGTTCACCTTCCTGAAATTCAAGAGGTCTCCTCCGTTTGTCGGAGTAGCTCTTTTGCCTGCTTTGTGCTGCTTTCATTCTTTCTCGGATTTGTCATACTTACGCATTAGTTTGCTGCAAAAACTCAGGTCCTACAGTTGTACTTACCCCTTCCTGGTACCAACACAAAGGTGTCTGGCACTTTCTCCCGTATAAAGCCTCAAAAGGTGCCATCCCTGTACTGGAATGATAACTATTGTTATATGTGAATTCTATCAACGGTAGAATATCATCCCAGCTTCCTCTTTGATCTAACACACATGCCCTCAACAAGTCTTCTAATGATTGGGTTGTCCTTTCTGTCTGACCATCCGTTTGAGGATGATAGGCAGAACTCAACCTTAACTTAGTTCCTAAGGCTTGCTGTAAACTCTGCCAAAACCTAGAAGTAAACCTAGGATCTCTATCGGAAACGATACTAGAGGGTTCTCCATGCAGTCTAATAATCTCTCCCACATACAGCTAGGTTAGTCTCTCTAAAGTCCACTTCATACTAACAGGTAAGAAATGTGATGTTTTTGTCAGCCTATCAGTAATCACCCAAATCCCATCACATCCCTTTGAAGTTCTTGGTAAACCTGTTACAAAATCCATGGATATACTTTCCCATTTCCATTTTGGGATGTCTAGAGACTGTAACATTCCTACAAGTCTTTGGTGTTCTATCTTAGCTTTCTGACAAACCAGACATGCTACTACATATTCCTCAACCTGTTTCTTCATTCCTGGCCACCAAAATCGTTGTTTTAGATCCTGATACATCTTTGTGGCTCCAGTTTGAATACTCAGCTTACTCTTATGCGCCTCATCTAAGATTAATTTCCTCATCTCCTCATTATCAGGCACACAAATTCTATCTTTACACCTCAGAATTCCGTCATCTCCTAGACTAAACTCTGGAATTTTCCCTTGCTTCAGCAGCTCTCTCTTCTCTATCAAATGTTCATTTGTTGCCTGCTGCTCCTTAATCTCACTCATCAAATTGCTAGATATCTTAATCATATTCAAGCACATCTTACCTTGATGAAAATCTACACTTAGGTTCAAGTCACGAAAACCTTATATCAATTCTAACTCCTTGATCATCATGCTTGAAATATGAACGGTCTTTCTACTCAGGGCATCAGCTACTACATTTGCTTTTCCTGGATGGTACATCAATGAAAAATCATAGTCCTTTAAAAATTCCATCCATCTCCTCTGTCTCATATTGAGTTCCTTCTGATCAAACAAGTACTTCAAACTCTTATGATCACTGAAGACATTAAACATAGATCCATACAAATAATGTCTCCAAATCTTCAAAGCAAATACTACCGCAGCTAATTCTAGATCATGAGTCGGATAATTCTTCTCATGACGTTTTAACTGACGAGAGGCATAAGCTACAACCTTTCCGTGCTGCATCAATACACCTCCTAATCCTTGATATGAAGCATCACAGTATACCTCCATTGGTTCCTCTGGGTTTGGTAACACTAACACAGGTGATGTTGTTAAAAACCTCTTAATCTTGGTAAAACTCTCTTCACACTCTTCAGTCCAAACAAACGGCTGATTCTTCCTAGTCAACTGGGTCATCGGAGCTACTATTTTGGAAAAGTCTTGAATAAATCTCCGATAATACCCTGCTAAACCTACAAAACTCCGAATCTCTGTTACTGTAGTTGGCCTTTCCCATGAAAGTACTGCTTCTACTTTAGCAGGATCCACTGCAATTCCTTCTTCTGAAATCACATGACCTAAAAACTGTAATTTTCTTAGCCAAAACTCACACTTGGACAGCTTAGCGTACAACTGTTTCTCCCTCAACACTTGCATCACCTGTCGCAAATGCTGCTCATGTTCCTTGCGAGTCCTAGAGTAGATCAGAATATCATCTATGAACACAACCACAAACTGATCTAAGAACGGGCTAAAGACTCTATTCATGTAATCCATGAATATAGCAGGTGCATTTGTCACACCGAATGGCATCACAAGATATTCATAATGACCATATCGTGTTCTAAACGCAGTCTTAGGTATATCCTCCGTCTTGACTCTAATCTGGTGATAACCACTTCTCAAATCTATCTTAGAGAAAACAGTGGCCCCACGAAGCTGATCCAACAGATCATCTATTCTTGGCAGAGGGTATCTATTCTTAATGGTTACCTTGTTCAACTGCATATAGTCAACACATAACCTAGACGTTCCATCTTTCTTCTTCACCAACAGAACTGGTGCTCCCCACGGGGATACACTAGGCCTAATAAACTGTTTAGACAACAGATCCTCCAACTGGTCTTCAACTCAGCTAACTCTATTGGTGACATACGATATGAAGCTATGGAAATTGGTCCAGAACCGGGTATAAGATCTATGGTAAACTCTATCTCACGGACTGGTGGCAAACCTAGTATCTCTTCTGGAAATACCTCCGAAAATTCTTTAATAACAGGCACGTTGCTCAATTCAACTTCCCTCTTTCCTTCCAATGAGGTGAGTAACATGTTTTTCTGAACTTCTTCTTTCGAAGAAATTTCTGATTGGTTGGTAGACAAAAATCCAAGATTCTCAGAGTTGGGAAAAACTAGAGTTTTATTCGAACAGTCCAACAGGATATGGTTGGAAGATAACCAATCCATGCCTAAAATCACATCTAACTGTGTTAAAGGCAAACATATCAAATTGACAAGATATTCCTTATCAGAAATGATGATAGGACAATTTATGCAGATAATATTTACAGTGGCTAGCTCAGCAGTAGGTAAGGAAACAATCAAATCAAAAGACATCAAGGACACAGGTAAGTCTAATCGTTTCACACAATCAAAGGAAATAAAAGAGTGAGTTGCACCCGAGTCACATAGTACAATTAAAGGATTACCAGCTATGCTACACGTACCTTGTATCAAATCCTCAGATTGTGAAGCCTCCAGTCCACTCATGGTGTAAACTCTTCCCTTTGCCTTCGGTCTCGCCGCTTGCACATTTTTGTTAACTGGTGTCGGCTTCTGCTCCCTACAGTTACTTGCCAAGTGTCCAACCTTCCCACACCTGTAGCAAGTCGCCCCTTTCTGGTTGCAGGTACTAGAGTGATGTCCTAGCTTCCCACATACCTTAGCCTTATGAAGATGGAAGAATAAGCTAAGAAGAAATAAGAACAACACAAAGAAAAACTTGATTAGTAACACAAAGAAACTTAAAGAAAACAAAGGAAAAGAAAAGAATTTTGGAGTGAGTTTTTGTGAGGATTCTTCAAGTGAGTTTGTGATGAAAATGAAGAGCACCCCCCCCCCTCTATTTATAGCCAAAATTTCGTGCAAGGGGGTGGGGTTAAGACCAACCATGGTTTGGTTTAATTTAACCATGATTTAATTAAAGAAAAACCAAAATTAATTATTTAAAATCCCATTGGCCAACACCTATGACTCATACTCAACTAGGACCACTTGGACTTCCCACTTGCACGGATGAGGCGGCCAGAATTAGGGCTGGGAGGGGAGAATGTGATTTTCCAAAAATACCCCTAGGGTTTGGATGAAAACAAGGGTATTTTGGTCTTTTCATAAATCAAAAATTGAAATAAACAGTTAAAAATGATGAGAACCAATGAGAATGCTAGAAAATGCCATAAGAAGTCCAAATAATTTCGTGGCATCCATTTTTGAAATTTATAGATAGTGCAAACTCTTCGATTTTCATCGTTTCGCAGGTAAAACCCCCGAAAAATGTAGAAAAATAGGGTTTTCAAAACTTACACAGAAATAATTTTAAAAATCATAAAATAAATAATTAAAAATAAAATATAAATTGGTTATGGACCTTTGTCACGAAAATTATACCTGTTAAACAAGGTTTTTGCGTTAAAACGTCCCCGGGTAGCGTAGTTTTCGGTATTTTTTTGAAAGTTTTCTAAAAATTCCAGAAAAATTTCAGAAAATCTAAAATAATAAAAGAACCAACTTTTGTGAAGGAAGTTTATTTATTGAGTTGGTTTAACACACTCAAGCTATTTAAATCACTTTCCGTCAGTTAGATGTAAACCGTTTTCTGTAAAAAGACCCGATTTTGACTGAAAAACTACCGTTTCAGAAGTATTTCAGAATACATGTATTTTATTACTAATTTTAAGCTAAAAATAAATCACACAATATTTTTGGAACAAAAATTCATATAAAACAGAAAAAGGACGGAAAATGCAAAGAAACGAACGTTGTAACTAGACCTAACAGAAGCTACAAATCAACCACTTTCAGAAGTATTCTTAAACATGCATATTTAACTACTATTTTTACGCTAAAAATAAATCTCAAAACAATTATATCGCAAAAATTCAAACAAGACGAAAATAAACAGTTAGTCAAAACAACGAATGTTACACTATAAGGACTAGAAAACTTAACCCTCGATTCTTTGGACCTTTTCAAATTCAAATTCTTAAATGATTTGGTCTTGTTGCTTATCAAATCGCTTTGCCTCCTAATCTTTATAATATTTATAGTGTTTTTCATGTTTTCAACTCGAAAAAATATCTTCCTGATTCATCTCATGTTTTGGAACCTGATTCTGTCACATTAAAGGAAAATTATACCTACGAAGTACAACCTCATAAGATTGAGGATAGGAAAGTTAAGAAATTACGGAATAAGGACATAGAGTTGGTTAACGTTATCTGGAGTTAAGATAATCCTTCTGATTCTACATGGGAATTAGAAGAATTTATGCGAAGGTCATATCCACAAGGCAAATTTCGGGGATGAAATTTCTTTTAGGAGGGGAGAAATGTAACACCCTGACTTTTCTGACTCTGCCTTAATTCCAAAAATTCATGTTGATTAATCAAATTCTCTTAATTAGATATCCAATGGAAAATAATTATTGCTTAATTGTCCTAAGCATTAAAATATCCCAAATATATTTAGTCAAGTCCCTACAGTTTTAATTAATTGTGGATTTGGCCCAACACTCTCACTAGTCTAGTTTCTTTTACCCCAAAAGCTCTTATCTTTTAAATTGCATAAGTGACACAAGGACTTAATCGTAAAAATTAAAGATTACCTCCCTATTTAAGGAAGTGGCTCGAGCCACTTAGCCTCACGAAAGGTGAGTGCTCTTCCTTTTCCTTTTCATTCTAAGTCATTTTCGATCTCCACTCCTCCTCCCCCATTCGACCGACCCCCTCTCTTCCCCCTCCCTTCCATTTTGTTGATTTTCTTCTTACTAACCCGTGTTCCTTGTGATTGGAGATCATCAAGGAGCTGCTAAACATTAAGAGGGAGAAAAGGATCAAGCTTGTTGGCAACCACAATCACATTCTCACAACCGGTTTTGAACCAAGGTGAGGGAAGGGAAAAGGCCATTTTATACTTGAGCATGAAGGAATGATTGAAGGCTACATGACTTGGGGTGTTATGCGCGTGTTTAGGAGCTTAGAAACTTAGTGTTCTTGGTCTCCCTAACCATAAGAACACTAGGGGTCTTTGCATGTAGGAAATTTTCAATTTTTATGATGTTTTGGCTATTTTATCATGAGTTGCTGGTGTTGTAATAATTAAATACCCCTCTCCCCATGTTTCTTTTCATTTTATATTTGTTGTGGTGTGTGTGAGCTGTTGGTATATGTTTTGGGAAGCTCTAGATTTAATTTCATGATTTTTGGACGTCATTTGATAAGGTACAAAAATTGTAGTTTTTTTGTTGTTTATGCTGGAAAGTGTCTAGAAAGCTGTTGATGAGTGTTCTACGAAATTTCTTTAAAAATTTGATTTGATCTTGAATGAAGATGCATGATTCTGATGTTATGTTTTTAGATTTATATTAAAATTCAACTAAGTCAGGTTTTTAATTTAGAAAAGTCACCATGGTTGAGTGTGTAAGTGACTATAGCTCCACAAGCTAGCTCATGGGTTGGTTGCATGGTTTCCATCCCATCCATGAGTCAAAAAGCAAGGATTAAGCTTATAAAAAAATCAGATTCTTGACTATTCACCTAATCATTATTCTTTTTGAAATTAAATATGTTTCTGGTCCCTATAATATAGGGGTGTTTTGTTTTTAGTTCCTATAAAAAAAGTCAAACGCTTTTGGTCCCTATAATTTTTTTTTTGCTTTTAGTCCTTTAAGTGGGTTGACCGCTGATGTGTCCCATTTTGAACCCAGTCAGCATGTCTAAGTGGCCAAAAAAACTGCCACGTATGTGCTCCTTACCTGTTCAAAGAAATGCCCAAATGTAAAAAATAAAAAAAACCATCTTGCCACCTCTCTGTCTCTGCTTGCTCCATTGTGATGTGTGATTTGTGATTTGCTGCACTTTGGGGTTTCCACTGAGCTTCCCGGATAGGAGTACAAGATCACTAATATGTAAAACAATAATAAAAAAATCCTAGAAAACCCACATTTTAGGATATGATATTATTCATTTATATAAAAAAATTGTGGATTAAAATAGATGAGAGCATTGACTTGATATAAGAGTGTATGACAGACGGGAAGGGTTTCAGGTTCCCATTTATAGATTTTCGATTTCTAGAATCCAGAATTCGACGCTGTATATGGTGGTTCCCATTTTTTATTTTCAATTTTCTCACCTCGAATCCAGAACTCAACCTCTCTCTTTCTCTCGTGCTGTAATGTGGCCAAAAAACAAAACTAAACAGCGAGTGAGTGAGTGGTGAGTGGAAGGAAAAAAAACACTGTAGGTGGTGGGGGAGGGAGGACAGAGAGAAAGAGGAGGTGGTGGGGTGGAGGGAGGAGGGAGAGAGAGAGAGGGAGGAGGTGGTGGGGGTGGAGGGAGGAGAGAGAGAGGAGGTGGTAAGGTGGAGAGAGGAGGGAGAGAGAGTTGCTGACGTGGCATCATACATGGTAGTTTTTTGGCCACGTAGGCATGCTGACTGGGCTCAAAATGGGACACATCAGTGGTCAACCCACTTAAAAGACTAAAAGCAAAAAAAAAAAATTATAGCGACCAAAAGCGTTTGACTTTTTTTTATAGGAACTAAAAGCAAAATACCCCTATATTATAGGGATCAAAAACATATTTAAGCCATAAATAAATAAATATATTATTTATATAAATCTGATTTGTTATATTAAAGTTTAATTAATGAAAGTTACTTAGAACTTGTATTTATTAATATATGTATGTGTGTGTGTGTGTCTATATATATATATGCGCTATTTTGAAAATAAAATGGTGAAAGGAAGTATTTTATTTTGGTAGCAATTCTACTTACCAAAATCAGTGACATTTTTATCTACCAGAGACAAACTCCTTAAATCATGTTACATAAGGTTAGAATAAGAAAAAGAACGATGTTACATGTTATGGTTATGGCTTCATGAATTTATGTTTGTTTAGATTAATATCATTCTATAAGATTTAGTTAAAGTTACATTGTGAATTAAGTATATGATGTGGTATGATTGATGAAGACTCATGCATCATGAGAATGCCATATCGTACTAGATAGCATGAGACAGATGTGTGATGCCATACATTCCATAACATGAAAAACAATTAATTTGGAGATTGGTCCTCCTGGAGGAAAAATAAAAGAAAAATATGAGATTTGTTGATGATGACAAGCAAACGCCACGGTTCGGCGACAATTTGGGAGTGCCGGTCTATAGTGACCTTGGGGATTAGTTCCTGTGTCAAATGTTTACAGTGGTCACAAGTAGCGCCCAGTGTGTCATGGCAATTGACTACCCAATTGGTTTATCTCGACGAGCTACTCTGCAATGTCAGGCTGAGTTGAGGGTGTGCAAAGAAAAGTATATGCATATACAGATGTTCAATAAGTTGTTGGCTCGATGGGGTGTTAGTTGTTGAGAACCATCTGCATACTGACTCCTAGCCATAATGGTTGATCATGTTGTTGGACTTGCGTGGGTGTTGACCCTTCATGGGCGGTATATTTGGGGTCCATGCATTGCATTGCATTTGCATTTGTTAGTGTGTTTATGTGAATTAGATATGACCATGTGATGAGTTTGAGTTGAGACGAAAATGAGTTAATTATGGCAATTTTAAGCATGTGAAGGTTTGGTTATGAGATGAGAAAATTAATTACATAATGAGAAAAATCTTGGAAAGGTTTGGAAGTGATGTGACAAAGTAATACATAATTTACCTGTGATTTATTTATTGTATGTGTTAGACTTCCTTCATTCTCCTATGCTACTGTAGTTAATGATTATCTCACCTCTCTGTTTTATTTCTCTATATATGTAATGTTGGATGTAAGATCATGGCTTCACACTTGCCTACTTGCCATTTGGATTTGGAGTTTGACTTTGATGGCAGGGAGTGGGAGTTTGATCGTGTGGACCAGAAGTTTATCTTTAGGGGACCAGTGATCATTAAGATCACTTGTATGCTGATGCCTGAGCAGGAGCCCTTTTTTCTTTAGTCTCGTTTCTTTATCTGTATATGGTGCTGCTGTTTACTTCACCGGCGGAGTAGACAGACTTGTAGAGGAGAGGCACACACGATGGACTGACTAGTAGCGGTGAAAGGACTTTTGGTCGGATGTCCTTCACCAATTAGATGTTTTGTGTGTATGCCTTAGAACTAACCCCTTTTTCCTGCCTTGTTATTTCGTTGACTTGCTAGCTGTATATACTAGGTTAGGGCTTTATCTTATTCACTCAAATTGTCTGTCTCTCCTGTGTAGCAAGAACTTAGTTAGTATTTTGAGTTAAATTGTACGTGCCACAGGCTTCTCCAGGTTATATATATATGATATCTAAGTATGTTATGTGTTATTATGATGTTAGATATTACTTTTAATTTTGTGAAAAATTTATTCTGATTTTGCTAGCCCTGAGGGGCAAAGTTCTTGTTATATCTTGGAGAGAAAAGCAACTTTATTGTGATTAGTTGCAATGGAGATTATGACATCACAACAGAAGCCACACCGCGACCAGGAGCGGTAACAGAAGCAGCAGAAGCGGGAGGATGGTCCATTGCTCCAAAAGAAGAAATGGGATATAGCAAGCAAGTGACAGAAGATCAAAGCAAACTATTAGAAGTAGAGGCGAGAATGGAATGTTAGGAAAGGAGGGAAAACCACCTTTTAAATACAACCTCTAGCGCAGGCAAGGAGTCACGGCTCCTCACTCTCAATCGTCATAATTGCCCTCAAGAAACGAAGCGCCCCTGGAGGCGCACACCCTTCGGGTAGCGGAACCGTCCCCGTATTCCACTCGAGGGACGTGAAACGGCGAGGGGAAGAAATGCTTGGGATATGTAACGACACATGTTCTGAACTCGGCACATATCCCGCAAAATATGATCATACAAGGAAGAACGCATAAAGTTTATTAACAATCTCAGTTACAAGTGGTGCCCTTAAGGGGACGTTACACAATTAAAAATACACCTGATGTACATATGGGAAATAGAAAAACTTCTCGGCCGGTCGACAGCCAACTCGCTCCTCTTGTGGAACGTCCAACTGTGCTAGTGCAACGGGTGGGTTGCCCAATGAGGTGCAACAAGTAAGAGATGGAGGGAAGCAACCATCACAAAGGATGAAGCCTTGGAGCCAGACCCCATGGTGGCAGTGGGCTTTTGCTCTCCGTTCTTCCACCAACCCTCACCCGCTCTCTAGAGGCAGTCAACCACAACACCAGGAAGAGATCTCCGAACTAGGTCCCAGTGCAGAACAAACTCTGTGAAGACCAACCCGGATCCCTGTGATTGGCCGTGTGCCTTCATAGATCCCGGGGCGTGGTCTGGGAAAATGTCCGCAGACAGTATCGTCCGCTTTGAACACATAGAAGAATCTAACAAACACTCGGTTGGGGAAAGGCACCACCCATCTTTCTAGAAAAAACACCCATTTGAACAAAAGACAAAGAAGCACAAAGCTCTTGCTGCTCTCCCCTCAATATGCACACTGCAGGAATTCATCAAGACGAACAAAGAGAAGCGTTGTGGGGAAGGGAACGCCATAGGAGGATCAACCAGGGAGCTCCTATTTACATCCTCCAAGAGGTTAAACTAAACCTCTCACATCATTTATGGACATTCCCTCCAGCATTTAATGCACGACCTGCTCACCAACCAACCAGCACCAAGCCAGTCAATGTGAATCTCGGCGTTTGGACCAAACTACAAGATTCATGCCTCGACGATAACGAAGGAATCTTAAGCCCTTGATCTCACCCTCTCCCCGTGGGAGAAGCTGAGTTGGGGGGGATACTGTTCTGAGGTCTTACCCGGATAAGTGGGCAACACAAGACCCGAACCCTGCTTGGTCCCCGTCAACCCCAAGGATGGACCCAAGCAGGGGAGACGAGATGCCAACCAACAAGACCAACGTTGGGCATCATTGGCCGGGGGACTCTGCAGGGTAACGCAGGCTTCATGCAACCAACCTCCGATATGGAAAGATCCCATGAAACATTCGTGACAAGCTGGTACAATGATCGGTATGGAAAGATCCTGTCTTTTGCCACCCATCAGAAGACAAACCAATTCAAAGGGGACATATGTAACATCCCAAATTTTCACTCTATGAGACAGAGTGTTAATTTTAGAGGATTAGAATTATTCTTACAATTTTTATAATGAGTAATGGTTTAGAGTTGACATAGAAGTCAAAATGGTATTCTGTAAACGTTTTGACTGTTAGAATAAGTTTGTAATGGTATAGAAGTGTTTCAATTTGATTGAGAAATTGAATTTTGATGATCCAAATAGAGTTTCTATATTATTTGAGGATTTTAAAAATTTTGATTGGAATTTTTAGAGAAACGGATAAAAATGTTTATGTGTTAGGCCCTCAAAGATGAATTATGTGACATGTTGTTAATTGGGGAAACGGATAAATACCCGGAGACTAGAAAACGATTGAGATGAAAAATTACAAGGACAGATAGAGTTTACCTAGTATAGAAATTAGTAGTTTTCGTTTGATGTGGCAATTCAAACGGAAACCAAGTTACGTCTTATGTAACATTCATTTATTTTTGCATTTCTGTCTTTATTCTGTTTTAATTAAGTATTTTGTGATATGTGTGATGATTAAATTATTTTTTATTTTTATCTTAGAAAAATAAGTTTAATATATATAGTTATTCTTAGCATAGACATTGGTAGTTCTCTTTTAACGTTGAGATTTGAAACGGAAAATAGTTTACGTTTTAACTAACGGTAAAGGTTTTAAATAGCTTATATAAATACTAAACAAAATCAAAAAAATATTTTACTTGACAAATAGTATTTTTTTTTCCATTATTTGTGATTTATGGAAATTTTTTGAAATTTGTGGATAATTTTTGAAAAATCCCTCGTCATCGACAAATGACCGAAATACCCATAGTTTTACCGTTTAAACCGTTTTAGTTACTATTCATAAAAACGACAATGTTCTTTTTTATTTTTAATTTATTATTTGTGGATTTTAGAAATTATTTCTGTGTAGATTTGTGTAATTACTATTTTGCCCTTTTGGGTATACGCGATAAACGGTAAATCGATAAATACCGAAGAGGTTGTCCTTTCTGTAATTTTCCAGAAAGATCTTCCATGAAGCTACTAGGGATTGCCATATGTCCTTTTCAAGCATTCTCATTGGTACTTATAAATTAAATCAATTATTTTAAATTTTTATTTATGAAAAGTCCATTTTACCCTTTCCTTTTCTTTCTTTTTCACCTAAAACCTAAAGTGTAGAAAAGCAATTTCACTCTCTCCTCTCACTCGGCCCTCAAAACTGCCTCACTATTCACTTTGTGATCCTTGTGAAAAGCTTTGGACCAATTAGAAATTAGTTTGATTTTTTTCTAATTTCCTAAAATACCTAATTAAAATCATCATGCATGACATCAAACAAATGAACAATGCCCTCCTTATCTCTTGGTCGCCCCCTCACCCTGCAAATAGGAGGGAGTGGCTTCATCATTCCTTGCACCATCCTTAAGATACCAAGTCTTGGATTTCTTTCTTCCTTCAATTTCCATCTTTTAGTTTTAAGAGTTTTTTTTTTGTTCTTGCGTTTTAAAGCTTTGATCTTCAAAGTTCTTCTTTTCTTCAAAGCTTAGAGGTAAGAGAAAAATTCTTTAAAGTTATTAGAGTTTACATAAATTTTCTATGTGTTTGATTTTGGGTATTTTACTTGTTAATCACTTCAGTGGTTTATGTATTTTACTTATAACAGTATCTTCAATATAATAAACTTGCGTTTAAATTATTATAGATTTGAAAATCTCTTCTCTCTTAAGATCATTTGAAGACGGCTATGCCGAAAAACTCGATCTTTCCTTTTAATTAAATTATTTTCCGGAGAAAAATCTTACTTTGTGTAAAGAATAGTAATTTAAGAACTGAGTACGAGAATTAATACTATGCTGGTAAAATAAGAGTATTTTACGGTATTTATATGGTTATGAGAAAGATGGGTTGTGTATTACAAGAGGTAATATAGTAAAACGTTTGAAGTTTTACAAGAGAAACCAAAGCGAGTTTATATGCAAAATGAATTGTCATTGCATAAAGATTTTATGAGCTTACAACCTAGAGAAGGGTTGAAAATAGTGTTTAGTTGGGCTACACTTCCCTACCGAGATTATCCAGGTAATGCAGTTCTCAATGGCTGAGTAGTGACTCCCAGAGAGCCAATTCAAGTCGTATACCCAGCTTGGATATCTGACTGACTGGTTTATTTATGATATGGTAATTCCAATTTTAAATATAGCTCTACTGAATAATTGTAAAACCACGTCCATGAAAAAGGGGACTGGTGTGGTTTCCACGTCTATGAAACAGGGGACTGGTGTGGTTTATTATGTTAGGTATTGCTACAGCCAATCACTCAATGGAGTTAAGGTGGAAAAAATCTCCTTGAAGCATTACACCGGTGTTTTATTGGATATAGAAGTGACACGCATAAATATGTTTGGTGCGGTGATATATTACTATGTTTGTGATGTGCGTGTTATAGTCTGTGTTTAGATTTATTTTATACAAGGCATAATCTTTGTTTGTTATTTTCTTATGTATCTGTTATGATATAATTTGTTTTTAAGATTTTCACCCTTGCATGTTTTTCTATGTTTTTCTTTTGTGGGACTAAGTAGATAAATTACCCGAGGAGTGAGTTGGTTCCAACCCGGTGGTTCTATATGCAACCCTTGTGAAAGGATATGGAGAAGAACGCGGCATGGACAGATAGGGATTCCTAGAAGAATCTTTGGTAGCATTACTGTTATATTTTGGGTAGAAGTCCAGAGAATGAACCGGCTCGGGTGTTCACAATATATTAATTAAAACCTTATGCTTGTACTGATGTAAGCTACTTTATTATGAAAATGATGAATATATGAGATGAGGTTGAATTCTATGAGTTTTTGTATTTTAATTTTCAGCGTTTAAATTTCTACGAAAAATCTTGAAAGGAATGAATTCTCCAATCTTCTCATCTTTTAGAAAAGATAAAAAATTTATTCATGTTTTTGGGAAACGAATATCATTTAAATTGATATTTTAGAAGTGAAAATCAGAACTTATATTTTAGTACGAAAATCTTGGTTACTATGGTGTAATATCCTTTTTAGAGAAAAGTGGTGCAACAGTCTCTGCCCTGCCGTCAGATAGCTAAGGATCCTCCTCTGGATCTGTGCCCAGGATCTCCCTGAAAGCTACATCTTGGACCACGCCTGATAGTGGTCCCCCCATCTCAACACCTATATAAGGTGTAGGTCCCATGCACTCCAGGTATGTGCATTGTTCCTATATTACCAAAACTCTTGTCAATCCTAACTTGGACGTCGGAGTCCCTTTGCAAGTACCCGCTGTCGCCGCTTTCCACCAACAACTGAGGCTTAGACACCGTTGCACCTTCACCCCGTACTCAACCCAACGCATCTCGGATCTCAGACTGTGCATGGAGAGATAAAAAAAAGTGAGAGAAGTGATAGCTAAATGTGATAGATGAGTGATATGATAAAAAGATAGAAAGTTGTTAAATGGATGTTGAAAATGAGCGGGTGTTCAAATATTATAGTTGAAAGTTTTATGTATCAAACTTAATATATATTTCACACGGAGTCAGCAAAAGGTCATAATAAAAGAGCATGTGCTCAAATTCGATAATATTAAAATAGTTTCATTATTTTGGTTAAGCAGATTGTAACGTCCGTAATTTTTAATTCTGTTTTAATTATATTTTTGCGTGTGATATGTGCTTTGTGTATATTAGATTTATTTTAGTAAGAGTATTTTCAAAGACAAAAGTTTTCCTGATGTTAAAAATCAGTAGTTTAAGTCGGACGTTTAGATACAGACAGAGTTCTGTTTACCGTAAATAGACGGAACAGTGACTTTGTGAAGTAGAAACCCTAGATTTAGGTTAAGAAAGAGATTTGAAGGTACAAATAGTGATTTTATAATATTTGAGGATTTTAGAAATTTATTTGGAAATTTTCTGAAGAACGGATAAAAATGTTACCGTTTTGGTCTCTATAGTTTGACTAGGTTGAACTGAGAGTTGGTTTGGAGACCACAACAAGTTAAGAAATATTTTTGGAGATGTCAAATGATGTTTTATATTATTTTAGAATTTTAGAAATTATTTCGGGAATTTTTAGAATGACAGACAAAGAATTGCGGTTTTGGTCCCTGTAGACTAAGAACAAGATAGCAGGGAGAGCAGGTGAATGCCAGAAGCTTAGGAAATGATCCAAAATCAACCAAAAGACTAACCAATGGAGTTTATACAATATTTGGGATTTTTAGGAATTTTCTGAGATTTTTCTGAGAAAGTCAATTTTTACCCTAAGTTACGGGTTACGGTAAAAACTGAAAATTACCGTAATGCTTCTAAGCTTGATCTTTTTGAACCAAGACTTTTGTGGCACCTTATTTTCATGGCTTAGGACTTATTTTAAGATTCATGAGAGTTTTTACTTCAATAGGGTATTTTTGGACAATTTTTACTATGAAATACAAAAGTTACCACACTTAATTACCTTGGAGACTTACCTTTTACCATGGATAAGGTGAAAAAATGTTTTAACCCAGCCTTGGAGCAGATGCAGCGCCCCTGGTCTGTTTGAGGAAGAGTGTGGAAAATTAAAATATCCTTGACTCATTGTTCTTGGCCAATTATATTAATGCAAGTGGTAATTATAGGCTTATGACTCACCAAGTGTAATGATAACATAAATGAAAGAAAAAAAATCTGGGACAATAGAAGAGGAGAGGGAGGTCGAGCCAAGAAAGGAGAGGAAGAGAGCTCTTGTTCCATTTTTCTCATTTCACTCACACACCATAGCCAATTTCTCAAGCTTTTCTTTCCAAATTTTTATCTAAGTTAACCAAATTTTCCAAGGATTTGCTCTTGGTTTTGGGATCTACAAGCTATCAAGTTATTTGGTAAGGATTCCATGGGTTAAGTTTTTATTATTTTCTTCATGGTTTATGAGCTTAGGGTAGAGTTTGGTTTATCTTAAGTTCATCTTTCAAGTGCAAAAGATTATCCATGGATGAGGAAATTTAATTGGTATTTGGATTGTGTTGTGTTTGATTTGGAAGGAGCTAATCAAGAAGGAGAAAGAGAAGGAAGAAGAAGAGTTGGAGGTTAGGGTTTTCATACACAAGCAAGAGGAAGGAGGTAAGGGAAAATTTTCTTATACAAGGTTTTTAAAGCTTGGTTGACATATGAGTGCTATGTTTGTGGTGGTTGGTTTAGGATGATTTTAATTTAACCTAGAGCGCATGTTGATTATCAAGCTATGAGCTCTTTTGTTCCTATGGTGATGGATGATCCAAGAGTGGTATTATGCTTAATATGAACTCTTGTGAGTGGCTTGATCATGAAAGCTTTGCTTGAGGATGGTTTTAGATTATTTGCCCTTGGTGGGAATAGGATTAGGTTGCCTTTGGTATGAATTGCTCTTGGTTGAAAGAATAGTTGAGTTGTGTGAAATCATCTTGCTCTATGTTATATGCATGATGACCCTTGCTCTTTGTTTGATTTGAGTTGATTGAGTGTTGGATTGTGACTATGTTCTCAAGCTTGGCATGGTGAATTTGATCTTAGTGGGATAATATATGCTTGGTGTGTGATGATGACCTTGATTCATTGCCTTGATGAGTTTGGAACCATGGCTTGATGATGAATGATTGTGTTTTGTGATTAATCCAAAGATGGTAAAATTTGCTTATTTTTATTCATTTGGTCATAACTATGTAAAGAAAAGATTGATTTGGGTTACACTTTGAAAAATCGCAAATCTGCCATACCCTGGGTGTGGCCATTTTCGTAGTTGGGGAAAACTGGAAAACAGGGGACAGAACTGTCTGCACCGCGGGTGTGAAAAGAAGCGCGCCTGTGAACAGTTCTGGTTCCTGATTTATAAGCAGCCCAGGATTTTGCGAAAATTGTCTTTTTTTCCAGCCTTTTAAACCAAATTTGTTTAAGAGAAAAATGTCATTTTTGAATCTAAAGATTGATAAGTATTTTGGTTAATTTATTTTAGAACTTAAACATTTGATTTAGAAAATGTTTTAGTTAGAAGACAAAGTTCAATTAGAAGGTGTTAATTTAAAAGAAAGAAATATGTTGGTTGGGAATAATCACAAAAAGATGAGAATACTATAAGAGATGAGAACATCGTAGCCAAGAGAAGGTTATGTGTGATGCCAAAAGAGATGAATATTACATAACCAAGAGAGAAGGTTATGTGTGATTGTTACAAGAGGTAACATAGAGAAGAGATGAATAATGTTACAAGTGGTAACATAGTGATGTGTATGTGATAATTACAAGACAAACCAAAGTGAAAGTAATTGATTGTGATTGATTGCGTGTATATACAATATGTAGTGGCATTTGCATAAAGAGAAAGAGATTTTCTTGGCTTTGCCAAGTGGTCATACCCAGAAAGGGTTGTGACGTGAGCTACAACCCAGAGAGGGGTTGAAAATAGGTATGGTTGGGCTACAATTGCCTACTGGGATTATCCAGGTTTCGAAAAATCTCAATGGCCGCGTGGTGACTCCTAGCGAGCCGAGATCGAGTAGAGCACCCGGCTTGGATAAATCTGACTGATTGACCTATTTGTGATATGGTGTCACTGAGTGTATTAAATAATTGTCTTGGACTTTACTGTTTGTTTAGCTTTGAACAATTTTGACTTAAACATGACTTTCCTGAATACTGTCTTGGACTTTACTGATAGTTTAGCCTTGAACAGTATGTTAGGGATTGACTGTGGCCTATCGCTCATATGTTGTTGAGGAAGAGAAAAGTCTCCATGGAGCATTACACCGGTGTTGAGAGAGAAATAGAAGTGTCATGCATTTTATATGTATATCTGTGTGATGATATATTGCTGGATGCTGAGTTATGTGCTGTAACTGTGATGATCTTCCTTGTGTATATGAAAATGTCTTATTGGAAGAGAGAGAATATACTTTTGTGCTGAGAAAAGGTAAATGGTTCTGTAATGTTTAATGTAGGTTATGTTTGATATGTCTAATTTACTTTATTCTTATCTGTTGTCACTATGCTTTATCTTCTGTGTATGAGGATTTTTCACCCTTGCCTATATGTTTTGTGCTCCTTGGAACATGATTCATATAGATGTGCCACCAGTCAAGTGAATTGACAAGGACGGAGGAATGAGGAAGACTACCGTCTAGAGTGGTTTTGGCTAGATAGTCTTTTGGAGGTGATCGGAGACTCGACCGGCTTAGGCTCATTCGGGGTAGACTGTCATTATTATCTTTACCGGATGGCTGTACTATTTTATATGATATTACTAGCTATCCAGTTTTGATGTATTTGTAAAACTTTGAACCAGTATTATACATGAAGTATATTATTCATTCAGATGAAGCTTATCTGATTTTTCAGTAATACATTACGACGTAAATAAGTTTCGAAGTCTAAATAGCGTAAGTGAGAGTTTCAAGTTAAAATAAGTTTCAGGAATTAAAGAAAGGAAAAAAAAAGTATACTCATTTTCGAAATAGACTTGAAATAATTAAAAGAGAATTTTTTCTTTTAAAAATAAAGATTAGTATTATTTTCGATAAATAAGGTTACTTATGTTGTAATATCCTTTTATGAGAAAGGGTGTTGCACAGATAGTATTTACCTTCATCTTCCTAACAACTATGAAATCATCTAAGGTCCAGTTTGGATAAACTTTTCCATAAGCATTTCTAGTATGTGTTTTTTAACTAACATCGTCTCACACAAGTTGAAATTAACTTTTGTTCTTCACATTTTTTAAAAGCTATTTTTTTAACTTCTCTAGAAGCACCTATCTATTTATTAATTATTATTTAACAGTTTTTTCTCTTTTACATATATGAAAAAAATTAAGATATAAAATAAGACTAACTTCTCCGTAAATCAAAAGCTAGAGTTTTTATATCCAAACAAGACCTAAGACTTCATGCTAGCAATCAGTACAAAGCTACAGTGAGTGAAATTAGTAAAGACAAGTGCAGGACCAACGATGAAGATGTGATCGAATATTAGCTAGTTTTCAAGAGGTTATCCCCACACCCATTCTATGTTTGAGACTATTGCTGTTCATATCTAATATTATTGTGATGTGACCACAAAGTATCCATATATAGTTAATAAAATTGAAAAGTACCGCAATTAAAGTTGGTTGAGAAAGAAGCAACTTCGAAGTTATAATTTTGTCATGTGTTTTGGCACATTAAGACCGGCGATGTTGTATGCAAATTACTGTTGGGCAGTAAAAAATCAACACGAAAATAAATTTAAAGCAGGAGATGAGAATTACACTATGATGGATGAGTGGAAAGACTACATGAGAGATGATCAATAATGATAGAATCAGAGAGAGAAAGTTGGGGTGACAACTATCAGGCCAGCCCTGCAATTTTGGACCATGTACGAACTTACAAAATGATGCCTTCATATCATTTGAATATTGTCATTGTAATATTTTTTGCTACAAAATTATAAATAATTAATTCATAGTCAAGATTTTTTCAAAAAATCATTTTGCAATCAAAGCAAGATTATTAAATTTGTCTTGTAATATAGCAGATCACAAATAAGATTTTAACAATTTTAAGTTAGAAAATCTTTTCTGAGCAGATGCAACAGTAACAATAATAGTTAATATTATTCTATAAGTTATGTATGCATTAAAAAAACGAGTATGATTCCTAAAAATTATTCTATTGTAAGTAGACTTTTACATATTGGTGCCCTCTAAAGATGGGCCCCTGTGCGATCGCAATCTCCTGTGCATGCTTAGGGCCCCACTGACACCTATTATAAAAAATATGATTGAATCTCGGCTTAAATGGTTTGGGTACTTATGGAAGAGACCTATATATTCATGATAGGCAATTATAACATCGAGTGTTCCATGCATGTATCCAACCCCACCTTGTGGGATAAGGCTCGTTGGTGGTGTGTTCTGGCACATTAAATCTACCATGTCATAGGAAGGTGAAATGGTGAATATGCCCAATACTACAGCCCCGTCAGGTGCGCACCGCTTCGGTTGAAATTAATATAGTCAGCTCCGATATTGAGTGCCAGAAATCATGTGAAAGAGGTTATTTAATTTATCCCTTGCAAGCCGAACAGATGCAAGACGGTCCCCTACACTCTGTAGGGACAATGTAACTATTTTATACAAGTAATCAATGATAACAGCGAGATAAAGTTTACACACTGCGAATACGATGGGCGCATCCAAATTAAATTGGTTGAGTTTGGTAGTAGTTATTGAAAAATTAAATTGGCTACACCGTACACCCCTTCAAGCCGATTTCACTTTTTCAAAACCATAGGTGGTGCTGTAAGATGTTGAGATGATAGCCATTTTTTCTAAATAAATGAATTACGTAGAAAAATAGAATTCTAATTAAAGATGAGAATGAAAACCAACATTTCGTTGGTCCAAGTGGTACTAGGCTCGGATCCCTTAAGCAAGGTCTCAGATTCGAGTCTTGTGGATGGAAAAAACATGGTTGGGAGGGGAATCTCCACTAAAGGTAGCCAGCCGGGTTCTCTGGCGGAGATTAATCATCGGCAAAGTCGGTGAATACTTCACACCAATTAATAACATGGTTACCAAAAAGATGAGAATGAAATTAGGGAAAGTGCTCTGCTATATTTTTTGTAACTAGGCATGAGTTGAGAATTCAAATGTGAGTTTGAGGTGGTATATTGATTAAGAATGAGTTACATAAAAATAAGAGTAATGCTATACGGCTCGAAACTTTCCTTCACGAAATCACACGAATTTCAAAAGTATCCAATCAGGATATTTAGAACCATACATGCGGATGGTAGATAATAATATAATAATAAAACATGGGCCAATTAAAAAAAACCGCGTACACAATACGAAATTCGTTTCGTACTCAGCATTTTCCTAAAAATAATACAGCATGATAGACTGAGTTCGTTTGTTTTGGATTATTTTATGAAAAAAATATTTTTTAAAGAAATAATATAATCACTTTTAAGGATTTTATGTTTGTTTGTTTCATCTTTTGAAAATAATCAAAATTTAAAATTAATATGAAATTTGATTAAAATGAAATGCGATTTTGAGTAGCTTTTGGGGAAAAAAAATTTAATTATAACAAAGTGAGAGATGAGAGATAAGATTAAGGAAGTGTTTTTACGATTGTAAACAAACACAAATTAGCTTTTGTTATAGATTTTATGGATTGTTAACCTAAAACCTAGAGCCGTCTCTCTCTCTCTCTCTCTCTCTTTCAACCTTCCCTCTACTTCTCACTTCCTCATCCACCGGAGGGGGGTTGGTTTTGGGCCATTTTTTGGTCTAGAATCACCCCTCTACATCGTTTTTCTCTCTTTTTATCTAAATAAGTGATTTTTTCACATAGTTCTAATTTTTTCTTTCTTGTTTTTCCATGTTTTCGTCGTCTGCGCGCGGCGGTGTTTTGTTTGTTGTCTTCGTGTGCCGTCGTTTGGTTTCCCGTCTTATTGCGGTGTTTGTTTGGTTCTAATTGGCAGATAAGTTTCGATCCATTATAGATTCAATCAAGACTTGGGCGTCAACGTTACAGATCCGGAGGCATGGATATTTCAGTTACTTTGATTTTGTCACATTTGTAGATATTTTGCCGTGTTATGATATTAACCTGGGTGCTGTGAGTTTATTCACAAATTCATACTTTTCGATTTTAAGCGATGTTAAATTTGTGTTATTTTCGATGTATTTTACCAATTTGAATTAATGAATATCTCTTTTATTAAAAAAAAAGCTTTTGTTATACATAAAAATATTTAAAATATAATCACTATATTATTTTAAGTAAAAATCACATTTTTTTAATCTTAAACAAATGGGCTCTATATATGTCTAATGTTTTAGAGTTTTGGGCAAAGATGAGAATTGATCATTAATTTTTACTAATATAAATAACGGTTAAAATGTCCCCGACTTTTACTAGTTCCGTAAATAAGGTAATGTTTATTTTTTGTCGCTAATTTAAAATGTCTTATTTTAGTCATTCATTCTCAAACATGTTGTCCCTCATGTAGGCTATAGTGTCTCAATATAGAAACTATGTGTGGTCTATTTCAAAAAATAAGAAAGCAAAATGAGACGTTTTAAAATTGAGAGACTAAAAACAAATATTTTGATTTTTACTGGGACAAAAAACATATTTAACTCTATAAATAAATTCAAGAGAGAGAAAATAGTACTTTAAAGTTGAGTTTATAGTACGATATTGGGTCGATTTGAAGGGAGTACTTGTTGAACGTCAAGATTATGGCTTTGTTTGGCAAAGCCAATAAGCTAGCTTGTAGCTTATTCGTATAAGTTTGTTTGATAGAACTGTTCGGTAAAGAGCTTACTAACTAATTATACGTCTAATAGAAGTCTCTACTGAATCCATCATCTCAGGAACCCGGCATAAATAGTAGATTAATTTCTTGCATGCCATCTTTAATTCAAGAACGTACACTCTCCAATTCAAAGAGTACCAATTTTGCATGTGTACTTGATGGTCATCATGATGATTGTTTCCCCCTGTTACAAAGAGTACGTGTATATATTCATGCCCAAGCAGTGTCATTTCTTCCCCATTTCTCACTTTAATTTCTCACCTTATATATATATAGATAAGTTTGGATTGTGTTGTTGTTCTGTAAATATTTCCCTTCATGTTTCATGATATTTTGTTTTGGTTGCTACGTCAAACTTTATTATTGTAGTATGTACTTTTTTTTTTTGGTCAATTATTGTAGTATGTACTTAAACAGGTGAATGTCCAATGGGATGTCATTAATCTTGCTAACTCCATTGTAAAAATTAGGGCCATCCATCAGGGCCGGCCCAAGCTAAGTTAGTCCAAAAGTACTCTAGATAGAAACTCTCAAAACTTAGTTGATCCGAAAAAAGAAAAACACAAAACTTCTTCAATTCAAAAAAATATGAAAATACAAAGAGATATTGGCTCTATTTATACTAATCCTATAAGTCATTCACTACGCATGAAACACGGAGTGATAACAGCTTTCAAATGATGCACGAAGTATTGCTTTAAAAAATACGAAGCTCTCAAACAATGCTTTATTGGGCTAACATTATCTACATTTATATCAGGCAAGCATTGTTTAATAGCTATGTGCTTTTGTAATATATTGTAATTAAAAACATGAAGCTTTTACATAACGCATTCTCCGGCGTTCTCATGATAAACGTTTTCTGAAGTATACCTACTCTACAACATTTTCCAAAGAAATCATTCAGTTCCCACCGAGATGTGAGCAACCATCTCTCAGTCTCTCTTCAATGGATGCACTCAGACGCCAAAACGTCGCATCTTTTGAACTTCTAGATCACTTCGATTGAAAATGAATCGTCACCACTGTGTTGGAACAAAGTTGATTAAGCGTCTAATATCTTCTTAAGGTTTTGATGATAATAAATGTTTAGATTAAATGAACAATTGGTTTGTTGGTATTTAACTTATCTGGTTTATTGTGCAAACAAATACGACTAGAAGAAGAGTTCATGCATGAATTGCATGGTTTATGAGGAGACACTTCAAAGAAAAGTACCTACAAGAGTCTAATAGAAAAAGGAAAAGAATGAAAAGCAAAAATGTATATGTGTCTGATAAGACGAAGAAACAAGAAGAAAGGACAAGACGAAGAAGTGCATATGATAAGAGGAACAATGCGTCTTGTGTCTGACTCTAGTGATGTGGAAGTCAACAACTCAATGAAATATAATCAAATACTACGCCGAGAAAGCATTTCAACAACGTTTAAATTTGATTCCAACAACGCGTAAAAACGTTGTTGATCGCCCCGTTGTTTGCACGTGCAACTCCCACAACGCCTCCAAAGCGCTGTTGATGTCTCACATAAACCCCGCACAACGTTTCCATACAGATAACACGCGGACAACAAGCGTTGTACCTATATCATACATCACAACAACAGTTTCTGAAGAAAGCGCTGTCGAAATAATATATTTTTTTAAAATATTATTTTGTTTTCCATGTATTAAAATTAATATCATCACAAATATGAACATGAACATATAGATATATATATATACTGTTACCAAACAAATATATATACTCATATATATGTACAATTAATATGAACAGATTGAATCAATTTAAATTAATTATACACATCTTCGTCTTGTTGGCATTGTACAGGAATTATACGTTCGATCACGTATTTACACCTTTCTTCCATAACTTCATCTTGTTGTTTAGAAGAATATGTTGCACACTTGTGGTTTAACCGTTGGAACCAAATTGGTTAAAAACATTTCTAATGCAAAAATTTCCTAAGTAGTCTTTGTGGTTTTGATGATAACAAAGGTTATTAAGGATTTTACAAAGTCTGCTGACAAGCTCTTGTAGGTACAACAAAGATAAGTCCATCGTCCAGTGTGACATTGGCACATATATGTAAGACTCAAGAGTGGAGCGTCCAATGGACTCAAAGAGGCAATACGTCAAATAAAACTTTGCCTCCAAAGAAGCAGAACCTATAAGCGTCCAAGTAATCACTCATGGAGACATGCTATACTTTGCGTCCAAAGAAGCAAAAGTGATAAACGTCCAATAAGTGTTATAGAGATGTACCCCATCAGAGAAGCAAAGTCATAAGTCCATATGGTAAGCAATGAGTATGCGTTCATATAGACCAAGCTATCTCAAGTACAAATGGTAAGCAAAGGTATGCGTCCGTTTTGCACATAACTTGAATAGTTCATACATTCTATATGCTGCGTCCAAAACGCAGAATACATAACTTGCTATTTATTGATCTTGCATTTAATATGGAACATATTTATTGAGCAAATGATTTGAAATAAATAGTTGTATTCAATGTGTTTTGAACATGCATTTAATGAAAAACATAAAGCACTGTGGAAAGTGTACTTACAGAGAGAACGTACTATGTTTATTTCCATATCTCTCTGAACACTACTTTCTGATTTACACAGTGTATTCTCTTTGTCTCAACTGAATATTACTATTGACCTTTGTGCAATTGAGACTATGAGTACAGGTTGCTTCTGAATTAGGAGAAAGAAACACAGACTAATACGCTAAAGATGAACTCCTCAGAGCAACGGGAAAATAGCATTTAATGCTATTAGAGAACGGTCATATTTATGAAGGTTGAAGCTGAGCTAGTCGAAGAATAAGTTTGAAGCTTCAACAAAGCCTATAAATACCGAAAACAAGAAGAAGAATTACGACAAGAGAGTGCTGAACTACTGAAAGAAAGAGCTAAATCGCTGTGCACATTTTATTATACTCTGATTTGTTAAGAAAGTCTTGTATATTTTCTTTCTTCTTGTAAAAGAGAGTTTGCTTGACTCTCAAAGTGCTTAAGATTGTCATGTTCTCACTTGTGTGAGTTAGATAGCACTTTAAGTCAAAAACACTCTTCTGAGTTGTTTGAGCCTGAAGAGGCTTGTTTATAAAGAATACTTGTGTTAAGTCTGGAGAGGCTTGTCTGTAAAAGAATACTTGAGATTTAGCCTAGAGAGGCTGCGTGCAAAGAATACTTGGGATTAAGCCTGGAGAGGCTTGTTTGTAAAGAATACTTGTTTTGAGCCTAGAGAGGCTAGGTGTGCAAAGAATACTTGTTGTAAGGCCTGAAGAGGCTGTTGAAGAATACTTGACCTCTATCTGGATGGATAGTGAAATCTCTCTAGTTTGAGGGGACTGGACGTAGCTCTTAGGAAAGAGTGAACCAGTATAAATACTTGTGTTTTCCTCTCTTTCCCTTATCTCTAGTTATTTATTTATTTATACTAACTAAGGGGATTGAATTGAAGTTTATTCTAACAAGTTTTTCAAACTCTTTAAGTCGCACAAAGAAAACGAGTTTTAAAACTAAGTGGAAGCCTCTGCGTCCAACTTGCTTATGCGTCCAATATTCAGATACGCTATGCGTCCAACAGTTTTACAGCCAGCGTCCAAACATTTGCGAATATGTTTTTAAGAAGGCATTGAAACACAATTCAACCCCCCTTCTTGTGTTTCTCCCTGTTACCTACAGTTGGCATCAGAGCTCGGTCTCTAGGGATTGAGCACCTAACAGTGCAGAGAAGCAAAGATCCATGGAGAACGAGGGACAAGCTGTGAACAGACCACCTCTGTTCAATGGAGACGAATATGACTATTGGAAGCAGAGAATAATCACGTTCTTTGATGCGCAAAATATAGACATGTGGGATGTCGTGGAAACTGGCTACACTGCTCCGGTAAATGGAGCAGGTCAACCAGTACCAAGAGCTCAGTGGACGCAAGATCAACGGACTAGATTCCAGCTGAACTCAAAAGCATGGCACTATCTGATGTGTGCCATCACTAAGTCAGAATACGACAAGGTGCACAGCTGCACCACTGCCAAAGAAATATGGGACACCCTAGCCTTGGCGCATGAAGGATCGTCTCAAGTCCGTGAGTCCAAAATCAGCATGCTAGTTCATCAATATGAACTATTTAAAATGGAGGATCACAAGACTATTGATCAGATGTTTGGACGATTCCAAACAATCATTAACAGCCTGAGATCTCTGGGAAAAATCTACACAACCCAAGATCACATCAGAAAAATTCTAAGAAGTCTTCCTAAACAATGGAGACCCAAGGTGACTGCCTTACAAGAAGCAAGGGATCTGTCCACTTTTGCTATGGAAAATCTCCTCGACTCGCTCAAAGTGCATGAGCTTGAACTCAAAGAACAAGGAACAGAAAAAAGGGCAAAGTCCATTGCTCTTAAAGTCCAAAAGGGAAGCACCTCAAAAGCACTTAAGGCAAATGACTCTGATGAGGAGTCATGTAGCTCAGAAGGAGAAGAAGGCTCAGATGATGATGAACTTTCCTTCATCTCCAGAAAGATAAAGTCCATGTGGAAAAAGAAGGGTGGCTCCAGAAGGAAGCAATTCAACAAAAGATTTCCACAGAAGGAAGCTGAGCAAAAGGACAAAAGTACAGTAGTGTGCTATGGATGTACGAAACCAGGCCACTACAAGGCAGACTGTCCTGAGGCTGAGAGGACAAAGAAGAAGCTCTTCAAAATGAAGAAGGGTCTCATGGCAACATGAGAAGATCTTGACGAATCCTCTGATGATGAGGATGAGGAGGATAAGGAAGAAGCAAATCTTTGCCTGATGGCAAGCCTACCCTCAACTGATAGTGAGGATGAAGAAGAGGTATTTCCTTACCCTGAACTAAAAGAAAATTTTAATGATCTCCTTAGAGAATCATCCATTTTATTTGATGAGTATATATCCTTGAAGAGGAAGTTTTCACTCGTAACCAAAGATTTTGAAAAACTTACTTTGGAAAATAAAGTACTCAAATCAGAAAATGAAGAGTTAAGACTTCAAGTAAGTCAACTCAAAGATGAATCTCAAAAGGATTCTGAGTCCAACACTTCCTGTGAAGAACAAGTACTTCAACAAGAAGTAAATGAACTCACTAGACGATTGTCCAGATTTGTCAGTAGCTCAGAAAAATTGGATCAAATCTTAAAAATTCAGAGAAAACCATCTGACAAAAGTGGTTTGGGTTATGAAAAACCGAAACCAAAAGTTTCTAAAAGTCCTTCTAAATTCAATTTATACTATGGTCACTGTGGAAAGGCTGGACATGTCACCTCGACCTGTGTCCATAACAAAAGGAACATGCCTGGACGTAGACCAAGGACTAACAAGAAAGGACCCAAGTCAATCTGGGTACCTAAGAATATCATAATTCCTGTTGCAGATATGCTTGATGGGAGGAAGTCAACTCCAGTCATGGTACCTGGACAGTGGCTGCTCACGACACATGACAGGAGAAAGGTCTATGTTCCAAGACCTAAAACCTAGATCAAAGGGCTGGGTCACCTTCGGAGGAGACCAGAAAGGGAGAATAGTTGCAATATGTAAAATTGGTAAGCATCCTCTTCCTTCTATTGAAAATGTCTTACTGGTTGAAGGACTCAAACATAATCTGCTTAGCAAAAGTCAATTGTGTGACAGTGGATTTGATGTTTCCTTTAACAAGGATAAATGTATAGTCAGAAATTCTGATAAGCCCATACTTTTTCAAGCAAAGAGGCAGGATAATGTTTACAAAATTGATTTCGAAAATCTATCCAAACAAAATGTCTCATGCTTCATATTTTTAAAGGATGAACAATGGATATGGCACAAGAAACTTGGTCATGCAAGCTTAAGAACCATCTCAAAGCTGAACAAGCATAACCTCGTGTACAAATCCGAAGTTTTGTGTGAAGCATGTCAGAAAGGGAAACAAGTGAAAAACTCCTTTAATTCTAAAAATATTGTTTCCACTTCTAGACCTTTGGAACTTTTACACATGGATTTGTTTGGACCCACTCAAACAGCTTCTTTAAATGGAAAAAGATATGGATTAGTCATAGTTGATGACTATACTAGATGGACATGGGTCAAATTCCTTACACACAAGGATGAGTCTTTCAAAGTCTTCACCATATTCTGTAAAAGAGTCCAAAATGAGAAAGGAGTTTGTATCAACTCCATTAGAAGTGATCATGGAGGTGAGTTTGAAAATGCAAACTTCCAGAGATTCTGTGAAGAGAATGGAATTCTTCACAATTTCTCTGCACCAAGAACACCTCAGCAAAATGGTGTGGTGGAGAGAAAGAATCGATCTCTACAAGAGATGGCTAGGTCCATGCTCAATGATCACTCAACCTCTAAGAGGTTCTGGGCTGAAGCTGTAAATACTGCATGTTATTTACAAAACAGAATATATGTGAGGCCTATATTGAAAAAGACTCCATATGAATTGTGGAAAGGAAGAAAACCCAACATTTCATATTTTCATCCTTTTGGAGGTGAATGTTTTATTCTTAACACTAAGGATCAACTTGGAAAGTTTGATTCTAAAGTGGACAATGGAATTTTTCTGGGTTACTCTAAAACTTCCAAGGCTTATCGAGTCTATAACTCAAGTACCTTGACTGTTGAAGAGTCAATTCATATTAAATTCAATGACAGAAAGTCTGACAAGGAATTGTCAGAGCTAAGTGATTCTTTTACAGATATGAGAATACAAGCAGAAGGTGAAAGACCATCACCTAAGAATGAAGAAGAAGGATCAGACGCAGAAAATGATGATATGTCCAATACTGAAAGAAGAAGAAACTGGCACTTCAAAACCTATCATCCTGAAGAACAAATCATTGGAAATGCGAATGATAGAGTCAGAACAACGTCCACATTCAGAGAACAAAATGTGTTGCATTCATCTCTGAATTGGAGCCCAAAAATGTTGATGAAGCTCTATTGGACGAAGGATGGATTTTAGCAATGCAGGAGGAGCTAAATCAGTTCAAACGCAATGATGTTTGGACGCTAGTAGCCCCACCTAAAGATAAGTCCATCATTGGAACCAAATGGGTATTCAGAAACAAACTGGATGAAGAAGGTAAAGTAGTGAGAAACAAAGCAAGGTTAGTTGCTCAAGGTTACTCACAACAGGAAGGTATTGATTTTACTGAAACCTTTGCTCCAGTAGCTAGAATAGAGGCAATTCGCATCTTACTTTCATTTGCTGCCCAACATGATATAAGGCTTTATCAAATGGATGTAAAGAGTGTTTTTCTAAATGGTATAATAACAGAGGAAGTCTATGTGGGACAACCACCTGGTTTTGAGGATCAATCTTTTCCTAACCATGTTTTTAAATTGAAAAAGGCTCTTTATGGCCTTAAGCAAGCTCCTCGAGCTTGGTATGAAAAACTAAGCTCATTTCTTATAGAGAATGGATTTTCAAGTGGAAAAGTTGACACTACACTCTTTAGAAAATACATAGACTCACATTTCATTGTAGTACAAATCTATGTGGACGATATCATTTTTGGCGCTACTGATGAATCTCTGTGTGGAGAGTTTTCTGAGTTAATGCAAAAGGAGTTTGAAATGAGTATGATGGAAGAATTGAAATTCTTCCTTGGACTTCAAGTAAAACAGACTCAAGATGGAATTTATCTGCATCAGTCCAAATATACAAAAGAGCTTCTGAAGAAGTTCAAAATGGACGATTGCAAACCTATGAACACTCCTATGCATCCAACCTGCATAATGAACCTGAATGATAAAGATAAAAAGGTAGATCAAAAGGTATATAGAGGTATGATCGGATCACTCCTGTATCTTACTGCATCTAGACCTGATATAATGTTCAGTGTTTGTTTATGTGCAAGATTCCAATCAGATCCTAGAGACTCTTAATTGACTGCAGTCAAGAGAATTTTTAGATATCTGAAGGTGACTACTAATCTTGGTTTGCTGTTTAAGAAATCAAATGAATACAGATTAGTAGGGTTCTGTGGTGTTGATTATGCTGGAGACAGACTTGAGAGAAAAACCACCAACGGAGGATGCCATTTTATTGGATCCAATCTGGTATCATGGACGAGCAGAAGACAAAGCACAATTGCATTATCTACAGCTGAAGCTGAATATGTCTCAGCTGCAAGTTGTTGTTCTCAGCTCCTGTGGATTAAACATCAACTGGAGGACTACAACATCTTTGAGAGTAAGATTTCTGTTCTTTGTGATAATACTGCTGCAATCAATTTATCTAAGAACCCAATCTTACACTCAAGAGCTAAGCATATAGATATTAAACATCATTTCATTAGAGACTATGTGCAGAAGGGAACATTTGATATTCAGTTTGTTAACACTGAAAATCAATGGGCAGATATATTTACAAAACCCTCTCTGTAGATAGGTTTACTTTTATAAGGAAGCATTTAAATATGCACTTTATAAAAGATTGATGTTCATCGTCCAATATGCTCAAGCTGAGTCTGAGTCCAATATGACTAGCGTCCAATACGACACGTCAGTTTATTTGAGACTTAGAAGTTTTGTTTATGGCTTAAAAGCTTTTGTCTCTTAGTCTTCCCGCGCTGAGTCTAAACTGTTTTTTTTAATATATTTTTATCAAACTATACACCTGCTCTGCAGCCATTTTCCCATTTGATGATTACGCTTGTTTTCAAGGAAAATTTACTGTTTTCTCTCTCCCTTCTTACACACGTCTTTACCCCCACTCTCTTTCAGTTTTCCATCTTCCTTCAAATCCTCTATGTATTCGCTCTCTCTTTCGTAAAACCCTTCCAAAACCCTCCTCTTTGAAAAATCACTTCTTTATCTTTCAAAAATGGAGAACATTGAGAACATGGAAGTCAATGTGGAATACTGGACAGACCTCTCAATTTTGGCTGGCCTGGGTGTGGATATCTCACCTGAAATTTTTGCCGCTGGATGGGAAAATTTCTTTGGAAAAGAAGTAAATGTTCATCCAAGTTTAATTCGACAATTTTGGAAGACTATGAAGATCTAGGACAACCTTATCACAGGAACAGTCCTAGGCAAGAAAGTCATAATATCCATAGAAAGCATCTCAGAGGCTATTAGCTGTGACTCTGCTGGAGTCTGTTTTCATGGAGGATGGGCTCATGAAGTTGGTGGAAAGCCAAAAATCAGTAAAATCTTGCTAAAGGCAGGAGAGGAAGACGGAGACCTAATCTTTTCAAAGATGACTGACAAGGCCAGAGTACTTCATCAAATCCTAAACAAAATGGTGCTTCATAAGGCAGGAGAGGAAGACGGAGACCTAATCTCTTCAAAGATGACTGACAAGGCCAGAGTACTTCATCAAATCCTAAACAAAATGGTGCTTCATAAGATCGGTTCAAAGGACTCTATATCGTCACTACATGGGTTTTTGCTGGTATATCTTCTAACCCATAAACGAATCAATCTTCCTCATACCCTGTTCTACTGTTTTAAAAGAGATGCAAAGGGGAAAGGGAAAAGAATTGTTATTCCCTACGGAGCTCTGCTTCAGAGACTTCTTACTACTCAAGGAATCATGGCAATCCTGGAAACATACTCTGGAGAAGATAAAGTTGTTCTCTCCAAGATAATCTTTCAAGTACCTTTTGGCAGAACCAATATTCTGAAAATGAGACTGGTAACGGTCAAAGAACATTTGGCCAAACTCAAAGAGGTAGAAGAAGACAATAAGGATGCTATTAGAGCTGCAATTGAAGGAAATAGAGCCGAACAAGCGGAACAAGCAACTAGAGTCTCTAGTGGAGTTCCTGCTACACAGAAGAAAACTACTTCCAAGAAATCTACAAGGAAGTTAGTCATGGCTAATACAGACGAAGAAACAGTTGGAGAATTTCTCTCCAAAAGAGCCAAGCCTGCTGCTAGAAAGGCAACGAAAAAGAGAAAAGCCTTTGAGTCCAAGACAGTTGAAAAAGAAGTCATTGACCCATAACAAAGAAGGCAAGATCTCAAAGGAAAGCATCCACTGCCAAGATTGCTGATAAGGAAGCAACAGAGGTACTTACTTGTGCTAATCCTGACAAGTCTGTGGATGAAATAATTGAATCTGTGGTTACAACAATCTCGAAAAATCCTGAGTCCATTCCCTCACCCATTCGTCCAATCCCTGACCCTCAAACTCAATCACCATCACCCATTCATACTATTCTTGCACCACAACCACAATCTCAAACCCAAACAGCTCCTCCATCTCAACCTAAACAACCATCCCAAACACCACCTCAAACTCTCTCACCCTCTCCGTCCACCAAATCAAGAGAACAAACACCACCTCTCGTCTCACCTGAAACCACTCCTCCATCACCTTTCAATCTTGAACCATCGTCCAATCCCATCCAAACACACTCACCTTCACCTTCACGTGACGAACCACAACCATCAACCTCACCTTCACCCTCCTTCAACTTGGACATATCAGAAGTTCCTTCTTCATCACCTTTTGAGTATGTCTTCACAGTTGGAAAACTGGATATCCTGACAAAAGGGATCAAGGTCATAGAGATTCCTCTTCAGGAGGATAAGAAAAAGGAAAATATGTCCTCGGAGGAAGTAAGGGCTAAGTCCATAGTGCCTAACTCATTAGGACTTTCAAGAATGAGGATATATGACTTCAAGCCAACTTACTCTCCTCTGACTGCACAAGAACTGGGATCATTCCTCTCCCCTCTTGACAGGATGATCATCAGAAACATAGAGGACGGACTTCAACTACAAAACCACTTCAATGTCCCTCCATCTATGAGGATCAGGCCAACAACAACAATAAAAATCCAGTCTGACAGGATAGTACCAAGGGTCTATCTGGTTGACAAAAATAAGAACAAGTTTCCTAAGAGGAGCGTCAACAAGAGTCCAATGCCATCTCCTATCAGGATTGATGAGGACTGGGCAAAGAAATCCATAGAGAATGTGGATATGGATTTCTTAATGTTCTTGTCCAAGACAGGACAAGCAATGGAGCATGAAGCAAGAACCCCCTGGGAAAGATACCTTTTGTTGTGTGAGCAAGAAGCATCGACTTCAAGAGTTTCAGATGCTGAGAAGGCTGCAACACCGACCGAAGGATCAGTCACAAAAAACGTGGCACATCAAAGATATATGTTTAACGATGTCTTTGGTGCTCCTACTAGATCCACTCAGCCAATTATTGAATTTCCTCCTGAGCCAGAAGATGTCATTGACTCTACAGATAAGGAATCCAGAAGTGCACAAGTCCAAGTTCCACCTTCAACAGAAGATATTGATAATTTGATATTCCTGTTGGGGCAGTACCACAAGTATCTGGAATCAAGGAAGAATCCATGAAAGTCTTGTTCTTCTTTCTCAAAAATCCATGTTCCCTGTTTTTTTTTGGACTATGATGTTCTATGAACCTTTTTGTCTGATGACAAAAAGGGGAGAAATTGGGAAGAATTAAGTTTTAAAGATCACAAGTCATTAATAAAATGAGATTGAGTCTAAATTGCAGTGCAGTAGTTTATTACTTATGCATGTTTTGATTATAATATACTTATATGCTGGACTAATCTGCTCTGTGAGAAAGAAAAAATTTTCAAGTACTCTGGACTTATTGAATATCCAAAACCATGAGATGTTTATCTCAGGGGGAGAAGAGTAAGAAAAAACTGAGTCTATATCTCAGGGGGAGTTTTTCCCAAGAAAAATTTCCTTTTGAAATATAGGTTGGTTGCGTATTGGTTTTTATCTGCTTTACTGCTTGTAAAACTTAATTGTTATGATTCGAACCAGATTTGCACAATATCAGTCAAGCACTGGACGCCAAAACATCGGACGCACGCATCACCCGCAGATATTGGACGCACGCGTTTAACTCATGTATTGGACGCACAAGTTTGACACTAATATTGGACGCACAAGACAGACACCAGTATTGGACGCAGACTCGATCAAGAACACAAGTATTGGACGCAGAGAAGAAAAACGAAAATAGAACTAAGAGATACTCAAACAAGAAAGATGAACACACAGAGATTATCGTGGTTCGGAGCAATTGTCTCCTACGTCCACACTGATGCAGCTCTCATTAATCACAAAGAACAGATTACACAGTACAAGACTTTTAGGAATAAAACCTCACTTGCACTCTCTAAGCAATCATTAATGAAAACTCTCTCATCTAATACATCACCATCTTGTTCCCAAAGATGACCCAGCTAAGCCTTATATATGATCCCAACAAATCCTATCCCAATTCGGTTACAGCCAGAAATAACTAACTACCCGAATACCCGCTTAACAGCCTACGGATAAGGGATCATATCACATAGCTAACTACCAAACTACTTCCTAACTAACTAATGATGATCCAATCTTCACAAATCTCCACCTTGGATCTTCATTCCAGGAACCATAGCTAGGAAGTCATTCTGTCTCGAGCTGAGACCTCACATGTTGCAAGCTCCAACATTCACCAAGCTGGGACAGTGGGTGAACTTGGAGTTTGGAACCACTTTAGTTAGCATATCAGCTGGATTATCTTCTCCGGCTACCTTCTTGACCTCAACCACACCTTGAGCTATTATATCTCTGATGAAATGCATCCTGACATCAATGTGCTTTGTCCTTTCATGATGAACTTGATTCTTTGAAAGACAAACTGCACTTTGACTGTCACACCAAACTGCTGTGTGCATTTCCTTTCCTGCTAATTCACTAATGAAACCTTTCAGCCATATACCTTCTTTAACAGCTTCTGTCAGAGCAATGTATTCGGATTCTGTGGTTGACAATGCCACAATTGACTGCAGATTGGCCTTCCAGCTGACAACATTACCATATAGAGTGAATATGTAGCCTATTGTAGACCTTCTTTTGTCAATGTCTCCGGCGAAATCTGCATCCACAAACCCTTCCACTTCACCGCCCTCATGTCTTCCCTTTCCAAAAATTAATCCAACTGATTTGGAGCCTTTGAGGTATCTGAAAATCCATTTTACTGCCAACCAGTGTTCCTTGCCTGGATTGCCCATGAATCTGCTGACCATGCTGGCAGCATATGCAAGATCAGGCCTGGAGCACACCATGGCATACATTAAGCTCCCAGTTGCATTGGAGTAAGGAATATTCCTCATCTGATCAAGCTCATCTTCAGTTTTAGGTGATTGATCAGTGGACAATTTGAAATGTCCAGCTATGGGAGTGGAAACTGGTTTGGCCTCTTGCATGTTGAACCTCTTCAACATCTTTTCCACATAGCTGGTCTGATGAAGAAGAAGCAATCCTTCTGATCTCTTCCTTTCAATCTCCATCCCTAGGATCCTCCTTGCAGGTCCTAGATCCTTCATTTCAAATTCTGAACTTAACAGTTCTTTAAGCTTGTTAATTTCATTTAGGTTAGCACTAGCAATGAGCATATCATCAACATATAGTAACAGATATATAAAACAACCAGATTTAGCTCTCTTAAAGTAAACACAACTATCATAAGAGCTTCTATTAAAACCATTTGAGACTATGAAAGAATCAAACCTTTTGTACCATTGCCTTGGTGACTGTTTGAGACCATACAATGATCTCTTCAGCAGGCACACTAGATGTTCCTTTCCTTCCTGCTCAAATCCTTCAGGCTGGTTCATATATATCTTTTCTTCTAGTTGGCCATGTAAAAAAGCTGTTTTAACATCCATCTGCTCAAGTTCAAAATCATTAGTAGCAACAAGTGATAAAATAACTCTTATACTAGTATGTTTTACCACTGGGGAAAAGATTTCATTGAAATCTATTCCTTCTCTTTGAGTGAACCCCTTTGCCACAAGTCTAGCTTTAAATCTGGCCTTCTCAACACCAGGGACCTCAGGCTTCCTCTTATAGATCCATTTGCATCCAACAATTCTCTGTCTGTCAGGCTTTTCCACAAGCTCCCATGTGTTGTTTTTCTTTAAGGAATCAATTTCTTCCAGCATTGCAGCTTGCCATTTTTCACTGTCATCATCATTGATTGCTTCCTTGTAGCTTCTAGGTTCAGTGCCTTGGTCTTCCATCTCCACATTCAAAGCATATGCTATGAGATCCGCATAGCCAAATCTCTGTGGTGCTCTTATCTGCCTTCTCTCCCTATCCCTTACAAGGTTATAGGAAGAGCTTGGTCCTTCATCTTGGAATGGTTGAGGATCTGATTGTTCTTCCTCATCTGGCCTATCAATTGTGACCTTCTCCACCTCCAGCTGAATTCCCCTTTCAGGCAGTTCATGCGTCTGAGAAGTATCAGGTTGGCTTTCAGCACCTTTTATCATGCAATCCTCCTGGAATACCACATCCCTACTGATCACAGCTTTTCCTCCTCCTCCTGAACCTGTTAACCAGACTTTATAACCCTTAACTCCTTCAGGATAGCCTAGGAAAATACCTTTCCTTGATCTGGGTTCGAGTTTCCCTTCATTGACATGTATGTAGGCTGGACAACCAAAGATCCTGAGATGACTATAACTAGGTGCCTTGCCTGACCATTTTTCTTCTGGAGTTTTGAACCCAATAGCTGTTGAGGGTGACCTGTTGATTAGATAGCAGGCTGTGTGTACTGCTTCCCCCCAAAAACTCTTGCTGAGGTTGGCATTTGATAGCATACATCTCACCCTTTCCAGGATGGTTCTATTCATCCTTTCAGCAAGACCATTTTGCTGTGGGGTTAGCCTGACTGTTTTATGCCTGGCTATCCCATGGTCCTTGCAAAAAACATTGAATTCTTCACTCAAGTATTCTAGTCCATTGTCAGTTCTGAGGACTTTAACCTTCCTCCCTGTCTGATTCTCAACCAGGGCTTTCCACTGCTTGAAACACTTGAAGGCTTGGTTCTTGTGCTTCAGTAGATATACCCAGACCTTTCGTGACCAATCATCAATGAAGGTTATGAAGTACCTTGCTCCACCTAGCGAGGGAACTCTAGTTGGTCCCCATATGTCAGAATGCACATAATCCACTATGGCTTTAGTTGTATGTGATCCATGGGGGAACTTTACCTTTTTCTGTTTCCCAAAGAGGCAGTGTTCACAGAATTCCAATTTCTCAAAGCTACCATTCCCAATCAATCCTTGCTTATGCAGTTCTTCCAAGCCCCTTTCACTTATGTGAGCCAACCTGTGATGCCACAGCTTCATAGAGCAAACATTAGTAAAAGTAACTAAACTAGCAGGGTTTATGATTGTTTTACCTTGTAGCCTGTAGAGACCATTCTGCCTGATGCCTTTCATGATCATCAGTGACCCTTTTACCACCTTGAGAACTCCTCCCTCACTTCTGAATGAGCAACCATCCTGGTCAAGCATGCCAAGTGAAATCAGGTTTCTTTTAAGGTCAGGAACATGTCTCACTTCAGTTAGGACCCTGACAGATCCATCACTCATCTTGATCTTCACATTTCCAACACCAATGACTTTGCAGGCATTGTTGTTTCCCATCAGGACTTTTCCAGCATCAGTAGCCTTATAGGATTCAAACCATTCCGAATTAGGGGTCATGTGGAATGAACACCCTAAATCCAGAATCCATTCACCATTGCAGGCTTCTTCAGTGACTGATAAGACATCTGAACTCTCATATCCATCTGCCACAACAGCAAGATCATCAGAATCCTTGTTCTTGCCATTGCTCTTCTTCCTCTCAGGGCAATTCTTCCTGAAGTGACCCTCTTTATGGCAATGATAGCATTTCTTTGACTTGTTCTTTGACTTTGATCTGTTTCTTTCTTTTCCATTCTTTTCCCTCTTTTCTGATCTTCCTCTAGCAAATAACCCTTCAGCATCTCCTCCTTCACCTTTGTTGTCTGTAATCTTCTTCTTCATCTCTCGAGAATTCAAGGTTGCCTTGACTTCCTCCAAGGTGAGAGTTTCCCTTCCATACAGCATAGTGTCAACCAGATTTTCATACGAGGGAGGTAGAGAACATAGCAGCATAACAGCTTGATCTTCTTCATCAATCTTGACATCGATGCTCTTTAAATCAAGAATAACTTTTGTGAATAAAGAAACATGCTCCTTGATTGATCCTCCTTCCTCCAGTTTCAGTTGATGAAGTTTCTTCTTCAGATACAGTTTGTTGGTTAACGATTTGGTCATGTACAGACTTTCCAGCTTTAGCCATACAGCAGCAGCAGTAGTTTCTGAGGCAACTTCTCTAAGAACTTCATCACCAAGGGATAGTATAATGGTGCTATGGGCTTTGCTGAGAAGATCTTTCTTCTCTTTTTCTGACAGGGTTGCTGGGAGTTTGGCTGGCCCTCCCAATGCATCATCAAGACCTTGATGAACCAATAGTGCATTCATCTTGATCCTCCAAAGACTGAAGTCATTATCACCAGTGAACTTGTCTATATCGAATCTTGCAGAGCTCATTGCGGAAGCGAACTAAGAACCTGGCTCGTGATGCCACTTGTTATGATTCGAACCAGATTTGCACAATATCAGTCAAGCACTGGACGCCAAAACATCAGACGCACGCATCACCCGCAGATATTGGACGCACGCGTTTAACTCATGTATTGGACGCACAAGTTTGACACTAATATTGGACGCACAAGACAGACACCAGTATTGGACGCAGACTCGATCAAGAACACAAGTATTGGACGCAGAGAAGAAAAACGAAAATAGAACTAAGAGATACTCAAACAAGAAAGATGAACACACAGAGATTATCGTGGTTCGGAGCAATTGTCTCCTACGTCCACACTGATGCAGCTCTCATTAATCACAAAGAACAGATTACACAGTACAAGACTTTTAGGAATAAAACCTCACTTGCACTCTCTAAGCAATCATTAATGAAAACTCTCTCATCTAATACATCACCATCTTGTTCCCAAAGATGACCCAGCTAAGCCTTATATATGATCCCAACAAATCCTATCCCAATTCGGTTACAGCCAGAAATAACTAACTACCCGAATACCCGCTTAACAGCCTACGGATAAGGGATCATATCACATAGCTAACTACCAAACTACTTCCTAACTAACTAATGATGATCCAATCTTCACATTAATAATGTTTGTCATCATCAAAAAGGGAGAGATTGTTGGAACCAAATTGGTTAAAAGCATTTCTAATGCAAAAATTGCCTAAGTAGTCTTTGTGGTTTTGATGATAACAAAGGTTATTAAGGATTTTACAAAGTCTGCTGACAAGCTCTTGTAGGTACAACAAAGATAAGTCCATCGTCCAGTGTGACATTGGCACATATATGTAAGATTCAAGAGTGGAGCGTCCAATGGACTCAAAGAGGCAATACATCAAATAAAGCTTTGCGTCCAAAGAAGCAGAACCTATAAGCGTCCAAGTAATCACTCATGGAGACATGCTATACTTTGCGTCCAAAGAAGCGAAAGTGATAAACGTCCAATAAGTGTTATAGAGACGTACCCCATCAGAGAAGCAAAGTCATAAGTCCATATGGTAAGCAATGAGTATGCGTTCATATAGACCAAGCTATCTCAAGTACAAATGGTAAGCAAAGGTATGCGTCCGTTTTGTACATAACCTGAATAGTTCATACATTCTATCTGCTGCGTCCAAAACGCAGAATACATAACTTGCTATTTATTGATCTTGCATTTAATATGGAACATATTTATTGAGTAAATGATTTGAAATAAATAGCTGTATTCAACGGGTTTTGAACATGCATTTAATGAAAAACATAAAGCACTGTGGAAAGTGTACTTACGGAGAGAACGTACTATGTTTATTTCCATATCTCTCTGAACACTACTTTCTGATTTACATAGTGTATTCTATTTGTCTCAACTGAATATTACTATTGACCTTTGTGCAATTGAGACTATGAGTACAGGTTGCTTCTGAATTAGGAGAAAGAAACACAGACAAATACGCTAAAGATGAACTCCTCAGAGCAACGGGAAAATAGCATTTAATGCTATTAGAGAACGGTCATATTTATGAAGGCTGAAGCTGAGCTAGTCGAAGAATAAGTCTGAAGCTTCAACAAAGCCTATAAATACCGAAAACAAGAAGAAGAATTACGACAAGAGAGTGCTGAACTACTGAAAGAAAGAGCTAAATCAATGTGCACATTTTATTATACTCTGATTTGTTAAGAAAGTCTTGTATATTTTCTTTCTTCTTGTAAAAGAGAGTTTGCTTGACTCTCGAAGTGCTTAAGATTGTCATATTCTCACTTGTGTGAGTTAGATAGCACTTTAAGTCAAAAACACTCTTCTAAGTTGTTTGAGCCTGAAGAGGCTTGTTTATAAAGAATACTTGTGTTAAGCCTGGAGAGGCTTGTCTGTAAAAGAATACTTGGGATTTAGCCTGGAGAGGCTGCGTGCAAAAAATACTTGGGATTAAGCCTGGAGAGACTTGTTTGTAAAGAATACTTGTTTTGAGCCTAGAGAGGCTAGATGTGCAAAGAATACTTGTTGTAAGGCCTGAAGAGGCTGTTGAAGAATACTTGTTGTAAGGCCTGAAGAGGCTGTTGAAGAATACTTGACCTCTATCTGGATTGATAGTGAAATCTCTCTAGTTTGAGGGGACTGGACGTAGCTCTTAGGAAAGAGTGAACCAGTATAAATACTTGTCTTTTCCTCTCTTTCCCTTATCTCTAGTTATTTATTTATTTATACTAACTAAGGGGATTGAATTGAAGTTTATTCTAACAAGTTTTTCAAACTCTTTAAATCGCACAAAGAAAACGAGTTTTAAAACTAAGTGGAAGCCTCTGCGTCCAACTTGCTTGTGCGTCCAATGTTCAGATACGCTGTGCGTCCAACAATTTTACAGCCAGCGTCCAAACATTTGCGAAAAAGTTTTTAAGAAGGCATGGAAACACAATTCAACCCCCCCTTCTTGTGTTTCTCCCTGTTACCTACATTAAATGCATGAAAAATTTCATCAAAACAGAAATCTTAACAAAATCGCACACTTTATCTGGAATTTCCTGAACACTTGTGGGGACAATTTCCCTCATGAATCTTTACAAGGTATCTGTAGTTGATGCTGTGATTTTGTTTTGGACACTACAAAATGAAATACAGTACTGGTAAATCAAAACAAATATTTGCAAATAATTACCATGAGCCTTAATTTGTAAAAATATACCTTAATAATTTTCTATTTAGGTGTGCTCCTATTTGGCCAATCTACTAAGATTTAGAACTCCTCTATAACTCTGAGAAAATAGACACAAATTAAACTTCGATATAAGTAATAAATATGAAAACACATGCACATCAGACATGACTACTTACTTATTGAAAGTTTTGTAAAAGGGTTTGCCTAGTAGCTCCGGCTTCCTTTTAAGAGAATCCATATAATATATGACCCCTCCCAGAGGTCAGATGGCAACCAACACCCAATGAGCACTAGAAAAATCAATAACTAGTCAGAGAACAAGCATATTAAAACATATCGAAATAAAGCTAGCTTTGAAATTATAATGTCACTCACTTGTGTTACTGTTTCTCTCTATTTGTTTCTCTCTGTTTTGCTTCTAATTCAACTCTTTTTTTTCTTTTGGTTGCTTTCCTATTCTCTTACTGATCTAATGCTGCTAATTTTTTGTTGAAGGTTAATAGCTATGGGGCAACAAGGGAGGAAAGCTTGAAGAAGATGAAGTTCTCTGGTACTAAAGAGTCACACGACTGGAAGCTAGAGCTTTCATTTTTATTATTTGCTTTTATCCATTTTAATAGATTATTAGGAATTTTGGACAAGCATTAGGATTTGTTTCATGTTGTGTTATATTATTGGACTTGATGTTGTTGCTACTGATTGCTAAGTCTACTGGTTTATATATTTTTTTTATCCATGGCATACTATGAAGCGTACATATACAATACAACCATAGCAAATTAGAACACAATACAACACATCAATTATCAAATACCTGATTTTCTTTTCAATCTCTACTTTTTTCTATTATGATTCTTCTTGCCTTTCAAAGAGATAGGAATTGATTATTTTTTTTTCACTCTCAAGATTAGTAACCAAAGATTGTGATTATCAATCTAATATGTTTAAACTCAAAATTCACTCACATTGCTCACTTCTTATTTATCTCCTTCTCAAACTCACTGTAACTCTCTGTTCGTCACCTTCTTCTTTTATTTATAGACACACAAAGCAGCTCCCAACTTATCCACTTGCATCAAAACAATCATCACAAACTCAAGTTACAGCCAAGGACTTGTTGGAGAGGAGAAAAAATGGGGGTGCCACCCCTGCAATGCCACACTGTTCCGGCTGAATGACAGGGGCGGTGCCCCCTTTGTTGAAATTTTGTTCTCTTTTTTTGTTTTTTTGTCTTTTGTGTTTTTTTTTTCAAAAAAACATTTTTGACTAAGGATTGGGCCACTGGCCAAAAAAATCCTTTTCAAAAATAAAAATAAAATGAAATTGGGTAATGAAGTTTGGGCCACTGGCCCACAAACACTTTTTTTGAATCAGACCCACAAAAAGAATGTTGGAACCAAATTGGTCAGAAGCAGTTCTAATGCAAATTTTCCCTAAGTAGTCTTTGTGGTTTTGATGATAACAAAGGTTATTAAGGATTTTCAAAGTCTGCTGACAAGCTCTTGTAGGTACAACAATGATAAGTCCAGCGTCCAGTGTAACATTGGCATATATATGTACGATTCAAGAATGGAGCGTCCAATGGACTCAAAGAGGCAATGCGTCCAATAAAGCCTTGCGTCCAAAGAAGCAGAACATATAAGCGTCTAAAGAAATCACTCATGGAGACATGCTATACAGTGCGTCCAAAATAAGCATAAGTGATAACCGACCAATGAGTATTATAGAGATATATCCTATCAGAGAAGCAAAGTCTCAAGTACATAGGGTAAGCAATAAGTATGCGTCCATATAGACCAAGCTGTCTCAAGTACGAATGGTAAGCAAAGGTATGCGTCCATTCATACACTCTAAATGCTGCGTCCAAAACGCAGAATACATAACCTGCTATTTATTGCTCTTGCATTTAATATGGGACATATTTATTGAGCAAATGATTTAAAATAAATAGCAGTATACAATGCTTTTCTGAACAATCTCGTCAAAGTCTCTGAACGTGCATTAAATAAAAAGCATAAAGCACTGTGAAAGCGTACTTAGAGAGAGAATGTACTATGTTTATTTTGATATCTCTCTGAACACTACTTTCTGATTTACACAGTGTATTCTCTTTGTCTCAACTGAATATTACTATTAACCTTTGTGCAATTGAGACTATGAGTACAGGTTGCTTCTGAATTAAGAGAAAGAAACGCAGACAAATACACTAAAGAAGAACTCCTCAGAGCAACGGAAAAATAGCATTTAATGCTATCAGAGAACAGTCATATTTATGAAGGCTGAAGCCGAGGTAGTTGAAGAATAAGTCTGAAGCTTCAACAAAGCCTATAAATACCGAAAACAAGAAGAAGAAAATAAGTAGATATAAGAGTGCTGAACTATCAAAAAGAAAGAGCTGAATCGCTGCGCAAACTTTGATATACTCTGATTCATTAAGAAATTCTTGTAATATATTCTATCTTCTTGTAAAAGAGAGTTTGCTTAACTCTCGAAGTGCTTAAGATTTTCAGATTCTCACTAGTGTGAGTTAGATAGCACTTTAAGTCAAAAACACTCTTCTGAGTTGTTTGAGCCTGAAGAGGCTTGTCTAGAAAGAATACTTGTTTGAGCCTGGAGAGGCTTGTTTGTAAAGAATACTTGTTTTGAGCCTGGAGAGGCTAGGTGTGCAAAGAATACTCGTTGTAAGGCCTGGAGAGGCTGTTGAAGAATACTTGTATTCTATCAGGATTGATAGTGAAATCTCTCTAGTTTGAGGGGACTGGACGTAGCTCTTAGGAAAGGGTGAACCAGGATAAATACTTGTGTTATTCTCTCTTTTCCTTATCTCTAGTTATTTATTTATCATTACTGAGGGATTGAATTGAATTTTATCTTATCAAGTTTTTCAAACTCTTTAAATCGCACAAAGAAAATGTTTTTAAACTAAGTGGAAGCCTCTGCGTCCAATCTACTTGTATGTCCAATATTCCAATTCACTGTGCATCCAACGTGTTCACAGCAAGTATATAAATATTTGCGAAAAAGATTTAAAAGCTTTGAAACACAATTCAACCCCCCCTTCTTGTGTTTCTTCCTGTTATCTACAGTTGGCATCATAGCTCGGTCTCTAGGGGTTGAGCACCTAACAGTGCAGAGAAGCAAAGATCCATGGAGAACGAGGGACAGGCTGTGAACAGACCACCTCTGTTCAATGGAGAAGAATATGACTATTGGAAGCAGAGAATGATCACGTTCTTTGATGCGCAAAATATAGACATGTGGGATGTCGTGGAAACTGGCTACACTGCTCCAGTTAATGAAGCAGGTCAACCAGTACCAAGAGCTCAGTGGACGCAAGATCAAAAGACCAGATTCCAGCTGAACTCAAAAGCAAGGCACTATCTGATGTGTGCCATCACCAAGTCAGAATACGACAAGGTGCACAACCGAACCACTTCCAAAGAAATATGGGACACCCTAGCCTTGGCGCATGAAGGATCGTCTCAAGTCCGTGAGTCCAAAATCAGCATGATAGTTCATCAATATGAACTATTCAAAATGGAGGATCACGAGACTATTGATCAGATGTTTGGACGATTCCAAACAATCATCAACAACCTGAGATCTCTGGGAAAAGTCTACACAACCCAAGATCACATCAGGAAAATTCTAAGGAGTCTTCCTAGACAATGGAGACCCAAGGTGACTGTCATACAAGAAGCAAGGGATCTGTCCACTCTTGCTATGGAAAATCTCCTCGGCTCACTCAAAGTGCATGAGTTTGAGCTCAAAGAAGAAGGAACAGAAAAAAGGGCAAAGTCCATTGCTCATAAAGTCCAAAATGGAAGCACTAAAGGCAAATGACTCTGATGAGGAGTCATGTAGCTCAGAAGGAGAAGAAGGCTCAGATGATGATGAACTTTCCTTCATCTTCAGAAAAATAAAGTCCATGTGGAAAAGGAAGGGTGGCTCCAGAAGGAAGCAATTCAACAAAAGATTTCCACAGAAGGAAGCTGAGCAGAAGGAGAAAAGTCCAGTAGTGTGCTACGGATGTAAGAAACCAGGCCACTACAAGGCAGACTATCCTGAAGCTGAGCGGACAAAGAAGAAGTTCTTCAAAAAGAAGAAGGGTCTCATGGCAACATGGGAAGATCTTGACGAATCCTCTGATGATGAGGATGAGGAGGATAAGGAAGAAACAAATCTTTGCCTGATGGCAAGCCTACCCTCAACCGATAGTGAGGATGAAGAAGAGGTATTTCCTTACCCTGAACTAAAAGAAAATTTTAATGATCTCCTTAGAGAATCATCCATTCTATTTGATGAGTACAGATCTTTGAAAAAGAAATTTTCTCTCATAACTAAAGATTTTGAAAAACTTACTTTAGAAAATGAAGTACTCAAATCAGAAAATAAAGAGTTAAGACTTCAAGTAAGTCAACTCAAAGATGAATCTTGAAAGGATTCTGAGTCCAATACTTCCTGTGAAGTACAAGTACTTCAACTAGAAGTAAATGAACTCACTGGACGATTGTCCAGATTTGTCAGTAGCTCTAAAAAACTGGATCAAATTTTAAAAATTCAGAGAAAACCTTCTGACAAAAGTGGTTTAGGTTATGAAAAACCAAAACCAAAAGTTTCTAAAAGTTCTTCTAAATTTAATTTATACTGTGGTCACTGTGGGAAGGCTGGACATGTCACCTCAACGTGCGTCCATAACAAAAGGAACATGCCTGGACGCAGGCCAAGGACTAACAAGAAAGGACCCAAGTCAATCTGGGTACCTAAGAATATCATAATTCCTGTTGCAGATATGCTTGATGGGAGGAAGTCAACTCCAGTCATGGTACCTGGACAGTGGCTGCTCACGACACATGACAGGAGAAAGGTCTATGTTCCAAGACCTAAAACATAGATCAAAGGGCTGGGTCACCTTCAGAGGAGACCAGAAAGGCAGAATAGTTGGAATAGGTAAAATTGGTAAGCATCCTTTTCCTTCTATTGAAAATGTCCTACTGGTTGAAGGACTCAAACATAATCTGCTTAGCATAAGTCAATTGTGTGACAGTGGATTTGACGTTTCCTTTAACAAGGATAAATGTATAGTCAGAAATTCTGATAAGTCCATACTTTTTCAAGCAAAGAGGCAGGATAATGTTTACAAAATTGATTTTGAAAATCTATCCAAACAAAATGTCTCATGCTTCATATCCTTAAAGGATGAACAATGGATATGGCACAAGAAACTTGGTCATGCAAGCTTAAGAACCATCTCAAAGCTAAACAAGCATAACCTCGTGAGAGGACTACCAAATCTTGTGTACAAATCCGAAGTTCTTTGTGAAGCATGTCAAAAAGGGAAACAAGTGAAAAACTCTTTTACTTCTAAAAATATTATTTCCACTTCTAGACCTTTGGAACTTTTACACATGTATTTGTTTGGACCCACTCAAACAGCCTCTTTAAATGGAAAGAGATATGGATTAGTTATAGTTGATGACTATACTAGATGGACATGGGTCAAATTCCTTGCACACAAGGATGAGTCTTGCAAAGTCTTCACCATATTCTGTAAAAGAGTCCAAAATGAGAAAGGAGTTTGTATCAACTCTATTAGAAGTGATCATGGAGGTGAGTTTGAAAATGCAAACTTTCAGAGATTCTATGAAGAGAATGAAATCCTTCACAATTTCTCTGCACCAAGAACACCTCAGCAAAATGGTGTGGTGGAGAGAAAGAATCGATTTCTACAAGAGATGGCTAGGTCCATGCTCAATGATCACTCAACCTCTAAGAGGTTTTGGGCTAAAGCTGTAAATACTGCGTGTTATTTACAAAACAGAATATATGTGAGGCCTATATTGAAAAAGACTCCATATGAATTGTGGAAAGGAAGAAAACTCAACATTTCATATTTTCATCCATTTGGATGTGAATGTTTTATTCTCAACACTAAGGATCAACTTGGAAAGTTTGATTCTAAAGTGGACAATGGAATTTTTCTGGGTTACTCTGAAACTTCCAAGGCTTATCGAGTCTATAACTCAAGAACCTTGACTGTTGAAGAGTCAATTCATATTAAATTCAATGACAAAAAGCCTGACAAGGAATTGTCAGAGCTAAGTGATTATTTTTCAGATATGAGAATACAAGCAGAAGGTGAAAGACCATCACCTAAGAATGAAGTAGAAGGATCAGACGCAGAAAATGATATGTCCAATACGGAAAGAAGAAGAAATTGACACTTCAAAACCTATCATCCTGAAGAACAAATCATTCGAAATGCAAATGATAGAGTCAGAACAAGGTCCACATTCAGAGAACAAACTGATGTTGCATTCATCTCTGAATTGGAGCCCAAAAATGTTGATGAAGCTCTATTGGACGAAGGATGGATTTTAGCAATGCAGGAGGAGCTAAATCAGTTCAAACGCAATGATGTTTGGACGCTTGTAGTCCCACCTAAAGATAAGTCCATTATTGGAACCAAATGGGTATTCAGAAACAAACTGGACGAAGAAGGTAAAGTGGTGAGAAACAAAGCAAGGTTAGTTGCTCAAGGTTACTCACAACAGGAAGGTATTGATTTTACTGAAACCATTGCTCCAGTAGCTAGAATAGAGGCCATTCGCATCTTACTTTCATTTGCTGCCCAACATGATATGAGGCTTTATCAAATGGATGTAAAATGTGCTTTTCTAAATGGTATAATAACAGAGGAAGTCTATGTGGAACAACCACCTAGTTTTGAGGATCAATCTTTTCCTAACCATGTTTTTAAATTAAAAAAGACTCTTTATGGTGTTAAGCAAACTCCTCGAGCTTGGTATGAAAAACTAAGTTCATTTCCTATGAAGAATGGTTTTTCAAGAGGAAAAATTGACACTACTCTCTTTAGAAAATCCATAGACTCACATTTCATCATAGTACAAATTTATGTGGACGATATCATTTTTGGTGTTACTGATGAATCTCTGTGTTGAATCTCTGTGTGGAGAATTTTCTGAGTTAATGCAGAAGGAGTTTGAAATGAGTATGATGGGAGAATTGAAATTCTTCCTTGGACTTCAAGTAAAACAAACTCAAGATGGAATCTATGTGCATCAGTCCAAGTATACAAAGGAGCTTCTGAAGAAGTTCAAAATGGACGATTGCAAACCCATGAGCACTCCTATGCATCCAACCTGCATAATGAACCTGAGTGATAAGGATAAAAAGGTAGATCAAAAGGTATATAGAGGTATGATCGGATCTCTATTGTATCTTACTGCATCTAGAACTGATATAATATTCAGTGTTTGTTTATGTGCAAGATTCCAATCAGATCCTAGAGATTCTCATTTGACTGCTGTCAAAAGAATTTTTAGATATCTGAAGGAGACTACTAATCTTGGTTTGCTGTTTAAGAAATTAAATGAATACAGATTAGTAGGGTTCTGTGATGCTGATTATGCTGGGGATAGACTCGAGAGAAAAAGCACCAGCGGAGGATGTCATTTTATTGGATCCAATCTGGTATCATGGACGAGCAGAAGACAAAGCACAATTGCATTATCTACAGCTGAAGCTGAATATGTCTCTGCTGCAAGTTGTTGTTCTCAGCTCCTGTGGATTAAACATCAACTGGAGGACTACAACATCTTTGAGAGTAAGATATCTGTTCTTTGTGATAATACTTATGCAATCAATTTATCTAAGAACCCAATCTTACACTCAAGAGCTAAGCATATAGAAATTAAACATCATTTCATTAGAGACTATGTACAGAAGGGAACATTTGATAGTCAGTTTGTTAACACTGAAAATCAATGGGCAGATATATTTACAAAACCCCTCTCTGTAGATAGGTTTACTTTTATAAGGAAGCATTTAAATATGCACTTTATAAACGACTGATGTTTAGCATCCAATGTGCTCAAGCTGGGTCTAAGTCCAATATGACTAGCGTCCAATAGGACACATCAGTCTATTTGAAACTTAGAAGTTTTTTTTTAAAGGCTTTTATCTCTTAGACTTCCCGCACTGAGTCTAAATTTTTTTTAATAATATATTTTTATCAAAAACCGTACGCCTGCTCTGCAACCGTTTTCCCGGTTGATGATTATGCCTGTTTTCAAGAAAAAATTTATTGTTTTCTCTTTCCCTTCATACACACGTCTTTAACCCCACTCTCTTTCACTTCTCAACTTCCTTCAAAATCTCTCTGTATTTGCTCTCTCTTTCGTAAAACCCTTTCAAAACCTTTCTTTGAAAAATCTCTTCTCATCTTTCAAAAATGGAGAACCTTGAGAACATGGAAGTCCTTGTGGAACATCGTTTCTGTCCATCTGAGTTGACTGAACTAGGAATCATTGTCGCTGAGGAAATCACCAATGCCGATTGGAATAACTTCTTTAGGGGAGAAGTCAGGGTGTACCCTCACCTTATCAAGCAGTTCTGGATGACAGCAGAGGTTGAAGACACTGAAGTTACAGGACTAGTTGAGGGCAAGAAAGTCATAGTTTCGGAGAAAACCATTTCTGAAACTATTAACTGTAAATCTGAGGGAGAAGTTTTCCTCACTGAACGGAAGAATACAGATCAGTCAAATGCAAGCAGCATTCTCTTTGAGTCATCAGAGTATTCTCGACCATTGGTAGCATCCAAAATGTCTGACAAGGCACGAGTTTTGCATCAAGTCATCAACAAATTGATTCTTCACAAAACAGGATCCAGAAACTTTGTGTCTGAAATACATGAGTTTTTGCTTGTTAATCTGTTGAATCGGAAGAAGATTAATCTGCCGTCATTTCTCTTCATGATTTTTAAAAAACGCATCAACAGAAAGGACTCTCTAGCAAAAATCCCTTATGGAGTGCTTCTACAAAAGATTATACAGAAACAGGGGATAAAAGAAGATCTAAACTTGATCTTGAGTAGCATCAAACAACCCAAGCTTGGCAAAAGCAGCTTTGACAAGATGAAGTTTCGCTCAGCCATTAGAGGTCAAAAAGAATTTCTCAAATACAACGAAATTGGTGTAAAAGAAAAAATTCTAAAGGAAGCTGCGTCTGAAAAGTCAGAGAAAGAACAGGGAGTTAATGTTCAACTTGAAGTTAGACTTGAAAGAAGCACTGTAGACGAGTCTAAGCTGGAGAAAACAAAACCATCCAGAAAGAGGAAGTCAAGTCTAGAGCCCACTAGACGACCTGTTAAAAAGCAAACAGGTACTAGAAAACCATCCCAGACACTCTCTGAGGTTATCAGAGATTTTAAAAGTGCCTATAATCTAAAGGACAGAGAGGAAAACCCTGAGTCCATTTCTTCACCCATTCGTCCAAACATTGACCCTCAAACTCAACCACAACCACAAACACAAACCCAAACACCTTCTCCATCTCAACCAGAACAACCATCCCAAACACCACCTCCTGCTTCACCTGAAACCTCTCCTCCATCTCCTTCTATCTTGAACCATCGTCCAATCCCATTCAAACACACTCACCTTCACCTTCACGAGAACAACCGCATCCATCAACCTCACTCTCACCCTCACATGGCCAATCTCCACGTTCTTCATCTCCTACCAACCTGGACGTATCAGATGCTCCTTCTCTACCTCCATCTGAGTATGTCTTCACAGCTGGGAAGCTGCAGGTCTTGACAAAAGGGGTAAAAGTCATGGAGATTCCTCTTCAGGAGGATAAGATAAAAGAGAAAATGCCCCTAGAGGAAGTAAGGGCCAAGTCCATAGCTCCAAATTCATTAGGACTTTCCAGAATGAGGCTATATGACTTCAAGCCAACTTACTCTCCTCTGACTGCGGAAGAACTGGGATCTTTCCTCTCCCCTCTTGACAAGATGATCATCAGAAACATAGAGGATGGACTGCAACTACAGAACCATTTCAACATCCCTCCGTCTATGAGGATCAAGCCAACAACAACAATAAAGATACAGCCTGACAGGATAGTACCAAGGGTCTATCTAGTGGATAAAAATAAGGACAAGTTTCCCAAGAGGAACGTCAACAAGAGTCAAATGCCATCTCCCATTAGGATTGATGGGACTGGGCAAAGAAATCCATGGTGAATGTGGATATGGATTTCTTAATGTTCTTGTCCAAGACGGGACAAGCAACGGAGCAGGAAGCAAGAACCGTCTGGGAGAGATACCTTGCGCAGTGTGAGCAAGAAGCATCTACTTCAGGGGTTTCAGATGCTGAGAAGGCTGCAACAATGACCGAAAGATCAGTCACAAGAAACATGGCACATCAAAGATATATGTTTAACGATGTCTTTGGTGCTCCTACTAGATCCACTTAGCCAATCATTGAATTTCCTCCTGAGCCTGAAGATACCATTGACTCTACAGATACGGAATCCAGCAGTGCGCAAATCTTTATACCACCTTTAGCAGAAGACATTGACAATCTGATATTTCTGTTGGGGCAGTACAAAAAGTATCTGGAATCAAGGAAATATCCATGAAAGTCTTGTTCTACTGTTCTTCTTTTTGAAAGATTTTTTTTGTTTTCTTTGTTTTTTTTTTGGACTATGATGTTCTATGAACCTTTTTATCTGATGACAAAAGGGGGAGAAATTGGGAGAATTAAGTTTTAAAAGCTCAAGTCATTAATAAAATGAGATTGAGTCTAAAATTGCATTGCAGTAGCCTTATTACTTATGTATACTCCAATTATGCTATACTGCTATATTGAATGTGCTGGACTAATCTGCTTGGTGAGAAAAAGAAATTTTTCAGGTACTTTGAACTCATTGAATATCCAAAACCATGAGATGTTTATCTCAGGGGGAGTTTCCCTATGAAAAGAAAAATCTGTCTTTAAAAGTATATTTTTAAATGTTTATTAGTTTTATTTGCTTTACTGCTTGTAAAACTTAATAATGATAACAAAGTCATCATCAAAAAGGGGGAGATTGTTGGAACCAAATTGGTCAGAGGCAGTTCTAATGCAAATTTTCCCTAAGTAGTCTTTGTGGTTTTGATGATAACAAAGGTTATTAAGGATTTTACAAAGTCTGCTGACAAGCTCTTGTAGGTACAACAACGAAAAGTCCAGCGTCCAGTGTGACATTGGCATATATATGTACGATTTAAGAATGGAGCGTCCAATGGACTCAAAGAGGCAATGCGTCCAATAAAACCTTGCGTCCAAAGAAGCAGAACATATAAGCGTCTAAAGAAATCACTCATGGAGACATGCTATACAGTGCGTCCAAAATAAGCATAAGTGATAACCGACCAATGAGTATTATAGAGATGTATCCTATCAGAGAAGCAAAGTCTCAAGTACATAGGGTAAGCAATAAGTATGCGTCTATATAGACCAAGCTGTCTCAAGTACGAATGGTAAGCAAAGGTATGCGTCCATTCATACACTCTAAATGCTGCGTCCAAAACGCAGAATACATAACCTGCTATTTATTGCTCTTGCATTTAATATGGGACATATTTATTGAGCAAATGATTTAAAATAAATAGCAGTATACAATGCTTTTCTGAACAACCTCGTCAAAGTCTCTGAACGTGCATTAAATGAAAAGCATAAAGCACTGTGAAAGCGTACTTAGAGAGAGAATGTACTATGTTTATTTTGATATCTCTCTGAACACTACTTTCTGATTTACACAGTGTATTCTCTTTGTCTCAACTGAATATTACTATTAACCTTTGTGCAATTGAGACTATGAGTACAGGTTGCTTCTGAATTAAGAGAAAGAAACGCAGACAAATGCGCTAAAGAAGAACTCCTCAGAGCAACGGGAAAATAGCATTTAATGCTATTAGAGAATGGTCATATTTATGAAGGCTGAAGCCGAGGTAGTTGAAGAATAAGTCTGAAGCTTCAACAAAGCCTATAAATACCGAAAACAAGAAGAAGAAAATAAGTAGATACAAGAGTGTTGAACTATCAAAAAGAAAGAGCTGAATCGCTGCGCAAACTTTGATATACTCTGATTCATTAAGAAATTCTTGTAATATTTTCTATCTTCTTGTAAAAGAGAGTTTGCTTAACTCTCGAAGTGCTTAAGATTTTCAGATTCTCACTAGTGTGAGTTAGATAGCACTTTAAGTCAAAAACACTCTTCTGAGTTGTTTGAGCCTGAAGAGGCTTGTTTAGAAAGAATACTTGTTTGAGCCTGGAGAGGCTTGTTTGTAAAGAATACTTGTGTTGAGCCTGGAGAGACTTGTTTGTAAAGAATACTTGTTTTGAGCCTGGAGAGGCTAGGTGTGCAAAGAATACTCGTTGTAAGGCCTAGAGAGGCTGTTGAAGAATACTTGTATTCTATCAGGATTGATAGTGAAATCTCTCTAGTTTGAGGGGACTGGACGTAGCTCTTAGGAAATGGTGAACCAGGATAAATACTTGTGTTATTCTCTCTTTTCCTTATCTCTAGTTATTTATTTATCATTACTAACAAGAGGGATTGAATTGAATTTTATCTTATCAAGTTTTTCAAACTCTTTAAATCGCACAAAGAAAATGTTTTTAAACTAAGTGGAAGCCTCTGCGTCCAATATTCCAATACGTTGTGCATCCAACGAGTTCACAGCAAGTATACAAATATTTGCGAAAAAGATTTAAAAGCTTTGAAACACAATTCAACCCCCCCTTCTTGTGTTTCTTCCTGTTACCTACAAAGAACATTGTGTCCAATTGGTCTACTATGGCTTTTTTTGTTTTTTTTTCAATCAATGGGCCTAGCTTGGCCCAAACCAAAAAAGAAGCCAATTACCCAATTGAAATAAAAAATAAAAAATATATAATAAAATAAAGAGAACAAGACAAAATTGAGTGTTTACAATTATGTTACTGGATTTGTTGTTATTTATTTTTATTTGAAAAAGTCTTGATGGTAATGATACTTTTGTGATTAATTTCCTTAATGTGCATGTTGTTTCCTCGTGTTGTTATTGGTAAACCCCATTTAAATTTTAATTAGTATATTGTGGTCATATGCTAAGACACGTAGAACATTTTTTTTTTTATGAAATCACACTTTTTTTTTGGTCAAAATGAATTCACACTTTAAAACAACCTTAAAACTGAACTCCAATGTAGTACAAAGCATAGTGGGGAAAAACGTGAAGCCCATCGTGTGGCCCAACTTTACCTTTCCTACATGATTCCAAAAGGACCTAAACAAAAGAGCCATTTCTAAAGGCACATACATCTTATTCTAAGTACACATACCTATTTTTTAAATACCTACACTACCCCCAACACACACAAGCACAGTTCCGCGAGCACAAGCACAGTTCCGCGAGCCACAGTTCCGGGCACACAACACAGTTCTGCGAGCACAAGCACAATTCCACGAACACAACTCCGTGCACACGAGCACAGTTCCGCGCACACACACTTCTGCAAACTGCACACACACAGTGCACCACACGCACAGTTCTGCTCACTTCCGCACAGATATTTCCGCAACACACACACTCACTTCCGCATAGATACTTCCGCAACACACACAGAGATACTTCCGCACACACACACATACTTTCCCCAAATCATTGAGTGCTTTTACCAGCTCCTTGAGTGCTTACACTGAGGTTGATGGTGGGTTCAATTTCAACCACTTTGTTGTTGAACCGAGGAGGATTTCTTGGTCGTTTTCTTCGGAATCTACTAGAGGCAGGAGGGGTGGTGGGTTGCGATAATGGGGCAAGGGAAGATAATGGAGACCCAATCTTCTTCTTCTCCTTTCAAGCCGATCTGCTTCTTTTTCTTCCCCATCACCGATCTCCTTCTGCTTCTTCTCCGAGGTAACAACTTCAAGCTCCCATCGAGACCCACCCCAGTCCCAGTTTTCGGCAACTAGCTCCTACTCGGCGACGACGTCGACCACCACCTTCTCCGACAATCTGTTGCAATGAGAAGGGAAGCAGAAGGAAGAAGTCTGGAAGTGTGGCTTGGGGCTGTTACTGCGCGGAACTATCGAAGGGAAGACGCGGAACTATCGAAGGGAAGAAGAAGAAGAAGTTATTGCGCGGAACTATTGAAGGGAAGAAGAAGAAGAAGAAGTTACTGCGCGGAACTATTGAAGGGTAGTATTGACTTTTCCTATTTTAGTGTATGTCTAGAAAGAAAGGAAGGTATGTGTTATTAGAAAATCCCAACAAAAGAGGCATCAACTAACTGCATACCTTAGTACTTAATGGGCTTAGTTTCAAAAGATTAGCACGCCCATATTACAAAAGATAACAACACTTAGTCCTTTTAATAATAAAAAAAAACCAACACTTAGTCCTGATAACACACATTGAGGATTGTTGAGCAAAAAAAGGTGGATCCTTCAGATAAAGAAAAGAAATCTATCGTGATATGTCCATCACGATTCACATGCCTGCTTGACGTTTTGCGTTGAGCTTATCCCAAAAAGTTATAGCCTTGTCCGCCAGGCCTGCCTTCCATCATAGTGTTGTGGTCACCATGTAGCATAGCCACAACAGCTCTCATGCGGATTCGATCTTCATTCAGCTGCAATGCACACAACGTGTGGTTAATATAACTTAGACAATTATATGAATGAACTCTTAATAATTGTGTATAATTATTAAGAAAAATACCTGTGCGTCAATTGTTGTCATGAACATTTCCTCCATTTGGAGCCACTCTAATAGCCACACAGTAGACTTTTCACTTGTTCCACAATTAGGGATGCCCCTCGCGGTTGTTTAATGTCCCACTTATGAGAGTCAATATCCTTCCCAGCAAATATGGTGCCATACTTTGGTGACTTGACCATTTGAGATAGAACTTCAGCCTTCATTGCATCAAATAGGAATAGTTATATATGTTACTCGTTAACCTCAAATAAACAACTAAATAAATTGAAACCAACCAATTTATATATCCACTCTTCACACGGTCCAATGTCTAGAGGGTCAAGGAAAGAGTCTAGTTGCCACAGGATCCTATGTTGCAGCGACACCACTAGTAAATACTAGTGACCTTCAAGATTTTGTATTGGAACATATATCTACACAGTAAAGTTCCCAAATTAGTAATGCAGTTACATAGTGATTATGGATTGGACGTAATGCTAGAAACTTACATATTTGAGGTCAGGAAATGGTTCCATACATTTTGTGGTGTACTATGTTAGCTCATATAATGTGTAACCATCAAACAAATCATCTTAAACATGGAAAAAAATAATAAATTATGACAAAAAAATATAAAATTTGACATTTGTTTTTGGAAACCAACCGAGAAAGAAGGTGGGAGACTCCAAATTTTGCGACCGCCACCCCATGTAGTGCTCTGAAGCCAATGTGTTTTCTCAGCAAACAGGGTCAAGATTTGCACATTGTAACATCCGTTTTTTTTCGGTTTATCGTTTAAAATCTATTTTATATGAAATTTTGTGATCTAAGTGCTAACTAATTTATTTTTAGCTTAGAATTAGGATTTGAATATACTTATCAAATTATTTCATTAAAACATTCACTTTTCCTTCACGTTTGACAACCGTATTTTACCATAATTAACGGATATGATTTTAATTAGCTAAAGTATATCAAAACAAACCAGAAAACAAAACTTCCTTAACAAAAGTTGGTTCTTTTAATATTGGCGATTTTCTGGAATTTTCTTAAAATTTTTGGAAAAATAAATTTTGGAAATTACCGTTTCGGTCCCTATAGTTTACAGTAAGGGCTAGCAACTGATTCAGAGACCAAGATGAGGTCAAAAAGTGATTTTAAGAAGCTGAATCATGTTTTTACATTTTTTGAAATTTTTGAAAATTATTTCATAATTTTCTGAAAAGAAGATCAAAAGTTACTTTTTCAGGTCCCTGTAAAGCATGAGATCTAGAAATAAGATTTCTGAACAGAAATGGATTTTTAGTGATCAGTGAGTGCTTAAAATCATTTTTCAAGAGGAATCATTAGTGTTTAAATTCAATTTGTGATTTTTTGGAAATTTTTATGGAATTTTCTGAAAAATGGCCGTTTTGCACTTACAGCGCATCCGTTTTCCTTTATTTATACGAACTGCGAAGCATACCCTTACTGTAAAAATCCTAAAACTCTTCCATGAAGCTCTTACATGTCATTTTCGAGATTCCTCATTGGTTCTTACCATTTAAATTAATTTTTGAATATTTGATTAAGTGAAAAGATCATTTTACCCTTGATTTTCACTTAAAACTACCTAAACCTAAAGTTTTTAACCAAGCTATCCAATGGGTCTTCTTCCCCCATACTTGGTCGACATCAAGCTTCATTCTAGGCCCTTGGATGTGTTTTTCTCTTATGAGTCACCAAGCTTAGTCATAAGCCTTAACCAATTAGGAAATGGAATGATTTAATTAAAAGGGATTTATGACATATGGCTAGTAAAGTACCATGAGCTCACAAATTTTTAATACCTTCTTCCTCCCTAGCCTTGGCCGCCCCATCCACTATAAATAGGAGGGGGTGCTTCATAAATTTCTCAAAAATCCAAGAAGCCTTGAAGACAATGCAAACCCAAATTCTCTCTTTTTCTCTTCTTAGTTCTTAAATTTCTTACTTTGTGTTCTTGGTAGTTTCAAACTTGTTCTTCAAAGTTCTTGTGGCAAAGATAATGGGAACCTCTTGCAAATTAAGTTGAGAAGTATGAGTTTGATTCTTGTTTGTGCTTGAATTGTGTGTTTCTGTGTTATAACCTTTGTTTGTTTATTTATGCTTGAATAATTGATTTATGGCTTAAATATAATTGTTTTGTGCTATTTATGAATTGTAGTGTTATAATGCCCAAAAATCCTTAAATTTTGTGGAAGTAAGGTTACTATGGCAAAATTAATTTTGAGCTTTTGTAAACATGTCGTTATAATGGAAAAATTTAGATCTTATCGTAAATACAAAATATTCTTTTGTGAAAACTCTGATATTGTCTATCATTGATATACAAGGTGATGGTTAATATAAATTGTTTATTAGTATGGGTCTGTCTAGGAAAGACAGAGACCTTTGAATGGGTTTTTTAAGTCCGTCTCTCTTTCGTGGGAACTGTACTAATATGCTGTTTGGGGATTTCTTAACCTAGGGACTAGATATATACGTGACTAAGATAAATTGGAAAAGAAGTGATTTCTTAATACCGTATATATAAATAGATTGGTTTGGATAAAAGAGTATAACAGTAATGGATTCTCGGTGAATTCTACTGTTATAGCATCTTTCGGAATTTAATAAAACAGTAATGGATTCTCGGTGAATCCTACTGTTATATTAACAGTGGAAAATATAGAGCAGGTATCCAATCTGTATATGTATGCAATTAACTCAGTTTAATTTTCAATGTTTATGACAGCGGAAATTAGTGAGATAGACTTTCAATGGGCCTCTTTCCTGGAAGATAATTAGTGCTTAAGTATTTCAGAAGAGAAACAGCTTGATTACGTTCACTTAGACTATATCGTCTTATTTAAAACCGAGTACAGATTACCGAAGAGGGCTCTGCCGCCATGTGATCTTTTTATCTTCGAAAAATTAACTAAAGCTGGGAAATAATTAGCTTTACTTCGTTCACTAAGTCTATATCAAAGTTTTCAAAGAAAGACGGACACTGATTACAGCAGTCGGCTCAGCCGCTGTGTAATTATTCCATTCCCAAAGAGCTATCTAAAACCTGATAACAGACACTTGTTGATTAAAAAGTGGACGTAAGTTTTAATACTGTTGATCTCTTCTCTCTTGATCAATCCTAGGTGGCTATGCCCCATTTTGATCTTCTTGAAATATGTTAATAACCTTTAGTTTATATATCGAATCACTCTGTTGGGCTGCTCACCTCAGTTCGGCTCTGCCGCGGTGTGACCAGTCATAAATTGAATTATTACAGCCAGAAGAATAACTTAACTCGTACATAAATAAGTATTGAAAGCAAGAGTATTCTTATCAGAAAGAGATAAGTTATTCTATACAATGGTATTGAAGAGAAGCTACAGTAAAACAGAAAGAAGTTTTACAAAGAGAAGTTAGAAAGAAGTTACATGTGCAAAATTACACGAACATTTGCATTAAAGACGATGAGTATACAATCTACTAGACGGGGTTTAAAATAGGTTCTGTTGGACTACAATTGTCTACTGGGATTATCCAGGTTTCGAAAGTCTCAATGGCCTTGTCGGTGATAACCCCCGAGCTGAGACAAGTCGTATACCCGACTTAGATAAATCTGACTGGCAGATCTATTTTTGATTTGATATTAAGTTTTAAATGTGGTATTCTTGAAGTATTCTCAGGAGTCTAAGGCGGGATTTCCTGGTTATGCTGTTAAGTTTACTGCAGTCGGTTACATCAGTGTGTTTTGAGAAATATTGAAATGACATGCATAAATAAGACTTGTACTTGGTGATATATTATTATGAATGTATTACTTTCTATAGGATTGCAACACAAAGGTAAGATATGCTTAAACGAGATTTGTTTATAAGCCTTGATTGATCTGTTATTATTAATATATGTTTTGATGTGCAAATTGATTGATATGTGATCTCTGTGTTGGATGTACTTCTACTTTTCATTTTACTTTGTCTTAGAGTCTCACCCTTGCCTACTTTATGTTGTGTTGATGCATGACTGAGTAGATGGTTTACCCGAGGAGTGGGTTAGTTCCGGTCTTACGTCTTAGGATTCAACCCTTTGAGATTGGGAAGTCGGGGTGGAAGATAAACCCTGGTACACAGTGGGGTATGTATACTGGTTATGTACTTACCTCTGTTGGAAGAGTTGATAAACCCAACTGGAGAGTAGAAACTCGGTTAGTCTTAGACATTAAGCTACCCCTGGAGCAGATGAAGAACATCATCCAGACAGAAGATGGCAACGCAAGGAAGGAGGAGAAGCAAAGGAACACTGCTCAGAAGAGGATTTACCGTGTTAGGGTTAGAAGGTTGCTGCTACCGTTACATCTTCGTTTTAAGAGGCTTAAGTTAGATGGTTAGTCTAAGGTTGATCTGGTTCACACCTACGTAGTAGCATGTATTTTCTTTTACCTCTTTTGTATTTTCAGTTTACTAGTATTTCCTGTTTTTCTCACTTTTGCATAATCTATACTAAGGTTTGTACTGAAACAAACCCTTTGTAAAATAGCATGGTTTATAATATATATGATGAAGTACTCTTTTCAAATACGATGACGTTATTCTATATTTACCATTTCACTTTAGAAAAAGGAAAGAAAAAATTTTATCCACATTTTTGGAGGATAATTATAAACTATTATCAAAATATTTTTCTAAGTGTTTGCGAAACTTTTGGTTACTATGGTGTGATATCTTTTTTGGAGAAAGGGTGTTGTATTTTGCGGTATCAGAGCCTAGTTTACAATCTTATAGGGGAGTGTAGGTTATAGGTCTATTAGGCTTAAGTTGTCTAACTCTGTTTGACATTGTTTGATTTGTGTTATGTGACATTGTGTGAAATTGCTTGTTATCCTATTTTCTAAGGGTAGGTGTGTTCTTGTTAAGTCTTATTCTAGTAAAACGATGGCTGCACGTAACAACGAATTGATGGAACGAGCAATTGGGGCAATGAACAATATGGCTGCTACTATGGCTCAGCAAGCTGAACGGGCTAAACAGAGGGACATACAGCCTCAGTTAAGGGCAGATAGGGCTGCTGTGGCTAAAGTACTTACTGACTTCAGGAAGCATGATCCACAACAGTTTAATGGAGAACCTGATCCAGAGAAAGCTGATCTTTGGATTCAGGACTTGGAAAAGATCTTTTTGGCTCTAAACTGTGCCGAAGGAGTCAAAGTATCCTATGTTGTGTATCTGCTCATTGGTGATGCAGAGTACTGGTGGAAGGGAATACAGCAACTGCTGGAAGCTGAACGACAAGAAATAACTTGGGCAATCTTTCGCGCTAGATTTCTGACTAAGTACTTTCCTCAGAGTGCTAGGACTGAAAGGGAACAGGAGTTTCTAAGTCTACAGCAGAAAGAGATGTCTGTGGATGCGTACGCGGCTAAGTTTGAAACTTTGGCCAAGTAACACCATTTCTCATAAAAGGATATCACAATTTAAGTAACCAATTTTATTGGATGTCAGTATTAATTCTAATTAAATTATTCGTTATCTAAAAATATGAATGAAATTTCTTTTTTCTTTTTATTAAATTAGCTTACGTCACAACGCACTAAATATAAGTAACATATCTCATATATCTCATATATATATACATATAATCTACAGCATGTACATCACTAAAGCACAGTAAGTGAACCGATAAAGTGTACATCAAGTAGTGTCATATAGTGTAGTACAGTCATCCCAAAAAGTATCTAAATTATCACCTATCTAGCTGAGTCAACTACAAAATACAAACAAAAGAACCAAACAGTCAACCCATCACAACTCCCCCTCAAACTGCATTAGCTCCCGGATACTGCCTCACTTACTCTGCAAAAGAATGACCCTCGCACTCCTCTCCTACCTTCCCTTTCCTCTTCCTATCCACAACCTCTGGATGAGCTCGTACCCTCCAAGATTGCATGACAGTAGGAGGAAAAGGCATCGATCTCCCACCAGGTACCGCATATGAAACAGGGACAGCCGCAATAGGATTATCAGCTCCCGTTGTCTGTGTCATCCCAATAGACACCCCTCCTACTGGTGTCTCCCTAGACTGACACGAGCGACATATGGTGCTCTTGCGGGCAGTCTGTGTCCATCTACCATAATATCTCTTACATGGAGGAGTACTAGGTCTCTACTGCCGTGGCTCGGTCCTGTCTGGCTCCTGTTTATTGGGCTTGTCTGGCTCTGCTCCTGCTGAGCAGACTCCTGTCTCTACCTCTCAGACTCCCTCCAAGTGTCCCAAAGCTGCCAAATCGGCATATAGGCAAGGGTGAAAATCATCATACACAAGAGATATAATACAATGATATTGAAAACTAGAAAATAAATCAAGCGTATCACACATGATCAGCTATAGTGGTTTTAAAACAAAAATTTCTCTACCGTATACCTTTTTTTTTCATCATCAGACATTGTATGATTACACAAGAAGTAATTTATTATCATACACACAATTATAATTATCACATACAGGGCATATAATTCATCACCAAACACACATCACCATCATGGCATAATCTCATGCATGTCACTTCATTTGCCTCTTAACACCCTCATAGTGCTCCAAGGAGACTTCCTTACCTCCAACACCTTTGAGTGATCGGCTGTAGCAGACTTATCAGATAGTCCCTCTAGACTTCATGATAATCATTCAGATAAGCTACATTTAAACCACTGTACCGTATCATGAATAGTCAAGTCAGTCAGATTTATCCAAGCCGGGTTGTGCGACTTGCCTCAGCTCAGGGATTATCACCTACACTGGCCATCTGAGGGGTTTTGCAACCTGGATAATCCCAATAGGAAACTGTGGCCCAACTATCACTATTCCCAACCCCTCTGGGTTGTAATGCTCATCTCATGACCATCCGCCAAATCTCTTTCTTTGTATGCATATGACATCATATTTTGCACACAAGCTCAAGCACAATCATTTCACTTTGATTTCTCTTGCAACACAATCAATCTCTTCTCTATTACTCTTTGTCATCATCACACATAACCTTCTCTGAGTTATGTTATTCTCATCTCTTTGTGATTATCTCAATCACATGTCTCTTTCTCTTTCATTCAATAGTCTTAGTTTAATTTTGTCTCTTAACAAAAATAGTATTTTCTATGTCCAATGTTTAAGTTTCCAAAAATAAATAAAACTAAAATACTTGCTGACTTTAAATTCAAAAATGGTATTTTTCCCTTAAAATGCTTTATTTAATAAGCTAAAAAAATATAAATTTTATAAAAATTCTGGGTTGGTTTTTTTTTCCGCAGAGTCCAGAACTTTTCACAGGAGTGAAAATTTTCACACCCTTTGCATGAACAGGTCTGTCCCCTGTTTCTAGACAGTTTTGCAATTTTTCACAGCTTTGGAAAATAGTCCACCCAGGGCGTGAAAGATCAGGTTTTCACTCAATTAAAACCAATTAAAGTTGTTCTTGACATGATTTAACCTAATTAAGATCAATTAAGTAAAAAGACATGTTCTTGAACCAACTCAAAGCTTAACAAGCATAGACAATCACCATCACACAATATTCTCAAGTCAGAATCTAAAACAAATCTTATGTCACCAAGAGCAAGAAAGTGGACATAGAGGAAAAGATGATGACAATCTCAAACCACTCAATCAAACTCTAATCAAGACATAGAGACAAGGTCATCATACAAGTCAATTATTATCTCACACCCAAAACCATTGTCATAAGAATAATATAACACACATCAATCATACCAAGCTTAAGTCTTTCAAGAATCATCAACAAGACATTCAATCATAGCAAAGCTATTCAAGAAAATTACTATCAAGCATAAACAACATCTTGACCCATCCAATAAAACATAGAAGAGAAAAATCATCTATTAGGTCAATCAAACACTTCTTTTAATATAGCTCTCCAACTTAGTGAATAATCCAAAGATAACATAGCATAGGTATTCCAAAACCCTAATAACCTTGTGAGAGCAATTTTCCCCTTACCTTCTCTTCTTGCTTGGATAAGAGAAGCCCTAGCTTCTTGGTCCTCTATCCCTCCTTGATGATCACCTTCCAATCAAACACAACATACCCAAAATCAATGTAAGCTTTCCTACCTCTTGGAAAAATTCCTAGAACATCAAGAGAAAACTTAAGGTGAAACAAGCATAACCAAACCCTAGGCTCATGAACCCTAAGAGATGATATAAAAACTTGATCCATGAAGTTCTTACCTCACCTATCTCCTTTGATTCTTGAAGGTTGAAAATCAAGAAGAAAAAGCTTGAGAAACTTGGTAATTTTTTAAAGAAAACTAGAGAGAAAAATTGAGAGAAGTGTTTTGGTGTAAGAATGAAAATGGAAAATGAGATAGAAACTCTCTCCTTCTCCCTCTTGGCTGTCTGGGTCGACCTCCCCCTCTCCCTTAGGGTTCTTGGACAATTTTTCCCTCACGTCATCATTACATTAAAGATAATTTTGGAAAATAATAATTAATGATTTTTCTTATTGGTTGTTAAAAATGACTCATAAATTTCAAGAAAAATCCAATCTCTTCTCCAAGCTTCTAGGGGCGGCCCAGCTGTGTAGGAGTGGGTAAAAAAAATTTCACTTTTAACCATGGTAAAAGGTAAATTTTAAAGTAGTAAAATGTGGTAACTTTTGAGTTTCGTGATTAAAATTGTCCAAAAATAACCTATTGAGGTGAAAAACTCTCATGACCCTCATGATTAGCCAAGACCACGAAATCAAGGTGCCAAAAAGGTCTTGGTAGATAGAAATCAAGTTTAGAAATCATACGGTAATTTTTCGGTTCCCCCGTAACCCGTAAATTAGGGTTATATTGCACTTTCTCTGAAAAATCTCAGAAAATTCCTAAAAATCATAAATCTTATAAGAACACTAATGGTTACCTTTAAGTTTGATTTTGGATCATTTTCTAACCCTCTAGTATCCATTTATTCTCTCATTTACCCTGTTATTCATTCTACAAGGACCAAAACAGCAATTTTTAATCTGCTATTCTAAAAATTCCCAAAATAATTTTTAAAATTCTGAAATAATATAAAAACATTATTTGACTCTTCAAAATATTTTTCTAACTTGTTCTGGCCTTCAATCCCACTCACAGTCCATCTTAGTCCTACTACAGGGACCAAAACTGTACAGGGACCAAAGCTGTAATTCTTCTTATCTATTTCTGAGAAAATTCTAAAATAAATATCTAAAATCTCCAAATATTATAAAATCATTATTGGTATCCTCAAATCCCTTTCCTATCCTCAATCTAGGGTTTCTACTCCATAACGCAGTCATTCTGTTAATCTGCCCGCAAATAGAATTGGGTTTGAATATCTACTTCAAACTTAGACTACTGATTTCTAAGATCAAGAAAACTTAATCTATAAAATTAATTTTCCCTAAAATATATCTAATACACACAAAGCACATACTATACATATAAAACAAAATAAAGATAGAATAAAAAATTACGGACGTTACATGCCCTTGGAAGCACTGGTTTTCCAATGATAAATGGATTGTTCAATGCCATAGCTAGCAACTCTTGATATAGCTTCTTTGCATGGATATATTCCTCATCCTCAAACAAGTTTAAGACAGGTGTAGGGCATGCATCAACCCCAATAATGGTTTTCATCTTGCATTTGTTCCTAGAGTCAATAGCATCCTCGGTCGTTGCAATAAGTTCGTGAAGTCCGTCTACCGACGCCATGCCATTATTTATTGGTGGATTGGCATTGTTTTTCTCCATTCCATGGACACGGGCGCAGATACCATACTCCATCAACTTTATTCCGGCATCAATGTTGGATAGAGAAACATGAAAATGGAGTAATACAATTACCATCTTGGTGGGGCTCCATTAGGTGTGACCATTTCATACAAGTTAGCAACCTTACCTCGATATTCTTTATTCCAATCTGAACAATTGCAGCAAGTTCGTGAAGTGCGTTCAAGATCACGTCTTTGTACGGATCAATTGGGATCGAATGTGCCACTTGTTCGCGGGATCCGCTATGACCATCATCCGTACTCACCGACCTACATGGAAAAGCACCCATATTCAGAAAAAGGGATTTTTACATGCGAATATAACCCAGCTATAAACACAAGCAAAATAGATGTTTAGTTCTTACTCATGGTTGACTCCATTACGTGACCCATTAACTCCAAACTGCATACACTCCTCCTCCATTTTCTCTCAATTTCTGGTGTTAACACTTGGGCGAATTGGCGATGGTGTTCAACCCCATATCTAGTCGTATTTGTAGATGCCAACTACACAGTTTTTCCTCGGTTGAAGGTAGTCTAGGGTTTTTTTTTTCTGACCACTTCCATCATTTTTACACCCAAATAAGCCATGCAACCTAGCGTCTAGGATCTTACTTTGTAAAAAATTAGCCATTTGCATGCAACTCGTCGGGATAACCAATGGGACTCTTCTGCAAACGCCATTGTTGACTTTGCACTCCTTGAATACTTGTTTCATTTGAGCATGTATAATCTTTTTTGACTTTATGAATGGTGATGCATATAGAGTTGAGTTTATCATTTGATAGGGAAATTTTTGTACATTAGCTAGCTAATCTAGAAAGTTGCCACTTGTTCTGCATCGTAAAATAGTGTTCGAGTTGCTAATTTGTCTAAATTTTTTTGGCAAAATTTCTATTTTGGTCCCACAACTTAATTATTTGTTTCAATTTGGTCCCCTAACTTTTTTTTGTCAAGTTGGTCCCTTTACTTCGCAAACGTTTGCACGTTAGTCCCTTCCATCTGTTTTAATGAAACGCCGTTAGTAACTTGCTGACGTGGCCATTAATGTGTTGATGTGGCCATAATGATCTGGAACATGACCGTTGGGACCAACTTATTACAAACATAAGGGATCAACTTGAATCCTACTAAAAACTTACGGGACCAACTTGAATCTTAATTAAAACTTAAGAAACTTAAAAAAAACTCACCTTCTGCTGGTCAGATATGAAGGTGTGTTGTTGTTCTGTGTTCAGAGACTTGGGTTCTGGTTCTGGTAGGTTTTTTGTTGGTTGCGATTTGTGTCACTAATGGGGTTATGGGGATGTGGGTTTTGATTAAGGTTTGTTTTGGTTGCGTAGGGTTTTGCTTGTGTGGTGTTTTTGAATGTGAGAGTTGTTGTATGTATGGAAATCGATTGTGTACATGTTGTTTGGTCCTGAATGTGATAGTTGTTTGGCCCATGTTTTGAGTGGTGTTTGATCTTGTTTTTGCTTCTGGAATGTGATATTTGCTGGTTATGGGATGTTTTGGTTTTTTTCGTTAATGTTCCTACTTTCTGTGTCTGACTAGGAATGTGAGTGCTAGGAATGTGGTCCAGAATATTTGAGTCATTCTATTTTTGTCTTTTAATGTGTGGCTTTTTGTTATTTTTTGATGAGGGAAGGTTATTTTGATGTACATATTCACCATGGTGGTCATTTTGAGGATAGTGAGATGACCAAGTATCATGGGTTATTATCCACTTGAATTGTGACCCTAATAGATGGAGTTATTGGGAGGTTCTTGATCTGTTAAAGAATTTGGGTTATGTTAGTGTGTATGGCTTGTTGTATAGGGCTAGGAATAGGTCCAAAGCTTAAAGGGCTAGAAGGAATGCAATAGATCTAGTTGATGGATCATTTAAGGAGCAGTATTGTAGGTTGTATGACTATTGTCATGAGGTGATCAGAAGTAATCTTGGATCCAGTGTGAAATTAATGGTGGAAGTGTATGAAGATGGTTACGATCCTCAGTGACCTGAGAGGCCTTTGAAACCTATTTTTCAGAGGCTTTATGTGTGCTATAAGGGCTGTAAATAAAGTTTTATGAAGTGTAGACCAATTATTGGTCTAGATGGCTGCTTCCTTAAAGGATACTATCAGGGTCAACTACTGTCAGCAGGTGGTAGAGACCCCAATGATCAAATGTTGTCAATAGCAGTGGCAGTTGTAAAGGGGGAGACAAAGGAATCGTGGAAATGGTTCCTAGAGTGGTTGATGGAGGATCTTGGTGGTCACAGAGCCTACAAGGCATACATCTTCATATTTGATTAGCAGAAGGTGAGTTTTTTTTTTTTTATGTTTCTTAAGTTTTTATTAAGATTCAAGTTGGTCCCTTAAGTTTTTAGTAGGATTTAAGTTGGTCCCTTATGTTTGTAAGAAGTTGATCCCAACGGTCATGTTCTAGGTCACTATGGCCACATCAGGGACCAACGGTCATGTTCCAGGTCACTATGGCCACATCAACACGTTAAAGGCCACGTCAGCAAGTTGACGTTTCATTAAAACAGACGGAAGGGACTAACGTGCAAACGTTTGCGAAGCTAAGAGACCAACTTGACAAAAAAAAAAGTTATGGGACCAAATTGAAACAAATAATTAAGTTGTGAGACCAAAAGAGCAATTTTGTCTTTTTTTTTAATTTTATTATTAGCAAATAGTAATTTAAAAAAATTATCGAGTAGTCTGATTTTATCTTCTTCTGTTACCTTAATTTTTATTAAACTTAATTTGTGAAATAATTAATTGATACTTTTAACTTCTCTGATAATGAAGTATACTTTAATTAAAACCATTAGAAACTCCCGCTTGTGCCACAATCAGAGCAACACATCACTGACATGATGCACTATTGCACCCATGAGAAGGACATGTGTGATCAAAGATAGCCATCAAACAGATATATATATATATATATATATCAACCTAAGTGTCGTGTGTAAACGTTCCACCCTAGTGGATGGTTTCTGAATAACGTCAACGAGAGATACATATCAACGGTGGTCCTCTTTTCTCCCTTTCTTGTTTCTGAATGCTACAACAAACCAACCACCACCGCTATAACCAATGGCCTATAAAACTAACATACAAGTATTCCACAGTGACCCTCTTATAAGAACAAAATAAAACAATCATACAATTGAGGCCTGGGTTTATATAGTCACTCAAACACATGAGGTATTAAATACTGCAAACCTAACTCCATAATAACCGGTCTTCTTGTTTTAATATCATACTTGACCTAACCTTCCTCCTTTTAATTAATGACCAAACTTTAAAAAACTCATTAAATATAGTCAAAGCGCATATATTAATATATGATCACTAATGTTTGAAACAAGGGTACATCGCATTAAGGGCTAACTAGCCATTGCTATGTCTATGTTTACAGTCTGTACCCAAAGGTTGCTCTACTCAACAACCAATGTCTACCTCGTGCAGAGGATGCCGTGTGGATGTGGACAAACTTTTTGGCAGTGAAAGCGACTTGAGTATGCGGCACCTGAAAAGAAAATCTCGTCTATTACAAATAATCTTTTTTCCTGACACAGATAAGACAAAATAGAATGAATAAAAGGTTACCATCAGGTCGAACCTCAACAAAAATTGTTTATTGCCGCCAATAGGTCGTCGGATTTGAATGAAGGACCTTGAATGAATACATATAAGTTAAATATTATTATATAATAGTTTGATAATATTTTAATTATATTACCACCACTGTGATATAATATAATTATAATATATAATATGTCTAACATATCATACTTGTTATAAAATATAACATTTTAATCAAATTTCTAATAATATAATATAATCTATTTGTAATATATATTATATCTCTCTTAAAATATAATCTAATATCTATATTTCTAAAATTAAATATAATAGTATGTTCCTATTTTTTAAATTAATATGTTAATTCGTAATATATATTATATTTGTAATTTCAAGTTTTATTTTTTTATAATTCCTATACTTAACAGTTTACACGAGACCCGGGTCGATAGCACCCCAAGAGCAAACATGATTGTGAACCCAAACCGTAACAACTAGGACATTAACATGTATATTCACTCGGCGACATGGTCACAATTGTAACACTGATATTTATATTTGTGGTAGAGGGTTCTTTATACTTAAGCAAAATGTCACCATCACCAAACAAACCCTACATTGTGTACAACGGTTACAATCTACGAAAGATACTCGAATACAATCACCATAATCCCCAAACCCTAAACACAATGTACAAACGCACTCTAACTACTGTAAACAATAAACCCTAAACAGTTAACATTAATACCAGAACTCCAAACACCTCAATCCTAAAACCTAAAACCATTATACCCAAACCTAAACCATAAACCCTAACCCATTCCCCTCAACAATTAAACCTAGTCCCTAAAAGCCTAACTCTAAACCCTAGTACCCCTAAACAATTACACTCAAACCCTATCTCCTTACCCATACCCCCTAACTGTAAACCCTCAACCATTAAAGCCAAACCCTAGTGGTGTAAACGTAGTGCTTTTTCATTCAAACAGAGACCCTAAACACTATTATATTTTTTCTTATGTCCTTTACGGTTTATGGTTTAGTATTTCTACTTTAAATTACATTCTCTACTTCTAATTTGAATTAGCATGTTTCACATTTAAGTTTTGTGTTAATTTATTTTTAAATTATGTTAATACATATCCAACCATTAATTACATTTCAATTGTTTTTGTATATTAGTCTCTCTTTCTTCTCATACTTTTACTCAAACACGTGTAATAAACATGAGTTTCTTCGCCTTTACTTGTTCTTGCCAAAACATCTGGGATAATTACTAATTTTTCAGAGTTATTCTATAATGCCAATGCTTTCTCCTTTATCATATTATTAAATACTAATTGTGCTTGTTGACACTTGCTTTTATTTCGTTAATTACAACACTTATAATATTATTGTTTTTTGGACAAAATCATTTATAAAAATGAATGAAGCAAATGGAAGCCTATTTCAGGTCTATCTAATAAATTACTTTGTCCTATGGGCCAGGCCCAAACGTCTAAATTGGGCCAACTTTGGTTCTACAATCACTAACGCGAAAAAATGGACCACCATTGCGGGAAAAAAAAGTTCACCTCCTCTGTCATTATGAAAAGCAATATACTTCCATTTTCCACCACCGCCATGGAAGGCCAACATATCTAAGCATACCTCAAACAATGACGCAATATACTTCAAGTCAAGTCAAGAAATTAATATGAACAAATCAGATTAAAATGACACTTAAAATGTAAACTGAAACTTTTGCACTTCGTCTTCTGTCTTCTGCGAGTGTGTTTTACATTTCTCATATTTTTTTTGTGCTCAACCATTTTTGAAATTTCATCGCTCTCGCTAACCACTATAGGGCAACTTGATATACATACATCAAACACAATCTCTAACTTACAACACATTCTGTTAAACCACAAACCTATATAATTTAGTCTAACTAATTAACCCATAACTTATACAATGCATAATTTACATCGCACAAGTAATCCTATCATTGTTTTCATTTTTTTCCTTAATTTTTTTATTTGGGTGTCTACAGTAAATATGTTATAGATTACATGTAGAATTTAATTACCGATATACCTTGGACCCTTTCAGCTATTACAAAAGTTTTACTAAAAAATGATTTCTTTAAGTAACCCTTCTTTCATCTTGACCATTGGATATATATATATATATATAGATAGGGGTTGACTGGGGCATGTGTTGCAACCAAATTGGTTAAAAGTGTTTTTAATACAAAAACTCCCTAAGTGATTTTATGGTTTTGATTATAACAAAATGTATTAAGGTTTTTACAAAGGATAATCAATATGTATTAAGTTTGTACAATGTGTAACAATGCTGCCTAACTAAGCTTATTGAAGGAAGATTGTAGTCTGCGTCCAATAAGCTAGCTCATCACAATGTTGGCACTGAAATGGACACAAAAGTTCTGCGTCCAATGTTTGAGCAGAAGGAAGAATTCTGCGTCCAATGTTTGAGCAGAAGGAAGAGTTATGCGTCCAATGTTTGAGCAGAAGGAAGAATTCTGCGTCCAATGGTTGAGCATAAGGAAGAGTTCTGCGTCCAATGTTTGAGCACAAAGGCAAGTAATGTTGTGCGTCCAATAATTCAGTACAAGGCACAAGGACAATTTCATACGTCCAATGATTCATGAGAAGGCATTGAAGACATAAGTCCAATGTTCAAGAATAACCATACGTCCAATGATCAGAATGCTTATAAGTCCAATGATCAGAACATAAGTCATAAGTCCAATGTTCAGGATGTGTTCTTGACCAAGGTACAGAATGCTGATCGTCCAAAGATAAGTACAAGGCAAGACTGGCATAAGTCCAATGATAAGAACAAGGCAATACTGGCATAGTCCAATGTTTTTATGAGAAGCAGAATTGCAGTAAGAGTCCAATGATTTTCAAAGGAACAGATTCAGTGAGCTTCCAATGCAGATGAAGGATAAAAGTCCAATGTTCAGCATGAGCAAGAGTGCAACTCTGCGTCCAATGAAACTGAACATTCTGCGTCCAATGAAGTTAGAGTTACTCAAGCACTGTTCTGCGTCCGATAATGAAGAAGGAAAATAACAAAGTGTTCCACAAGCAATGAAACAGAATGGAACAAGTTCATTATCTACTATTCTGCGTCCGATAAATAAGAAGAACAAGAACAAAGTGTTACACGATGAATGAAGCAAAGTAGGACAAGTTCTCAGTCTACTATTCATCGTCCAATAAAGCAGCATAACAAAGTGCAATTGAAAGCATCAGGTATGCGTCCAATGTTTGCATGAGTTCTGTGCAAATTGGTAAGTACTAGGTATGCGTCCAATGATTTCTACATGCTGCGTCCAATACGCAGAATCCATTACTTGCTATTTATTGCTCATGCATTTAATATGGAACATATTTATTGAGCAAATGATTTGAAATAAATAGCTGTATACAATGTTTTTCTGTACAACCTATTGTCAACGTTTATGAACGTACTTTTGAAAAGCATAAAGTACTGTGGAAAGTGTACTAAGAGAGAGAATGTACTTTTATCTACTCTATATATCTCTGAACACATCTTTCTGCTTTACACAGTGTATTCTCTCTGTCTCAATAAGATATTACTATTAACCACTGTACAATTGAGACTTTGAGTACAGGTTGCTTCTGATTAAGGAGAAAGAAACGCAGACATGCTCACTAAAGTAGATCTCCTCAGAGCAACGGGAAAATAGCATTTAATGCTATTTGAGAACGGTAATATTTATGAAGGCTGAAGCTGAGCTATTCGAAGAACAAGTCTGAAGCGTCATCAAAGCCTATAAATACCGTGAACAAGAAGAAGAATACAAGACACTGAGGATAACGAAAAAGAAAAAGAAAGAGCTAAACTGCTGTGCTTATACTCTGTATAGAAAGTCTTGTATATTTGTCTTTCTTCTTGTAAAAGAGAGTTTGCTTAACTCTCGAAGTGCTTTAGATTTCATATCCTCACTTGTGTGAGTTAGACAGCACTTGAATCAAAAACACTCTGCTGAGTCGTTTAGCCTGAAGAGGCTGTGTTCAAAGAATACTTGTGATTTAGCCTGAAGAGGCTGTGTTCAAAGAATACTTGGGTTTTAGCCCGAAGAGGCTGTGTTCAAAGAATACTTGGGATTTAGCCTGAAGAGGCTGTGTGCAAAGAATACTTGGGTTTTAGCCTGAAGAGGCTGTGTGCAAAGAATACTTGTATTCTATCAGGTTGATAGTGAAATCTCTCTAGTTTGATGGGACTGGACGTAGCTCTTAGGAAAGGGTGAACCAGTATAAAAACTTGTGTTATTTCTTCCTTCCCTTATCTCTTATTATATCTGTGCTTATTACTAACCAAGGGGATTGAATTGATTTTGTTTAAACAAGTTTTTCATACACCTTAAATCGCACAAAGAAAATAAGTTTTTAAACTAAGAGGGAAGCCTCAGCGTCCAATCTTTTGTGCGTCCAATATTTCACAATTCTGTGCGACCAGTGTTTTAGCACTCTGTGCGTCCAATGTTTTAGCACTCTGTGCGTCCAATATTTCAGAAAACACTGTGCGTCCAATATTTGAACTAAGCTGTGCGTCCAACGCTTTTAACAGCCAGCGTCCAACGTTTGCGAAAAGTTTTAAAAGCTTAGAAACACAATTCAACCCCCCCTTCTTGTGTTTCATCTTGTTACCTACAGTTGGCATCAGAGCTCGGTCTCTAGGGGTTGAGCACTTAACAGTGCAGAGAAGCAAAGATCTATGGAGAACGAGGGACAAGCTGTGAACAGACCACCACTGTTCAATGGAAATGAATACGACTACTGGAAGCAGAGAATGATCACATTCTTTGATGCTCAAAATATGGACCTATGGGATGTCGTGGAAACTGGCTACACTGCTCCAGTAAATGAAGCAGGTCAACAAATACCAAGAGCTCAGTGGACAGCAGATCAAAGGACCAGATTCCAGCTTAACTCGAAGGCAAGGCACTATCTGATGTGTGCCATCACAAAATCTGAATATGACAAGGTGCACAGCTGCACCACTGCCAAGGAAATGTGGGACACTCTGGCCTTGGCACATGAAGGCTCATCTCAGGTTCGTGAATCTAAGATAAGCATACTAGTTCATCAATATGAACTATTTAAGATGGAAGAACAAGAGTCCATTGATCAAATGTTTGGAAGATTCCAAACTATTACCAACAACCTAAGATCCTTGGGGAAAGTCTACACAACCCAGGAACATGTAAAGAAGATTTTGAGGAGTCTGCCCAGACAGTGGAGACCCAAAGTTACAGCAATACAAGAAGCAAGGTATCTTTCCACTCTTGCTTTAGAAAATCTTCTAGGCTCATTGAAAGTACATGAGCTTGAGCTGAATGAAGAGGGAATCGAAAAAAGGGCAAAGTCCATTGCTCTTAAAGCTCAAAAAGGGAGCACCTCAAAAGCCTTGAAGGCAAATGATTCTGATGAAGAATCATGCAGTTCAGAAGGAGAAGAAGGCTCAGATGATGATGAACTCTCCTTCATCTCCAGGAAAATAAAGTCTATGTGGAAAAAGAAGGGTGGCTTCAGAAGGAAGCAATTTAACAGAAGATTTCCACAGAAGGAAGCTGAGCAAAAGGAAGAAAGTCCAGTGGTGTGCTATGGATGCAGGAAACCAGGCCACTACAAGGCAGACTGTCCTGAGGCCGAGAAGACAAAGAAGAAAGTCTTCAAGAAGAAGAAAGGTCTCAAGGCAACATGGGAAGACCTCGATAATTCCTCTGATGATGAGGATAAGGAAGAGGCAAATCTGTGTCTAATGGCAGGACTCTCCTCAGTTGAAAGTGAAGACAAAGAGGAGGTAATTTCTTACTCTGAATTAAGAAATAATTTTGATGAGCTTCTTAGAGATTCATCCATTCTATCTGATGAGTACAGGTCTTTAAAGAAAAAGTTTTCTCTTATAACAAAAGATTTTGAAAAGCTTTCTTCAGAAAACAAAATACTTAAATCAAAAAATGAAAAGTTAAGACTTCAAGTAAGTCAACCAAAAGATGAATCTCCAAGGGATTCTGAGTCCAGTACTTCCTGTGAAGTACAAGTACTTCAACAAGAAGTAAATGAACTCACTGGACGATTGTCCAGATTTGTCAGTAGCTCTGAAAAGCTTGATCAAATTTTAAAAATTCAGAGAAAACCTTCTGACAAAACTGGTTTGGGTTATGAAAAACCGAAACCAAAGTTTTCCAAGAGTCCATCAAAGTTTAATATATATTGTGGATACTGTGGAAAAGCTGGACATGTCACATCGACATGCTTCCATAATAAATGGAACAAGCCTGGTCACAGGCCAAGGACTAACATGAAAGGACCCAAGAAAATCTGGGTACCTAAGAACATGATCATTCATGTTGCAGATTTGCTTAATGGGAGGAAAGCAACACCAGTCATGGTACCTGGACAGTGGGTGCTCACGACACATGACGGGAGAAAGGTCTATGTTCCAAGACCTCAAGCCTAGAACAAAGGGCTGGGTCACATTTGGAGGTGACCAGAAAGGTAGAATAGTTGGAATCGGTAAAATTGGTAAACATCCTTTTCCTACTATTAAAAATGTTTTATTGGTTGAAGGACTCAAACATAATCTACTTAGCATAAGTCAATTGTGTGACAGTGGATGTGATGTTTCCTTTGACAAGGATAAATGTATAGTCAGAAATTCTGATAAGTCCATTCTTTTTCAAGCAAAGAGGCAGGACAATGTTTATAAAATTGATTTCGAAAATCTGTCCAAACAAAATGTCTCATGCTTCATTTCTTTAAATAATGAACAATGGATATGGCACAAGAAGCTTGGTCATGCAAGCTTGAGAACCATCTCAAAGCTTAATAAGCATAGCCTCGTAAGAGGACTTCCAAATCTTGTGTACAAATCTGAGGTTCTCTGTGAAGCATGTCAGAAAGGGAAACAAGTGAAAAACTCTTTTGATTCTAAAAACATTGTTTCCACTTCTAGACCTTTAGAACTTCTACATATGGATTTGTTTGGACCAACACAAACTGCTTCTTTGAGTGGAAAGAAATATGGACTTGTTATAGTTGATGACTATACTAGATGGACATGGGTTAAATTCCTAGCATACAAGGATGAGTCTTTTAAAGTATTCACCATATTTTGTAAAATAGTCCAAACTGAGAAAGGAGTTTGTATCAACTCTATTCGAAGTGATCATGGAGGTGAGTTTGAAAATGCAAACTTTCAGAGATTCTGTGAAGAGAATGGAATCCTTCACAATTTCTCTGCACCTAGAACACCACAGCAAAATGGTGTAGTAGAGAGGAAAAATCAATCTTTACAAGAGATGGCCAGGACCATGCTCAATGATCACTCAACCTCTAAGAGGTTTTGGGCTGAAGCTGTAAACACAACATGTTATTTGCAAAACCGAATTTATATAAGGCCTATACCGAAAAAGACTCCTTATGAATTGTGGAAAGGAAGAAAACCCAACATTTCATATTTTCATCCTTTCGGATGTGAGTGTTTTATTCTTAACACCAAGGATCAACTTGGTAAATTTGACTCTAAAATTGATAATGGAATTTTTCTGGGTTATTCTGAAACTTCCAAGGCATATCGAGTATACAACTCAAGAACCTTGACTGTTGAAGAGTCAATTCACGTTAAATTCAATGACAAAAAGCCTGACAATGATCTGTCAGAACTAAGTGATTCTCTTGCAGATATGAGAATACAACTAGGAGGTGAAGGATCATCAATCAAGATTGAAGAAGATGGACCAGACGCAGGAGACAGTCATGCGTCCAATACTGCAGGTGGTAAAAGCTGGCATTTTAAGACTTATCATCCTGAAGATCAAATTATTGGAAATGCAGATGATAAAGTCAGAACAAGGTCCACATTCAGAGAGCAAACTGATGTAGCATTCATCTCTGAATTGGAGCCAAAGAATATAGATGAAGCCCTATTGGATGAAGGATGGATTTTAGCAATGCAGGAGGAGCTGAATCAGTTCAAAAGAAATGATGTTTGGACTCTGGTAGCCCCACCTGAAGATAAGTCCATTATTGGAACCAAATGGGTATTCAGAAATAAGCTGGACGAAGAAGGTAATGTTGTGAGGAACAAAGCAAGGTTAGTTGCTCAAGGCTACTCACAACAGGAAGATATTGATTTCACTGAAACCTTTGCTCCAGTAGCTAGAATTGAAGCCATTCGCATTTTACTTTCATTTGCTGCCCAACATGATATGAGGCTTTATCAAATGGATGTAAAAAGTGCTTTTCTGAATGGTATAATAACAGAAGAAGTCTATGTTGAACAACCCCCTGGTTTTGAGGATCAATCTTTTCCAAATCATGTTTTTAAATTGAAAAATGCTCTTTATGGCCTTAAGCAAGCTCCTCGAGCTTGGTATGAAAAACTGAGTTCATTTTTAATGGAAAATGGTTTTTCAAGAGGAAAAGTTGATAACACTCTTTTCAGAAAATCCATAGACTCACATTTCATCATAGTACAGATTTATGTAGATGATATTATTTTTGGTGCTACTGATGAATCTTTGTGTGGAGAATTCTCTGAGTTAATGCAGAAAGAATTCGAAATGAGCATGATGGGAGAGTTGAAGTTCTTTCTTGGACTTCAAGTGAAACAAACTCAAGATGGGATATATGTGCATCAGACCAAATATACAAAGGAGCTTCTGAAGAAGTTCAAGATGGATGATTGCAAACCCATGAATACCCCCATGCATCCAACTTGTATAATGAGCCTGAATGACAAAGATAAAAAGGTAGATCAAAAGGTATATAGAGGTATGATAGGATCTCTTTTATATCTTACTGCATCTAGACCTGATATTATGTTCAGTGTATGCTTATGTGCAAGATTCCAATCAGATCCTAGAGATTCTCATTTGACTACTGTCAAGAGAATCTTTAGATATCAGAAAGAGACTACTAATCTTGGTTTGCTGTTTAAGAAATCGGATGAGTACAGATTAGTAGGATTCTGTGATGCTGACTATGCTGGAGACAGGCTTGAAAGAAAAAGCACCAGTGGAGGATGTCATTTTATGCGATCCAATTTAGTATCATGGACAAGCAAGAGACAAAGCACAATTGCATTATCAACAGCCGAAGCTGAATATGTCTCTGCAGCAAGTTGTTCTCAGCTCTTATGGATTAAATATCAATTGGAGGACTACAACATTTTCGAGAGTAAGATTTCTGTTCTGTGTGATAATACTGCTGCAATCAATTTATCTAAGAACCCAATCTTACACTCAAGAGCTAAGCATATAGAAATTAAACATCATTTTATTAGAGACTATGTGCAGAAGGGAACATTTGATATTTAGTTTGTTAGCACTGAAAATCAATGGGTAGATATATTTACAAAACCCCTATCTGTAGATAGATTCATTTTTATAAGGAAGCATTTGAATATGCACTTTATAAAAGACTGATGTTTAGCGTCCAATATGCTTAAGTTGAGTCTGAGTTCAATGTGACTAGAGTCCAACAGGACACGACAGTCTATTTGAGACTTAGAAATTTTTTTAAAAGACTCAAAAGCTTTCACATCTTAGTCATCCCACGCTGAGTCCAATCTATTTTTCATAAAGATATATTTTACAGTTGGTATCTTACAAATGCTTTGCAGTAACTTTCAGTTTGATGATCATTCTTGTTTTCAAGAAAATGGGGAGATTGTTTCTAAAAAGGGTTTTTCAGTTTTAAAGAGGATTCTGTTTTTAAAAGCTCCAAGTCTTTTCAAAACTCTCTTTGGACTATGATGTTCTATGAACCTTTTTGCCTGATGACAAAAGGGGGAGAAAGAATGGGATTAAGTTTTTATATCTTGACTAAAAGGGGAGAAAGAGTTTGACAAAAAGGGAGAAAGATTAAGTCTGATTGCATTAGTCTTATTACCATGTTATTTTGATAAGCTATTTGTGGACTAATCTTTGTTTTATGAGTAAAAGAAATTTTCAGGTACTCTAAGTCTCAGGGGGAGAAGAGTAAGGAAAATCTGAGATGTTTATCTCAGGGGGAGTTTCCCTTAGAAAATTTCTGTTTTTGCTGACTGATTTTGGTTTATATGCTTTATTATTTGTAAAACTTAATAATGTTTGTCATCATCAAAAATGGGGAGATTGTTGGAACCAAATTGGTTAAAAGTGTTTTTAATACAAAAACTCCCTAAGTGATTTTATGGTTTTGATGATAACAAAATGTATTAAGGTTTTTACAAAGGATAATCAATATGTATTAAGCTTGTACAATGTGTAACAATGCTGCCTAACTAAGCTTATTGAAGGAAGATTGCAGTCTGCGTCCAATAAGCTAGCTCATCACAATGTTGGCACTGAAATGGACACAAAAGTTCTGCGTCCAATGTTTGAGCAGAAGGAAGAATTCTGCGTCCAATGGTTGAGCAGAAGGAAGAGTTCTGCGTCCAATGTTTGAGCACAAAGGCAAGTAATGTTGTGCGTCCAATAATTCAGTACAAGGCACAAGGACAATTTCATACATCCAATGATTCATGAGAAGGCATTGAAGACATAAGTCCAATGTTCAAGAATAACCATACGTCCAATGATCAGAATGCTTATAAGTCCAATGATCAGAACATAAGTCATAAGTCCAATGTTCAGGATGTGTTCTTGACCAAGGTACAGAATGCTGATCGTCCAAAGATAAGTACAAGGCAAGACTGGCATAAGTCCAATGATAAGAACAAGGCAATACTGGCATAGCCCAATGTTTTTATGAGAAGCAGAATTGCAGTAAGAGTCCAATGATTTTCAAAGGAACAGATTCAGTGAGCGTCCAATGCAGATGAAGGATAAAAGTCCAATGTTCAGCATGAGCAAGAGTGCAACTCTGCGTCCAATGAAACTGAACATTCTGCGTCCAATGAAGTCAGAGTTACTCAAGCACTGTTCTGCGTCCGATAATGAAGAAGGAAAATAACAAAGTGTTCCACAAGCAATGAAACAGAATGGAACAAGTTCATTATCTACTGTTCTGCGTCCGATAAATGAGAAGAACAAGAACAAAGTGTTACACGATGAATGAAGCAAAGTAGGACAAGTTCTCAGTCTACTATTCATCGTCCAATAAAGCAGCATAACAAAGTGCAATTGAAAGCATCAGGTATGCGTCCAATGTTTGCATGAGTTCTGTGCAAATTGGTAAGTACTAGGTATGCGTCCAATGATTTCTACATGCTGCGTCCAATACGCAGAATCCATTACTTGCTATTTATTGCTCATGCATTTAATATGGAACATATTTATTGAGCAAATGATTTGAAATAAATAGCTGTATACAATGTTTTTCTGTACAACCTATTGTCAACGTTTATGAACGTACTTTTGAAAAGCATAAAGTACTGTGGAAAGTGTACTAAGAGAGAGAATGTACTTTTATCTACTCTATATATCTCTGAACACATCTTTCTGCTTTACACAGTGTATTCTCTCTGTCTCAATAAGATATTACTATTAACCACTGTACAATTGAGACTTTGAGTACAGGTTGCTTCTGATTAAGGAGAAAGAAACGCAGACATGCTCACTAAAGTAGATCTCCTCAGAGCAACGGGAAAATAACATTTAATGCTATTTGAGAACGGTAATATTTATGAAGGCTGAAGCTGAGCTATTCGAAGAACAAGTCTGAAGCTTCATCAAAGCCTATAAATACCGTGAACAAGAAGAATAATACAAGACACTGAGGATAACGAAAAAGAAAAAGAAAGAGCTAAACCGCTGTGCTTATACTCTGTATAGAAAGTATTGTATATTTGTCTTTCTTCTTGTAAAAGAGAGTTTGCTTAACTCTCGAAGTGCTTTAGATTTCATATCCTCACTTGTGTGAGTTAGACAGCACTTGAATCAAAAACACTCTGCTGAGTCGTTTAGCCTGAAGAGGCTGTGTTCAAAGAATACTTGTGATTTAGCCTGAAGAGGCTGTGTTCAAAGAATACTTGGGTTTTAACCTGAAGAGGTTGTGTTCAAAGAATACTTGGGATTTAGCCTGGAGAGGCTGTGTGCAAAGAATACTTGGGTTTTAGCCTGAAGAGGCTGTGTGCAAAGAATACTTGTATTCTATCAAGTTGATAGTGAAATCTCTCTAGTTTGAGGGGACTGGACGTAGCTCTTAGGAAAGGGTGAACCAGTATAAAAACTTGTGTTATTTCTTCCTTCCCTTATCTCTTATTATATCTGTGCTTATTACTAACCAAGGGGATTGAATTGATTTTGTTTAAACAAGTTTTTCATACACCTTAAATCGCACAAAGAAAACAAGTTTTTAAACTAAGAGGGAAGCCTCAGCGTCCAATCTTTTGTGCGTCCAATATTTCACAATTTTGTGCGTCCAGTGTTTTAGCACTCTGTGCGTCCAATGTTTTAGCACTCTGTGCGTCCAATATTTCAGAAAACAATGTGCGTCCAATATTTGAACTAAGCTGTGCGTCCAACGTTTTTAACAGCCAGCGTCTAACGTTTGCGAAAAGTTTTAAAAGCTTAGAAAAACAATTCAACCCCCCCTTCTTGTGTTTCATCTTGTTACCTACAGCATGATGGACCAATTTTTAGGTGGTCCATAGTAAATGACACCTATTGATATTATCCGTTATCGACCAAAGATTTGAACTTTAAAATTCAAATACTCAAATTCAAATTTAAATTTTAAAGATTTGAACTTTAACGACAATATCAATAACATTTATTGATATTATTCGTGATCGCATCAAAGATTAGAACTTTAATGACAATAACAATATAGCACTTATTGCTATTATCCGAGAACGAATCAAACAAAGTTATTCTGAACCGGGCGAAAGGTCAGGTCTGCCTGTGAGGCAGAGGCGAATATTGTCGTGCCCAGTTCAGGAAAACACGGTTTTTCCTCTTTCTGAATTGCGATCTGAGCACTCCTTTCACCCAAACGAATATCCAAAACACTTTTGGGCATTCTTGGATCAACCAAAAACGATTATAACACTTGTAATCACAATCAAATTAACAATCACACACGATTACAGTAAAAAATAAAAACCTTTTCCATACGAAGAACATAACCATAAATTTACCATTCATTTGATTAACACACAAATCTAATTATAGTCATACTCAATACAACAATCGAACATGTTATCAAACAATAGTCATACTTCCCTTGGACTCGTGGTTATTAAAACCTGGCTCTGATACCACTGTTGGGGTTCAATGGGGTAAACTTTTAAATTTTCAATTAGAAAACAACCCATTGACGAAAAAACCTGTGTCAAGATAACGAGTAAACACATGAATCACGAAGGGGATAGTATGGTTACCTTAGAATGGTGGTCGATCACACAATACTCCAGTAGTAGGGGCATCACTATCATAGTCCACACAAACGATCTTCCAACCGAGAGCGATGCTAGCCGTAAGCAGCAGGCAAAAGAGGCAAAGAGGATTAACAGGCAAAAGTGAAAAGCGCCTGAATTAATCAGCCAAGTGGGGGCCCTTAGGGTTATCCCCTAGGGTTATGATAACCCTAGGGTTTCAATTAAAGTCCACCATAGACTCTCCCTTGCGCAGCCACGTCGGATCGGTTTTATTTAAATCTTATTTAAATAAAACCTAAGTCCTTAAAATACCTCTAAATTAATTAAATCAAATTTAATTATTTAATTAATTAGCCTCTAATTAAATCACATTTAATTAGACAATGCACTTTATTTAATTTAATCGTATTAAATTACTCTTTGGTTAAAACGTTTTTGTGTGTGTGACCCTATAGGCTTTCATGGAGTTGGCAATAATAATTAATATTAATTAATACAAATATATTAATTAATTATTAACCATTATAAACAATGAGCGGCATCTAGCAATGCATCATTGCTACCCAATCCATGAGATGATTGGTGATCCGACTTTACCTGTCGTAACCATATCATAGTGTAAAGCCTTGTTCCCCACATTCTTTAGTCCTGATTGAATATGAGGCATAAGAGCATCATCCTCATTATGTTCAATCATGGTTTCTCAATCCCATAGTAGGTTTGCTCCCACTGGACCCAATAACACATATTAGCCCAATGCTACGTGGTCCAACAACTTCATTGCAACTCACTCCATTGAGTGGCCTAGGACATTACCCCCGTTATGTGGGAGGGATGAATCCTCTCTACATTACTCACACCCCTCTGCATGATTCATGTTATACTTAAGAACTACTTTTATTATCACCCTGTTACAGTATGACGTTTGATAGCCTCAAAGTATACGACTCCTCATGTAGGGATTGTAGTGACTTCAAGTCTAAGGACCTGCTTTACTATGACTACCTAAGGAAGGACTTATGACACTTGCATAATCATTATAAAGCCTTCCAAAGGTGGGTCAATCCAGTATGAATGTTCTACTAATATTCATACCCACTTGCTGACTTGGCAACTTCTTGCCCATGGCCGATGAGATGTGGCCACCAGTCTACCCACGTAATAGTCTCAATGTATCATTGTCGTCCTTATTAACAATGATACTTGACTTCGGATTTCAAGAATGGCATCCATATTGTCCAAAGGGGTCTCACGATCAAGTCCATTACTTGATGTTCCAATGGATTGGACATTGCCACTCTAAAGACTTCATTGCACTATAAAAAAATATAAATAGGAATGAATCTTGTCTGATGTATAAATATATGTATATATATAAATACAAGGGTCATGATACAAATAGTAAAACTATACAATACACTGGCCACTAGGGCTTACACCAATACACTTCTTGAGGGAGTGCGCGCATTAAGGAGGGAAATATAATATTTCCAACAACGTTTCACCCAGCAAGCGTTGTCTGAACGATGTGTGAAACCTCTGTGTTTTGATTACAACATTGTTTGCCCAGGGGCACGTTGTGTAATAGTTCTATGTTTTTAATTAAAAAACACGTAGTTGACAGATAGCGTTTGCTAGAGTGAACGTTGTGTGAAACCTCCATATTTTTCATTACAACTATGTTTGTCCAGGAATGAGTTTTGCAAAAGCTTCGTGTTTCTATAACAGCGGTTCTCGCTTCACGAGTTATTAGAAAGCTGTTGTTGTTATGCATTTCTGGTGTAGTGAAATGAGAATACTTATACTCTTTGAAGAATAGTTGAAAAAGAAATATTTCTAAAAAGAGAAAGAAGCTCTTTGGAAAGAGCAAAAAGAAAAGGATTATTTTATGAAAAAGAGCATCTGAAATAGTACACAAAAGAAAATCATTATTCAATGGGTATAGGACCTTCTCGAGAAAGTTAGAATGAAAAAATAAAAATATGTACCAACTCCAGATTGGATGTCAAAGATTTTTAGGAGAGAGAATACACTTACAATCAGCAAAAAGGAAAGATTTGGCTAATTCTCCATTCAAAAGTACATATCAAGAAGAAGAAGAAGAATGAAGAGTTGAAGGTTGATGACTGAAGCTACATTTACTACAAGAAAAATTCAAACATTTCAAAACCTTCACTTGGTCATTCATGCAAAAGGTGATTGTGAAAGCCTGGACAGGCTAGAGGAAAGAATATTTAGTTGATATTCATATAGCAGGTATGATCGATGAGGCGTGTAGACTAAGGCTACAGTTGCGTCTGGACGCGTAATCAGGTGGATTACATTTGCGTCATTGCCTGAGTGAAAGGTGGACTCCTATACTAGGTTTGGTATAGGCGAGACGCATAGTCAGCAGACTATAGTTGCGTCTGAGCTCGAGTGAAGAGTTGGTTATCCTATACTGGTTTGGTATAGAGAAGGCGTGTAGTCAGTGGACTGTAGTTGCTTTTGGGCTCAAGTGAAGAGTGGTTATACTATTGTAATAGTTGGTTCCATGGTGGAAAAAGCCTTCACATTGAAGGGACTGGACGTAGCTCTCAGGTGGAGGGTGAACCTGGATAAATACCTTATGTCATCTTCCCTATCCCTTACTCTTTACATCTCGATATTATATTTATACTGTTTGATTAACTTCGGATTTAAAACTGTTTTGAAAGGAAAAAAATTTATCTAAACATGTTTTGAATTTGATCACGCAAACAGTCTTGTGAAAATAGTTTTAGTCCAAGTGTGTTTCATAAACTTATCTGTGTTAAAGAAAGAAATTGCAAAAAGCTTTGAAAACACAATTCCACCCCCCTTTCTTGTGTTTTCCCTATTCAGTTTTAGTTGGTATCAAAACTCGACCTCTAGGGGTTGAGCATCTAATAGTGCAAAGGAGCACAGTCCAGAAAGGAGATGGACAACTAAGGACAAGCAGTCAACAGACCTCCATTGTTCAATGGAGGGAATACGACTACTAGAAAAGAAGAATGATTACCTTCTTTGATCCACGTAACATGGATATGTGGCAAGTAGTGTAAACTGGCCATCAATATCCCATAGATGGAGATGAAGTACCATGCGCTCAATGGATAGAAGGTCAAAGAACCATACATGAACTAAACTCCAAAGCAATGCACTATATGGTGTGTGTAATTACCAAGTCAGAATATGACAAGGTACATAGCTATAAAATAGCTAAGGAGATTTGTAATACCATGGCTCTTGCTCATGAAGGATCTAGTCAAGTCAAGGAATCCAAAATAAGCATGCTAGTCCATCATTATGAATTATTAAGATGGAAGAGGATGAGACAATTGATCAAATGTTTGAAATATTCCAAGCTATTGTCAACAACTTAAGATCTCTAGGAAAATGATATCCTAACCCAGATAATGTGCGATTTTAAGGAGTCTACTCAAGCAATGGAGACCAAAGGTCACAACTATCCAAGAAGCTAAAGATTTGAAACCATGACCTATTGAGGAACTTCTTGGATCACTCCAAGTTCATGAAGTTGAACAATAAGAAGACTTCAGGAAGAAGAGCAAATCCATTGCTCTTAAAGCTTAAAAAAAAAAGCTCATCAAAAGGTTTTAAAGCTGAAGAATCATCAGATGAAGCTGAATAATCTGATGAAGATCTATCTGATGATGAAATTTCCTTAATCGCTAGTAAGTTTCGATTGGAAAGGGGTGCTTTCCAAATCAGTTAAAGTGCAACTGTCTTGGAAAGTCATTTTTGAGTGTTAAAAACAGTGAAAAACAAGACTTTTTAAGTCGGTTGTTCTATTAACCGACTTGAAAAGTGACTTTCCAATCAGTTATTCACGTAACGGACCTAGAAAGTGGCACTTTCCAAGTTGGTTTTGAATAACCGACTTGGAAAGTGGAAAATTTGACTTTTACTGGCAGACAAAGTCTGTCACTAAAAGTATAAAATCTGTAGGTAAATGTTAACCTGACATCTAGTCTAGTCAAAATCCAATAATATGTGGGTAAAAGTCTAATTAAAAGGATGCCTCAATAATTCATCATTTATAACTATACCTATCAAACTATAACATTAAGAAATATAACAGAGGTATAACATCAATTGATCAAGTTTATACAAACTCTAAGGAACAAACAAGTATTTACAGCAAAATAATAGAGTTATAGAAGAAGATGGAACTAATTTTCTTCTTCTCCCCTATGAATGGAAGAAGCCATCCAAACCTGCTCTGTAGCCTTTGATCAATCAGGGAATCAAAATTATCTTCTTCCAAAGCACACGTGAGCAATAATTATCTTCTCCAATAAAATAAAAGAAACACAAAAAGTCTCTATTTTATAAATATACAAATAAATATAAATGCCTATGAATTTACAGTTAGGTGGCGTTGGAGCATAGGGGGAATCACCTCTTGCATCTATTTGGGGAATAAAACAACACAAAGACTTATTATAAAAGCTTGGATATATACCATGATTACCCATCAGAACATGAAGCAAAGCAAGCGAGATATAGTGAACAAGTTACAAGAAAATTATACTTGAAAGGACATTAAAAAGACCTTTTCTCATATTAGACAGATAGAACAAAATATGAAAAATAAATAAGGTTTTTTTTTCCACTTTGTCAATTGTAAATGGTTTGGCCTATTACGTATAAGGTTTGTCATTTTAGGAAGGAACATCCATGAGCAACTAAAATTCTTAACTTGATTTCAAATCAACCTTTATTTTATTTTAGTTTTTAATCAAACATCATTTCAGGGCATAAACATTGCTTAGGCACCACAATTCCACCCAAAATTCCTCCTTAAAACTTGCCTCATTACAATGAAAGGCATGAGTACACTGAGATTGCTTTACACCTCTCAAAATGTCTCACTTCATTTGGTAACATTTTCAAGAGGTGTGTGAAAATGGGAGGATGGAAGAGAATACATATGGACATCCAAAAGATATGAAACATGGTATACATAGGGACATCCAAAATATATGAAACATAAATACCTAATGAATATTTAGCAAGAACATGTGTAGAATCTGTAGAAGTAGGGTTATCCAGTCATATCATCAATTATCACTTGCTTTAATTTTTATTTTCCTTCAAACTTGCCATTGATGAAAGCATGAAGGGCATGGCCATTGGCCAAGTGATTCAATGTGAAGGACAGTTTGAGCACCAGGGTCACCCTTAGTATCAATGCTTTAAAAAGAAAAATAAGAAAAGTGTCATCAAGGAGCATAGAATCGCAGGTTAGAGGAAATATCTTTCAGGGACATATTACTGCAATCAATAAAAATCAACTCTCAGGAACTTATGAAGGACGGGATAACTAGAGAAACGCATGGCAATGGCTCAGTGCCAATTTTAGATAATAATCAGATCAATCTTTGAAGCAAAGAAATCACAATACAAAACCCATTGCAGACTTCAAGTTTGAATTATTATCAATATATACATAGTATACAAAACCGGAATATGCAGCAGCAGAAGAACATTGTCTTAAAGGGATGAAATTAAACACAGAAAGTAAAAAGAATAAGGAATAAGAATACAACCTTGAACTTTAATTTTTTTCTCTTCCCTTCTCTATACCAGAAGAGTACTGGTTGTTGTAGAACTTAGGATAGAAAAGCTGTGAGGTTGGAACAATTAACAACAACCTTGCCAGTAGAGAGAAGTTAATCATGAAACAAAATTAGATGATCCAGTGCAGGCTGTGATATCTCAAGTCCTTCTTCTTTAACAATAGATAAATACCTACACCAGATAATCATCAAGTCAATATATAAGGCATAAAATAATCACCATCTAAAAAAAAGGAATTAACCACTTCTTATCTAATATCTAATATAGTCAACAAATTAAAAACTCTAAATTTACACTACAACATATTTGGGATTTAGCAATATTTGAACATAGAAAAACAAAAAACCATAAAGATAACAGGTTGAGCTATTTTAAATGGCATGGAGCAACAGTAAAATAAAAACACATAAAAGAGAATGAGAGAGCTCTTGCGTTCTGCAATATATCAGATGTAGAACAAAATGAGATATAATATCCTTGTTCAGAACCTCAGAAGCATTCTGATTTCTTATATTCACTTTCTATAGGTCTTTTACCTGCACAAAGGAGTTTTTTCGTCTCTAAATTTGATGATTTCCGTCTCTAAACGTATTAGAGACGGAATTGCGTCCGTGTCAGAATCGGATGTCGCTAAGACGTTAGAGACGGAATCTGTGTATCCGTCTCTAACATAATAAATTATGTAGCCAATATTGAACCATAAAAAGCATATATCCGTCTCTAATGTTAATATGGTAATTTTCCAAAATTTGGTCTCAATATTCTCTTTATTCGAAGCATTTTTTATATGCAATTTCTTTATTTTTGTACCTTACAAAATTCAAATCAATCCTATAAGTAACTAGAATATCTAAAAATTCAGATTTCTACCAAACAAAATTTTTAAAACTCTTAAATTTAAATGCATAATAATTCATTCATACAAAAAGTTCACTAACAAGTACACAACAAAAATTGTCCATTACATAAAGGAAAAAAAATTTGATTTAACAAAAATATGTAAATAAATAAACTAATCAAGGCAAAATCCTATTATCCAGATCAGCTTCACCCATCTCCTCATTTCCATCAACATCCTCTCCTTCGGGTTGTAGTGAAGTCTTCCAATTATTGCATTGCAGCAACCTGTTCGGATATTTTAGTGTTAATTAAAAGGGAGGTCCACAAAAGGAAATGGAATGGGAAATATTAAACAGACAAAGAAATCAACCTTTTCAGTAATTTATAGGGGCCAAAATAGAAGCATCTGAATAAGCCTATTGAAGAAGTGAAAAAGATTCAACCAAGAAGTGAAAAAAAAAACAATTCAAGAGCATTTGAATTAGGATATAGCAACTACAACGAATGGCCAAATATTGCTTTATCCACGGCATTGGATCTATTATTTACATTCTCGGAAAGGTATAAGTCTACAGATTCTAAAATACTTAATTATTAAGCCTGACTCTAGAATTGTTAAAGCTTGAACACATTGTCCTTTGCATATCTATCAATTTCATGCAATCCCGGAACTTAAAAGAATTCTATAAGTTTGCTCAAAAAAATTTAATGGTGCCAAGACAAGTTTATGCTTCTCACTGCTTATTATAGTCCTGAATCGTTCCTGCCTAGCTGTATCACATTAAACAGAGCATAAAAATAAGTATCAATAAAAATAAAAATTTAATTACAGTGGAGATGAGAATATACACTGGTTTGAATGGTCCATTTTTTGGTGATAATGAGATTCACAGTGGAGATTTAATTACAATGACATGAGAATATAGACAAAATAAAAATAGATATGCAAGCTACCAAAATTTAATTACAATGACAGTGAAGATTTAATTACAGTGGGAAGAAAAGAAGGGGCATAAGTGAATGCAAAGATACATCTCAGAATAATGATCAATGTAAGTTTAATTGCAACCACAGCCACTACGTATAAGTGCAATATGTAAACAACCTCCCTCAAATTTTATGCTCCTGAATCATGTGAAGTGTGTTCACATAAATCTTATTCCACTTGCTCACACATTCTCCAAACAAGGATGACCTTCATTTAGCTAACTTGCTTTGAAAATTCAGCTTTCTCTCTAAAGTGAAGTCTTTTATTTGTATTAAAATATTTAATTTAATTAATAGGACTACCACCCAAAATGCAAAATGACCAAAACTCTCTCATGATTTTTTTATGTTATGCTCTTCTCCTACTTGCGCAGCTAGTCATTTACTTTTACACAGTCAAACTGCAAGTTACTTTTAGCCAGTGGTTGGTGGATTTTTAAGGATAAGATTTTGCACGTGCTCAGCTCATGGCCATTTTAGAGGGGCACCTTTTGTATACTTGAAAAGCCACTAATTAAAATATTGAGTATGCGAATATCAGTACATTGTAAAATGAGAAAAGGTACCTTCGTATCTCTCGACGGCCACCGAAAACAGAGTGTTGCGCAGAAATGTCACTTCTGTGAAATCAAGTTAGACCAAATTAAGGAAAAAATTACAGAAAACATATAGGTGAGCTGATCTTGTGACATATAGGTGAGCTAAACCATGTTTTAAATACAGTACTTTCAACATATTATTGACATCCAAATATATGTCTGATTAAATTGAGTATACTATAAAATTATAGGTTCAATGATATATCTATCTTTAGCATAATTTAGTAATAGAATGACTCGTGTAATTCCTTGACCATAGTATTGCCTTCACTTGCAAACCAACTAAGCCCTCTCAAAATGTAACACAAATTTAGCTAAGTCATGTTTGTTGTACCATTCCTATAACCCCAGCCAAAGCATACCACACTCCTATCTTTTACCCATTCCAAAGACATTCCAAAGACATTTTTATAGTTATAGTTCCTGGAACAAAAGGAATTATGATTAAACCACATATGATTTAGTTGGTAGATTACACAACTCTTATAGACAACAACATTTGTCAATTTGTGCGATTTTGGAAAACAATACGAGCAATGAAAGAAAGAACTGAGCTATTTTGGAATACCTAACCTGAGGATTTTGGAAAGAGAACTGAACTTGTCGTGAAGAACTGAGCTATCCAGCGAAAAAAAAAAATCTGAAGAACTGAGCTATCTGCGAGGAAACATCTCAAGTTATTTCAAGCAAACATCTCCGAAAATACCAAAAAGACAGCAAAATAACACTCAAATAATCCACAAAATAACACTCTTGTGGTTTCTCCATCTCAATCTGTACCAAAAGCTCATTATTGTTGCTACAAATGATCGTTAAATAACAAGAAGCATGAGATGTGAGAAGATGGGATCAATTATGAGCACTGGAGCAGTGCTCAGAGAGAAGGGGCCAGAAAAATTATGCAACCAAAATCACAAGAAACGCTAGGGAAATGAAGAAAATGCAGAGACAGCGCGCACCTTCAAAATCACAAAAAGCTTTTCGTTGAATCAGTACACGAATTAGGCAGTGACAGAGAAGAAAATGAAGCGACTCGAATCAGTGCACGAATCTGTTGCCGAGAACGCACAAAGAAGAGGCGTCGGTGCGGTGTGGATCGATGGTTCGACCACAACGACGGCAACGACGGCGCCAAGTGGTGAGGTGGCGACGGCAAGGGCTTTCTATTAGAGACAAGAGGAGGCTTTTCTATTATCTATTAGAGAAAACGGAGGAGAAAAGTATTAAGTTTGCAATAACAATAAAATAAAATAAAAAATCAATTTAAAATGGGGAGCAGCTCCTCTAAAGTGAGATGTCTCACTTTAGGGAGTAAAGTGAATTGATCCTGGCCATTGGTTCATTTAACGGTTCAGATTCTTTAAGTTTTAAAATTTTGGTTTAAATATCTTTTTCGTCACTGTAAAATGACCGAATTTTATTTTTCGTCCCTGTAAAAATTTTTGTTTGTTTGTGATCCCTGTAAATCAAAAAGTTTTATTTTTAGTCCCTACAAAATTGTTTTAGTCCCTGTAAAATTTAGATCATGTTGAATTAGTCCCTGTAATATTTAGATAATTGTCAAAGTAGTCCTTGTAAAATAAATTTAATAGGGACTAAAAACAAAATTGTTCACATATTACAGGGACTAATTCAACATGATCTACATTTTACAAGGACTAAAACAATTTTGTAGGGACTAAAAATAAAATTTTTTGTTTTACAGGGATCACAAACAAACAAAATTTTTCACAAGGACGAAAAATGAAACTCAGTCATTTTGCAGGGACGAAAAAAGTATTTCAACCTAAAATTTTTAAAAATTAAAAATCACAAATCCCTTCTCCCACAACTGCCATCGGTGTCTGTTTCCCTGATCACCCACAGCCATCGTTCGTCACTTTGTGTATAGGCCGCTCTTTTTTCACCGCCATCGCCACTGCTTCGGCTTCTCTCTCACCACCACTCTGCCTCTCTTACCCAACCATCATGACCTAGCCTCCTTTTCACCACCGTTGTCTTTTCTTCTGTTCCCCTGATTATTTTTTAGTTACACACAAGCTCAACAACCAGCGACATCATTTGCATTTGCATTAGAGGACAAGCAAGGCCACGGTCCATCTCATCAATACGTGCCGATCGTGGTTTCCATGATGTTTGCGAGGCTAAATGGTGAGTTTTACTCGAAATCATATCAGTATTTTTCCTCTTCTCATGGTAGAAATTGCCCGAGGATTACAATTTCTCCTTAGAATCAAGCGCAACTCTCTCTCGCCCCTTCAATTTTTGAATTGAGCAAACAGGGGATATAGAACTCATTAATTCTAACAGGTATTCTAGTAGCCAACTAAAAAAATTCACTGTTATAATGCAGTAATGTATAATTCCATGACAGATGTGGGATTAATTAGGCATACTTGTGCAGCAACTTTACCAAGAGGGGTATCCCAATAAATGAAAGGAAGATGTTTCAAGAATTAGTTAGAGCAACAAGCAAGTCAAATACCCCCGCAGTGAGTACCAAGTACTATCACTTGATCCTTTCAGTGCCTGCTTAATTTGAGATTATAACTCAAGGAATACATGTTTCATTCTCAATTCAGTGGGTCATTGTCAGGTTGCCTTTTTGTTTTTTAAGACTTTCAGTGCCTTTTTCGTGTCACATCTGGAAGGAGAGCAACCCTTGAAGGGTAATTTCTCACACCAAAAGCTACTATTGTCATCATTTTTTATTGTTGATATTGCTTATAGGACATTTTTTTATTGCATTATAGAAAATAAATCTTACCTTGACAGTTGAAAGATCTAGAATTACTGGTGGGGTCTATTGTTTATTCCATTCTTTTTCTTTTCTTTTTCTTTTTAATTTTTCTTCTTTCAAACTATTCTATTATTTATCTTGTTCAATTTTTTTATTATTGAATCTGAGAGCCATACATTATTCTTTACTATGTTCTCATCAAACGGTTGAGCTGCAGAAAAATTTTCAAATAATGGTTAATCTCTTCTATTTATTTACACTAAAGGATTGTCCTTACTTGATCTTCTTGTCCTTTCAGGTGCATGTTCTATATCCAAAGCGCAAATAGTTCCTCAGGCTCATTGACCATACCTTTGATAATAGTAGCTATGCTAATCAGCTAATAAAACATTGTCCAGCAACTGCACTGCCATCTGTGACAATGACCAATGAGATCTACCTTTATGGCTTGGTGTCTCAGATTTGATACGATCTTTTTTGTCTTCTTTCTTGAGCTCATGACAAAGAACTGCACAACGGCACTTACACAGAAACCACATCCTGGCAATTTGTATTCAAATCTGCATATCTTTAACTACATATGTTCAAATGACATGGGGTTTGTTTGGTTGGAAAGCTAAGAAACGAATATACCTTGTATTAAAGTATCATAATTTTCTCATAGCTGGTTGAATACCAGTTTTTATTTAAAGATAAACTGAATTCTACTGAAATTTCATCCTAATGCATGTGTTCAAATGACAAAATATACAATGATGAAGAATAAAAGAAACTGCTACAAACCAAAAATCAGTCTTTAAATCTAACTTAAAAGGAATGAAACAAGAGAAATCCAAGTCTGGCTTTTTAGTTATCCAAGCATGATGGTGTAACTTGAGTTGAAGATGGGTGAGCAGCATTATAGCATGAATCCTGCGATGGAAAAGCAGGTGGTGTCCAGGATATTGAAACTGGGATTTCAGAAAGATTTTCCTGCAAAGTAAATAAGCAACAAATTTAAGAGGTCAATAATATACAAAGGGAAAAACAACCCATTAAAAGTATCAAAAGTATTTACCTGAGATTGTTGGTTCATGGATTGGTCTATGTTTGAAGCCTTTCTTTTGGATTATTTTTCAACCCAACTTTTGAGTCTTTTTCTACCTTTTCGTCCTTCTTTTTTTTTCAAACCTTTTACATTTTCAAAAGCATTCTCTAATGGACCATCATTTGAACTAGCATTGCAAAATCCTCTAAAACTCAAAACATTTGAATGATCATCATTTTGCACTGGTAGCCGAAGTTTGGCAAAAGAACATGAAAGTATTTCCAAACTACATTCTTGACTTGATTGATTTTTGTCAATTTCTTGACAAAGCCATGGATGATTTAGAGCAGATGATATTTCTCCATTGTAACTTTCTCCCATTAAACTTGCCTTCAGATAGAGAGTAGCGGTGTTAGAATAAAGCTTACACAACCAACAAAATTAAGCATTAAACCTTACAATACCTGATAACTTGTTATAAAAAAGCTGCATAAAATTGTGAGAAGAGAGACCCAAATGGAGAACAAAAAGGCCTTCCTTTTCAGGAAGGAAGAGATGATCAGACGAGTCTGGAAACTGATATTGATTACAGTGGGGTGGTGGGGCGGTTAGCAGTAGAAAAAAAAGATTTGCAGAAGAAGAATGGTGCAATACTGCACTGGCGCGGTTGCATATTTCTCCCAATAAAAGTTGCGCGCCAGATACGTGATTTGTTTTGTTCAATTTGAGTGATACGTGGTGTTACGTGGGTTTTTTTTTCAATTTTTGAAAAAATCTGAATCGTTAAATGAACCAATGGCCAGGATCAATTCACTTTACACCCTAAAGTGAGACATCTCACTTTAGAGGAGCCGCTCCCTAATACTTTTACTAGAGTGGTTCAAATTGACCTGCTAGAGACGGAAATAATTTGACATTTACAGTTCTGTCTCTAAATTCCATCTCTAAATATATTTTTTAATTTTAATTATATCAAATGGACACGTTAGAGACGGATTCTATCAGAGATAGAAAATTTCGTCTCTAAATTCTGTCTCTAAATTGCAACATTTACCATCGGTCTCTAAATCATATTTTTCCATCTCTAATTCCGTCTCTAATTTTCGTCTGTAATCTAGATTTTTCTAGTAGTGGAACCTAATAAATTTGTGGTCAATTAAGATTCGCAAATCGGAGATTTTACCAATTACTTTGAAACCAATCACATTTGAACAAAGAAAAACAAAAAACCATAAAGATAAAGAAAATAGAGCAAAAACAAAAACAAAACACTCAAAAGAGGGTGTTAGATAACACATACTTTATTGCAATTTGAAGATAACATTGTGACCAAATTGCAAATTACTAGACAAAGCTTATGGTCTCTTTCACCTTTTTAGACAAAAACATCAATATTCAAAATTCAGCCATAAAGTAGTAGATGATCTGCAGGTACAATGTAGTCCAGCTAATTGTTTATAGTCACAAATAGATTTTCCAAGGGGAAAATCATCAAAGACAACTGCTCTCATTCTTGTTTAGTAGGCTTGGTCATAATGAATAGTCATAAAGCCGTCAAAAATTTAAAATAAAAAAAATAAAAAGAAAGAAAGAAAGAGGTTGTTGCATGATCACATTAACAATATAATCAATCTTCTCTTCATGGAAAAAGGATAGTCACATGCTTTCACTTACTTCTACAGAATATAGAACTAAAACAAAAATTACCTTTAAGACGCAGGACACCAAAATAAACCTTCCTAAATTATCAAGTGCAGTAACAGTGAGTGACTTTGTAGAGTTGATGCTAGCATCATCGAGTTGTAAAAGAATCTCCCAAAGGCAAGTAGAATGCTACTACATGAACATTTTTTTTTTGCTAAAATCATGAAGCAGGAAAAAAAGTTCTAATAACGCAATCTATATACATAAAATCATTGATAAAAAAATCTATATACATAAAATTAAAATTAGTTCATTAAAGAGAAATAGAACTCACCTAGGTCAAAAAGGAAGAGAAAATCAAAGACAAAATGCATAAAATTAGTTCATCGAATAGAAAATCATAGAAATGAAAACTTATCGATTAGAATCAATCCTCGAGATACTTGGAGCTGAGAGAGATCTGAAAAGAGTAAAAAAAAAACTAGAATCTAAGCGAGACGATCGAAAGGGAGAAAAGGAGTTAGGGTGCAAAACAGAGATGAACCAGAAGCTGTGTGTGTGAGAACCCAGGTGCTTGGGAAAGCCAGGAGCGACAATGGAGGGTTTGGGGAAAAGAACAGAGAAACCCAGTGCGGTGGCTCGCGAATGGAGAGAGGTCTCTGTGTGTTGTGGCTCATGTCGACGGTAGTGGCACGGTGGCGAAGAGGACCCTCGTGTTGGAACCAAATTATTTAAAAGCATTTTTCAATGCTTAAATCCCTAAGTGGTTTTGATGATAACAATGATTATTAAGGTTTTTACAAAATCTGTTAACAAGCTCTTGTAGGTACAACAAAGCTAAGTCCATCGTCCAGTGTGACCTTGGTACTTATAAGTACAGTCAAAGGACCTTGGGTAAGTATCGCCCAATGGACTCTGGATGCTATGCGTCCAATGATCAGAATGTCATAAGTCCAATGATCAGGAAAGCTTTGCGCCCAAGTAAGCTATGAGTCTATATCGTAAGCAAAGCTATGCGTCCATATGGTAATTGAACAAAAAGTCCATTATATTCACAAGCTGCGTCCAACATGTGAGCGTCTATAATATGTTATTTATTGCTTTTGCATTTAATATGAGACATTTTTAATGAGCAAATGATTTGAAATAAATGGCTGTATACAATGTTTTTCCTGTGCATAAATGTCAACGTTTTTAAACTAGCATTTAATAAAAATCATAAAGCACTGAGAAAAATGTACTTAAGAGAGAGAATGTACTAGCTCTGAACATTTCTGTATCTCTCTGAACACACATTTTCTCTTATACAGTGTATTCTCTCTGTCTCAATAAAATATTACTATTAACTACTGTGTAATTGAGACTTTGAGTACAGGTTGCTTCCGACATAGGAGAAAGAACTGCACAGAAACACGCTGAAGAAGACTCCTACAGAGCAACGGGAAAATAACATTTAATGCTATTAGGAAATGACTATATTTATGAAGGCTGAAGCTGAGCATATTCAAGATCAAAAGTCTGAAGCTTCACTCAAAGCCTAAATATACCGTGGACAAGAAGAAGACTACAAAAGACTAAACTACGTGAAAGAAAGAGCAAAAACGCTGTGCAAATTTGTTTCATACTCTGTAATCTTAGAAAGTCTTGTATAGTTCTTTCTTCTTGTAAAAGAGAGTTTGCTTAACTCTCAAAGTGCTTTAGAGTTTATATTCTCACTTGTTTGAGTTAACAGCACTTATATCTAAAACACTCTTCTGAGTTGTTTGAGCCTAGAGAGGTTTGTTTAGAAAAGAATACTTGTTTGAGCCTAGAGAGGTTTGTCTGCAAAACAATACTTGGGTTGAGCCTGGAGAGGCTAGGTGTGCAAATAATACTTGGGTTGAGCCTAGAGAGGCTAGGTGTACAAATAATACTTGTTGTAAGGCCTGAAGAGGCTGCTGAAGAATACTTGTAATTCTAGCTGGATTCATAGTGAAATCTCTCTAGTTTGAGGGGACTGGACGTAGCTCTTAGGAAAGGGTGAACCAGGATAAACACTTGTGTAATTTCTCTATCCCTTAACTCCTTTACTTTCAGAGTATATACTAACTGTGGGAATTGAATTGAAATTATTTTAACAAACCATTCAAACGTTTTAAACGCACTGAAACTTGTTTTAAACCAAGTGGACGATTCTGCGTCCATCCTACCTGTGCATCCAATATACGTTGTGTGTCCAATCTTTCCTAAGCAGCGTCCAACGATTTGCGAAAAGTTTTAAAAGCTAAGAAACACAATTCAACCCCCTTCTTGTGTTTCACTTTGTTACCTACAATTGGCATCAGAGCTAGATCTCTAGGGGTTGAGCACCTAACAGTGCAGAGAAGCAAAGATCCATGGAGAACGAGGGACAGGCTGTGAACAGGCCACCCCTGTTCAATGGAAATGAATATGATTATTGGAAGCAAAAAATGATCACATTCTTTGACGCAAAGAATATCGACATGTGGGATGTCGTTGAAAATGGTTACACTGCTCCAGTAGGTGAAGCAGGGCAATCATTGCCTAGAGTCCAGTGGACACCTGATCAGAGACTAAGATTCCAGCTGAACTCAAAGGCCAGACACTATCTTATGTGTGCCATTACAAAGTCAAAATATGACAAGGTGCACAGTTGCACCACAGCCAAAGAGATGGGACACTCTAGCTTTGGCTCATGAAGGATCATCTCATGTCCGTGAATCCAAAATCAGCATGCTAGTTCATCAATATGAACTATTTAAAATGGAGGATCACGAGACTATTGATCATATGTTTGGGAGATTCCAAACAATCTTAAACAACCTGAGGTCTCTGGAAAAAATCTACACAACCCAGGATCACATCAGGAAAATCCTAAGGAGTCTGTCAAGACAATGGAGACCCAAGGTAACTGCTATACAAGTAGCAAGGGATCTTTCCACTCTTGCTATGGAGGAACTTCTGGGTTCGCTCAAAGTGCATGAACTTGAGCTCAAAGAAGATGGAACAGAAAAAAGGACAATGTCCATTGCTCTTAAAGCTCAAAAAGGGAGCACTTCAAATGCACTCAAGGCCCATGACTCAAATGAAGAGTCATGCAACTCAGAAGGAGAAGAAGGCTCAGATGATTAACTTTCCTTCATCTCCAAGAAAATAAAGTCCATGTGGAAAAAGAAAGGCAGCTTTAGAAGGAAGCAATTCAACAGAAGATTTCCACAGAAGGAAACTAAGCAAAAGGAGAAAAGTCCAGTAGTGTGTTATGGTTGCAAGAAACCAGGCCACTACAAGGCAGATTGTATTGAAGCTGAGAGGACAAAGAAAAAGTTCTTCAAGAAGAAGAAGGGCCTTATGGCAACCTGGGAGGATCTCAATGATTCTTCTGATGATGAGGACGAGGAGGATAAAGAAGAAGCAAATCTTTGCCTGATGACAAGTCTGCCCTCAACAGATAGTGAGGATGAAGAAGAGGTACTCTCTTATCCTGAACTGAAAAATAATTTTGATGATCTTTTTAGAGAATCATCCATTCTATCTGATGAGTATAGGTCTTTGAAGAAAAAGTTTTCACTCATATCCAAAGATTTTGAAAATCTTACTTTAGAAAACAAAGTACTCAGATCAGAGAATGAAGAGTTGAAACTTCAAGTCAGTCAACTCAAAGATGAATCTCAGAAAGATTCTGAGTCTAATACCTCTTGTGAAGTACAAGTACTTCAACAAGAAGTAAATGAACTCACTGGACGATTGTCCAGATTTGTCAGTAGCTCTGAGAAATTTGATCAAATTTTAAAATTTCAGAGAAAATCTTATGACAAAAGTGGTTTGGGTTATGTTCCTAAGGAACAAGAAAAACCAAAACCAAAGTTTTCTAAAAGTCCTTCCAAGTTTAATTTATACTGTGGTCAATGTGGAAATGCTGGACATGTCACCTCGACATGTGTCCACAAGAAAATGAACATTCCTGGACGCAGACCAAGGACTAACAAGAAAGGACCCAAGTCAATCTGGGTACCTAAAAATATGATAATTCCTGTTGCAAATATGCTTGATGGCAGGAAAGCAACTCCAGTCATGGTACCTAGACAGTGGCTGCTCACGACACATGACAGGAGAAAGGTCTATGTTCCAAGACCTAAAGCCTAGGACAAAGGGTTGGGTCACCTTTGGAGGAGACCAGAAAGACAGAATATAGTTGGGATAGGTAAAATTAGTAAGCATCCTTTTCCCTCTATTGAGAATGTCTTGTTGGTTGAAGGACTCAAACATAATCTGCTTTGCATAAGTCAATTGTGTGACAGTGGATTTGATGTTTCCTTTAACAAGGATAAATGTATAGTCAAAAACCCTGACAAGTTCATACTTTTTCAAGCAAAGAGACAGGACAATGTTTATAAAATTGATTTTGAAAATCTGTCCAAACAAAATGTCTCATGCTTCATATCTTTAAAGGATGAACAATGGATATGGCACAAAAGACTTGGTCATGCAAGCTTGAGAACCATGCATCTCAAAGCTAAATAAGCATAACCTCGTGAGACGACTACCAAATATTGTGTACAAATCTGAAGTTCTGTGTGAAGCATGTCAGAAAGGGAAACAAGTGAAAAATTCTTTTAACTCCAAAAATATTGTTTCCACTTTTAGACCTTTGAAACTTTTACACATGGATTTGTTTGGACACACACAAACTGCATCTTTGAATGGAAAGAAATATGGACTAGTTATAGTTGATGACTATACTAGATGGACATGGGTCAAATTCCTTGCACACAAGGATGAGTCTTTCAAAGTCTTTACTATATTCTATAAGAGAGTCCAGAATGAGAAAGAAGTTTGCATTAACTCTATTAGAAGTGATCATGGAGGTGAGTTTGAAAATGAAAACTTCCAAAGATTCTGTTAAGAGAATGAAATCCTTCACAATTTCTCTGCACCAAGAACACCTCAACAAAATGGTGTGGTGGAGAGAAAAAATCGATCTTTACAAGAGATGGCCAGGTCCATGTTCAATGATCACTCAACCTTTAAGAGGTTTTGGGCTGAAGCTGTAAATACTGCTTATTATTTACAGAACAGAATATATGTGAGGCTTATATTGAAAAAGACTCCATATGAATTGTGGAAAGGAAGAAAACCCAACATATCTTATTTTCATCCTTTTGGATGTGAATGCTTCATTCTCAACACTAAGGATCAACTTGGTAAATTTGATTCTAAAGTTGATAATAAAATTTTTCTGGGTTACTCTGAAACTTCCAAGGCTTACAGAGTTTATAACTCAAGAACCTTGATTGTTGAAGAGTCAATTCATATAAAATTCAATGATAAAAGCCTGACAAAGAATTGTCAGAGCTAAGTGATTCTCTTGCAGATATGAGAATACAAGAAGAAGGTGAAGGAGCATCATCTAAGAATGAAGAAGATGGATCAGATGCAGAGACTGATGATGCGTCCAATCCAGAAAGAAGAAGAAGCTGACACTTCAAGACTTATCATCCTGAGGATCAAATCATTGGAAATGCTGATGATAAAGTCAGAACAATGTCCACATTCAGAGAACAAACTGATGTTGCATTCATCTCTAAGTTGGACCCAAAGAACATTGATGAAGCCCTATTGGACGAAGGATGGATTTTAGCTATGCAGGAGGAGTTGAATCAATTCAAACGCAATGACGTTTGGACGCTGGTTGGCCCACCTGAAGATAAGTCCATTATTGGAACCAAATGGGTATTCAGAAACAAATTGGACGAAGAAGGTAAAGTTGTGAGAAACAAGGCAAGGTTAGTTGCACAAGGTTACTCACAACAAGAAGGTAATTTTACTGAAACCTTTGCCCCAATAGCTAGAATAGAAGCCACTCGCATCTTACTTTCATTTGCTGCCCAACATGATATGAGGCTTTATCAAATGGATGTAAAGAGTGCTTTCTTGAATGGTATAATAACTGAGGAAGTCTATGTTGAACAACCTCCTGGTTTTGACGATCAAACTTTTCTCAATCATGTTTTCAAATTGAAAAATGCTCTTTATGGCCTCAAGCAAGCTCCTCAAGCTTGGTATGAAAAACTAAGTTCATTTTTAATGGAAAATGGTTTTTCAAGAGGAAAAGTTGATACAACTCTTTTCAGAAAATCCATAGACACACATTTCATCATAGTACAAATTTATGTGGATGATATTATATTTGGTGCTACTGATAAATCTCTGTGTGGAGAGTTTTCTGATTTAATGTAGAAGGAGTTTGAAATGAGTATGATGGGAGAATTGAAATTCTTCCTTGGACTTCAAGTAAAACAGACTCAAGATGGGATTTATGTGCATCAGTCCAAATATACAAAGGAGCTTCTGAAGAAGTTCAATATGGATGATTGCAAACCCATGAACACTCCTATGCACCCATCTTGTATACTGAACCTGAGTGACAAAGATAAAAAGGTAGATTAAAAGGTATACAAAAGTATGATTGGATCTCTCTTTTATCTTACAGCATCTAGACCTGATATTATGTTCAGTGTTTGTTTATGTGCAAGATTCCAATCAGATCCTAGAGATACTCACTTAACTACTGTCAAGAGGATCTTTAGATATCTGAAGGAAACTACTAATCTTGGTTTGCTATTTAAGAAATCAGATGAATACAGATTAGTAGGATTCTGTGATGCTGATTATGCTGGAGATAGGCTTGAAAGAAAAAGCACCAGTGGAGGATGCCATTTCATTGGATCCAATCTAGTATCATTGACAAGCAAGAGACAAAGCACAATTGCATTATCCACAGCTGAAGCTGAATATGTCTCTGCTGCAAGTTGATGTTCTCAGCTCTTATGGATTAAACATCAATTGGAGGACTACAACATTTTCGAGAGAGTAAGATTTTTGTTCTTTGTGATAATACTGATGCAATCAATTTGTCTAAGAACCCAATCTTACAGTCAAGAGCTAAGCATATTGAAATTAAACATCATTTCATTAGAGACTATGTACAGAAGGGAGTATTTGATATTCAGTTTGTTAGTACTGAAAATCAATGGGCAGATATATTTACAAAACCCCTCTCTATAGATAGATTCACTTTTATAAGGAAGTATTTAAATATGCACTTTATAAAAGAGTGATGTTTAGCGTCCAATATGCTTGAATTGAATCTGAGTCTAATAAGACTAGCGTCCTGTAGGACACGTCAGTCTAATTGAGACTTAGAAGTTTTTTTTAAAAGGCTTTAAGTCTTTTAACTCTTAAGCTTCCCGCGCTGAGTGCAAGTTATTTTTAAAATTATTACTTTTATCAAAACCTGTTCACCTGCTCTGAAGCAGTTTTTCTTTTTAATGATCACGCTTTGTTTCAAGAAATAGTTACTATTTTCTCTCTCCAAAATTTCCTTCTTACACACGTTTTCACTCCACTCTCTCTTCCACTCTTCAACTTTCTGAAAATGTTCTTTGCTTTCACTCTCGTTTTCGAAACCCTCTCAAAAACCCTTTTCTTTCTAAAAATCAAAGCCTTACTTTCAAAAATGGAGAACATTGAGAACATGAAAGTCCATGCGGAGCACTGCATTTATCTCTCTTGTTTGGCCGAACTGGGAATCAATGTGGCCATTGAAATCACTAGTGCTGGATGGAACAACTTCTTCAAGGGAGAAGTTAGAGTTTACCCTAACCTTATTAAATAGTTCTGGTTAACAGCTGAGGTTCAAGATGCCGAAATTACTGGAAAAGTAAGTGGTAAGAGAATAGTAGTTTCCGATGAAAGCATTTCAGCGGCTATCAACTGTGAAACTGAGGGAGTAGTCCCTCTTACTGATTGGAAGAAGGATGTAGAACAGTCAGGAGGAAGCAGCATTCTATTTGACTCATCAGAATATACCCGACCTTTGGTAGCATCAAAAATGAATGACAAGGCACGAGTCTGCATCAGATAATCAACAAAATGATTCTTCACAAAGTAGGATCCAAAAATTCTATGTCTGCAATACACGAGTTTTTGCTAGTAAATTTGCTGAATCTGAAGAAAATCAATCTTCCTCTTATTCTCTTTGCAAACTTCAAGAAAAATATTAACAGAAAATATTCGTTAAAGAAGATTCCCTATGGAGTTCTTCTACAGAGAATACTGAGAAAACAAGGGGCTGGTGAAGGAACAACCCTGAGTATCAAACAACTAAGGCTTAACAAAAGCAACTTTCAGAAAATGAGGCTTCATTCAACCATTCGCAGCGAAAAGGAATATCTTGAAGTCAAGAAAGGGCTGCCAAAGAAAAGATTCTGAAAGAAGTTATGTCTGAAGAAGCAAAACAAGTATCTCAAGAAGTTGTGAAGATAGAAGCAACAACTGAAAGGAGAACAAAAAGAAGGATTGAAGAAAAGTCCATAGTGAAAGAAACACAGCTCTCCAGGTCCCCATTTTCAAGAAAAAGGCAATTTAGTCAAGAGCCTGCTGGACGACCTGCCAAGAAATGAACTAAAGCTATTCCTAGCTCTTCACCTGCTGAGTCCATTCCACCAGAGTCCATTCCCTTACCCATTCGTCCAATTCCTGAACCACAAACACAAACCCAAACACCTACCCAAACAGTTCTCACACCTCAAACAGAACCACCTTCCCAAACACAAACTCAACCTCTATCACCCCCATCGTCCACTCAACCAAGACCTCAAACAGCTACACTATCTGCCTCACCTAAATCCACTCCCCCATCACCTTTTTGTAGGTAACAAGATGAAACACAAGAAGGGGGGGTTGAATTGTGTTTCTAAGCTTTTAAAACTTTTCGCAAATGTTGGACGCTGGCTGTTAAAAACGTTGGACGCACAGCTTAGTTCAAATATTGGACGCACAGTGTTTTCTGAAATATTGGACGCACAGAGTGCTAAAAACACTGGACGCACAGAATTGTGAAATATTGGACGCACAAAAGATTGGACGCTGAGGCTTCCTTCTTAGTTTAAAAACTTGTTTTCTTTGTGCGATTTAAGGTGTATGAAAAACTTGTTTAAACAAAATTAATTCAATCCCCTTGGTTAGTAATAAGCACAGATATAATAAGAGATAAGGGAAGGAAGAAATAACACAAGTTTTTATATTGGTTCACCCTTTCCTAAGAGCTACGTCCAGTCCCCTCAAACTAGAGAGATTTCACTATCAACCTGATAGAATACAAGTATTCTTTGCACACAGCCTCTTCAGACTAAAACCCAAGTATTCTTTGCACACAGCCTCTCCAGGCTAAATCCCAAGTATTCTTTGAACACAGCCTCTTCAGGCTAAAACCCAAGTATTCTTTGAACACAGCCTCTTCAGGCTAAACGACTCAGCAGAGTGTTTTTGATTCAAGTGCTGTCTAACTCACACAAGTGAGGATATGAAATCTAAAGCACTTTGAGAGTTAAGCAAACTCTCTTTTACAAGAAGAAAGACAAACATACAAGACTTTCTATACAGAGTATAAGCACAGCGGTTCAGCTCTTTCTTTTTCTTTTTCGTTATCCTCAGTGTCTTGTATTCTTCTTCTTGTTCACGGTATTTATCGGCTTTGATGAAGCTTCAGACTTGTTCTTCGAATAGCTCAGCTTCAGCCTTCATAAATATTACCGTTCTCTAATAGCATTAAATGCTATTTTACCGTTGCTCTGAGGAGATCTACTTCATTGTGCATGTCTGCGTTTCTTTCTCCTAAATCAGAAGCAACCTGTACTCAAAGTCTCAATCGTACAGTGGTTAATAGTAATATCTTATTGAGACAGAGAGAATACACTGTGTAAAGTAGAAAGATGTGTTCAGAGATATACAGAGTAGTTAAAAGTACATTCTCTCTCTTAGTACACTTTCTACAGTGCTTTATGCTTTTCAAAAGTACATTCAAAAACGTTGACAATGGTTGTACAGAAAGCATTGCATACAACTATTTATTTCAAATCATTTGCTCAATAAATATGTTCCATATTAAATGCATGAGCAATAAATAGCAAGTTTATGGATTCTGCGTATTGGACGCAGCATGTAGAAATCATTGGACGCATACCTGGTACTTACCAATTGCATATGATATTCATTCAATCATTGGACGCATCTTTATGCTTACCATTCTGATGATTAGTTGCAAAGCAACATTGGACGTATTGCCTCATTCTGGTTATTGGACTTTTGCCATTTCCTTATAGTTCCATTGGACGCAGAGTTGTTTGTTGTACATTTGTTCTTCTGCTTTATTGGACGCAGAACAGTTGTTTGATGTACCTTTGTCAATCTGCTTCATTGGTCGTATGACACTTGATTGATGTCCTTCTTATTTATTGGACGCAGAACAGTACCTTTGTCACTCTGATTTCATTGGACGCAGAGCAGTTCTTTTGTTTGTTCAGTTTCATTGGACGCAGAGTTGCACTCTTGCTCATGCTGAACATTGGACTTTTGTCCTTCATATGCATTGGACGCTCACTGAATCTATTCCTTTGAAAATCATTGGACTTATGCCAGTCTTGCCTTGTACTTATCTTTGGACGATCAGCATTCTGTACCTTGGTCAAGAACACATCCTGAACATTGGACTTATGACTTATGTTCTGATCATTGGACTTATAAGCATTCTGATCATTGGACGTATGGTTATTCTTGAACATTGGACTTATGTCTTCAATGCCTTCTCATGAATCATTGGACGTATGAAATTGTCCTTGTGCCTTGTACTGAATTATTGGACGCACAACATTACTTGCCTTTGTGCTCAAACATTGGACGCATAACTCTTCCTTCTGCTCAAACATTGGACGCAGAACTTTTGTGTCCATTCCAGTGCCAACATTGTGATGAGCTAGCTTATTGGACGCAGACTGCAATCTTCCTCCAATAAACTTAGTTAGGCAGCATTGTTACACATTGTACAAGCTTAATACATATTGATTATCCTTTCTAAAAACCTTAATACATTTTGTTATCATCAAAACCATAAAATCACTTAAGGAGTTTTTGTATTAAAAACACTTTTAACCAATTTGGTTCCAACACTTTTGACTTCAAAACATCGTCCATTCCAACCCAAACACATACACCTTCACCCTCACATGGTCAATCTCAATAATCCTCACCTTCCTCTACCCAAGATATGTCAGAAGTACCTCCTCTATCACCTACTGAGTATATCTACACGGTCAGGAAGCCCAGTGTCTTGACAAAGGGAATCAAGATAATAGATATTCCTCTTCAAGAGGAAAAGAAGAAGGACAAGGATTTGTCCTTGGAGGAGATACGGGCCAAGTCTATATCGTCCAGCTCCTCAAGACTAGCCAGGATGAGGATCTACTGTGATTAGCCAGAGTACTCTCCTCTGACTATAGAAGAAATGGGTCCATACATTTCAGTCCTTGATGAGTTGTTCGTTAGACGCATAATGGAAGGACTTAAATTTCAGAATAAATTCAATGTTCCTCCATCTATGAGGATTAAGGCCACAACAACAATCAGGTGAAGCCTGACAGGATAGTACCAAGGGTCTATCTTGTTGACAGGAACAAAGACAAGTTCCCCAAGAAGCACATCAATAAGAGTCCAATGCCAACTCCTATCAGGTTTGATGATGATTGGGCAAAGAAGTCACAAGATGATATTGACATGGACTTCTTGCTATTCTTGTCTAAGAAAGGCCAAGCAACGGAACATGATGTAAGGACCTTTTGGGAAAGATATCTCAGGCTGTGTGAACAACAAGCATCAACTTCAGGGGTCTCTGCTGCTGAAAAGGTTGAAACGCCTACAGTGGGGTCAGTTACAAAGAGAAAGGAGGATCATGTTGGAACCAAATTGGTTAAAAGTATTTTTAATACAAAAATTCCCTAAGTGATTTTATGGTTTTGATGATAACAAAATGTATTAAGGTTTTTACAAAGGATAAACAAAATGTATTAAGCTTTTACAATGTATAACAAAGCTGCCTAACTAAGTTTATTGAAGGATGTTGCAGTCTGCGTCCAATAATTAGTTCATCATGACATTGGCTCATATTCAAAGTCTGAGAAGCTTTGCGTCCAATGATACTGATACTTGACCTCGGATAAGAATTGTTCAATGGACTCTGAGAGCTATGCGTCCAATAATCATTATGAGACCATGCGTCCAATGATTCTCTGCGTCCAATAAACAGTATAAGGCAATACTGTTCTGCGTCCAATGCAATACGCAGTCTGAGAGCTTTGCGTCCAATAATCAGTATGAGGCAATGCGTCCAAAGAAGCAGAACCTATATGTATCCAAGTCATGTAGAAATGCTACTCTCTGCGTCCAGTGTTTTCTAAAGAAGCAGAATCGCAGAAGTACAAGGAATCACACATGGAGACAATACTACTCTCTGCGTCCAATGATTTCCAAAGAAGCAGAACCAGTGAGTATGCATCCAATGATGCAGAATGGAAAAGTCCAACAGCATAAGGCAATACATACAATGCTGCCCTGCGTCCAATGAAGCAGAATGGGACAAGTCCATCAGTCAACTGTTCTGCGTCCAATGAAGCAGAAGGACAAAAGTACAACAGTCAACTGCCCTGCGTCCAATGGAGCAGAAGTGCAATACTGCCTTGCGTCCAATGGCAATGGCAACAGTCCAATTATTAGCATGAGGCAATAAGTCCAATACTGCCTTGCATCCAATGGAATGAAATGGTAAGCATGAGGATGCGTCCAATGATTGAATGAATATCATATGCAAATGGTAAGTACAAGGTATGCGTCCATTTGCTAAAAGGACTGAAAGTCCAATGATTTCTACATGCTGCGTCCAATACGCAGAATCCATAAACTTGCTATTTACTGCTCTTGCATTTAATATTAAACATATTTATTGAGCAAATGATTTGAGATAAATAGTTGTATGCAATGCTTTTCTGTACAACCATTGTCAACGTTTTTGAACGTACATTAAATGAAAAGCATAAAGCATTGTGGAAAGTGTACTAAGAGAGAGAATGTACTTTTATCTACTCTATATATCTCTGAACACATCTTTCTGCTTTACACAGTGTATTCTCTCTGTCTCAATAAGATATTACTATTAACCACTGTACAATTGAGACTTTGAGTACAGGTTGCTTCTGATTTAGGAGAAAGAAACGCAGACATGCACACTGAAGTAGATCTCCTCAGAGCAACGGGAAAATAGCATTTAATGCTATTAGAGAACGATAACTTTTATGAAGGCTGAAGCTGAGCTATTCCAAGAACAAATCTGAAGCTTCATCAAAGCATATAAATACCGTGAACAAGAAGAAGAATACAAGGAACTGGAAAAAGAGACTGAACAACAAAAAAGAAAGAGCAAAAACGCTGTGCAATTTGTTATACCCTGTATAGAAAGTCTTGTATTTTTTCTATCTTCTTGTAAAAGAGAGTTTGCTTAACTCTCGAAGTGCTTTAGTTTTCATATCCTCACTTGTGTGAGTTAGACAGCACTTGAATAAAAAAAAACACTCTGCTGAGTCGTTTAGCCTGAAGAGGCTGTGTTCAAAGAATACTTGGGATTTAGCCTGCAGAGGCTGTGTTCAAAGAATACTTGAGATTTAGCCTGAAGAGGCTGTGTTCAAAGAATACTTGGGATTTAGCCTGGAGAGGCTGTGTGCAAAGAATACTTGGGTTTTAGCCTGAAGAGGCTGCGTGCAAAGAATACTTGTACCTATCTGGTTTGATAGTGAAATCTCTCTAGTTTGAGGGGACTGGACGTAGCTCTTAGGAAAGGGTGAACCAGCATAAAAACTTGTGTTATTTCTTCCTTCCCTTATCTCTTATTATATCTGTGCTTATTACTAACCAAGGGGATTGAATTGATTTTGTTTAAACAAGTTTTTCATACACATTAAATCGGACAAAGAGAACAAGTTTTTCAAACTAAAGAGGCAAGCCTCTGCGTCCAATATTTCTGTGAGTCCAATATTTTACAACTCTGTGAGTCCAGTGTTTTAGCACCCTGTGCGTCCAATACTTCAAAACACTATGAGTCCAGTTTTCAAATAAGTTGTGCGTCCAACATTGCGAAAAGTTTTTAAAAGCTTAGAAACACAATTCAACCCCCCTTCTTGTGTTTCATCCTGTTACCTACAGTTGGCATCAGAGCTCGGTCTCTAGGGGTTGAGCACCTAACAGTGCAGAGAAGCAAAGATCCATGGAGAACGAGGGACTAGCTGTGAACAGACCACCACTGTTCAATGGAAATGAATACGACTACTGGAAGCAGAGAATGATCACATTCTTTGATGCTCAAAATATAGACCTATGGGATGTCGTGGAAACTGGCTACACTGCTCCAGTAAATGAAGCAGGTTAACAAATACCAAGAGCTCAGTGGACAGCAGATCAAAGGACCAGATTCCAGCTGAACTCGAGGGCAAGGCACTATCTGATGTGTGCCATTACAAAATCAGAATATGACAAGGTGCACAGCTACACTACTGCCAAGGAGATGTGGGACACTCTAGCTTTGGCTCATGAAGGTTCATCTCAGGTTCGTGAGTCCAAAATCAGCATGCTAGTTCATCAATATGAACTATTCAAAATGGAGGATCACGAGACCATTGACCAGATGTTTGGAAGATTCCAAACAATCATCAACAACCTGAGGTCATTGGGAAAAATCTACACAACCCAGGAGCATATCAGGAAAATCCTAAGGAGTCTACCAAAACAATGGAGACCCAAGGTAACTGCAACACAAGAAGCAAGGGATCTTTCCACTCTTTCCATGGAGGATCTTCTAGGCTCACTGAAAGTACATGAGCTTGAGCTTAATGAAGAGGGAACAGAAAAAAGGGCAAAGTCCATTGCTCTTAAAGCTCAAAAAGGGAGCACCTCAAAAGCCTTGAAGGCCAATGACTCTGATGAGGAGTCATGTAGCTCAGAAGGAGAAGAAGGCTCAGATGATGATGAACTCTCTTTCATCTCCAAGAAGTTAAAGGCCATGTGGAACAGGAAAGGTGGCTTCAGAAGGAAGCATTTTAACAGAAGATTTCCACAACAGGAAGCTGAGCAAAAGGAGAAAAATCCAGTAGTGTGCTATGGATGCAAGAAACCAGGCCACTGCATGTCAGATTGTCCTGAGGCAGAAAGAACATAGAAGAAGTTCTTCAAGAAGAAGAAAGGTCTCATGGCAACATGGGAGGATCTTGATGATTCCTCTGATGAAGAGGATAAAGAAGAAGCTAATCTCTGCCTAAAGGCAAGTCTATCCTCAACTGACAGTGAGGACGAAGAGGAGGTAATTTCTTATTATGAATTAAGTAATAATTTTCATGATCTTCTTAGAGATTCATCCATTTTATCTGATGAGTACAGACCTTTAAAGAAAAAGTTTTCTCTTATAACAAAAGATTTTGAAAAGCTTACTTCAGAAAACGAAGTACTCAAATCAGAAAATGGAAAGTTAAGACTTCAAGTAAGTCAACTAAAAGATGAATCTCAAAAGGATTCTGAGTCCAATACTTCCTGTGAAGTACAAGTACTTCAACAAGAAGTAAATGAACTCACTGGATGATTGTCCAGATTTGTCAGTAGCTTTGAAAAATTGGATAAAATTTTAAAAATTCAGAGAAAACCTTTTGACAAAAGTGGTTTGGGATATGAAAAACCAAAACCAAAAGTTTCTAAAAGTCCTTCTAAATTCAATTTATACTGTGGTCACTGTGGAAAGGCTGGTCATGTCGCCTCGACATGCGTCCATAAAAGGAACATGCCTGGACGCAGACCAAGATCTAACAAGAAAGGACCCAAGTCAATCTGGGTACCAAAAAGTATGATAATTCCTGTTGCAGATATACTTGATGGGAGGAAGACAACTCCAGTCATGGCACCTGGACAGTGGCTGCTTACTACACATAACAGGAGAAAGGTCTATGTTCCAAGACCTAAAGCTTAAGATCACCTAAGAATGAAGAAAATGGACAAGACGCAGAAAACTGTGATGCGTCCAATACTGGAAGTGTAAGAAGCTGGCACTTCAATACCTATCATCCTGAAGATCAAGTCATTAGGAATGTAGATGATAGAGTCAGAACAAGGAGGAGCTAAATCAATTCAAACGCAATGATGTTTGGACGCTAGTAGCCCCACCTGAAGATAAGTCCATTATTGGAACCAAATGGGTATTCAGAAACAAACTGGACAAAGAAGGTAAAGTTGTGAGAAACAAAGCAAGGTTAGTTGCTCAAGGTTACTCACAACAGGAAGGTATTGACTTTACTGAAACCTTTGCTCCAGTAGCTAGAATAGAAGCCATTCACATTTTACTTTCATTTGCTGCCCAACATGATATGAGGCTTTATCAAATGGATGTAAAGAGTGCTTTTCTGAATGGTATAATAACAAAGGAAGTCTATGTTGAACAGCCCCCTGGCTTTGAGGATCAAACTTTTCCAAATCATGTTTTTAAATTGAAAAAGGCTCTTTATGGCCTTAAGCAAGCTCCTCGAGCTTGGTATGAAAAACTAAGTTCTTTTCTAATGGAAAATGGTTTTTCAAGAGGAAAAGTTGATAATACTCTTTTCAGAAAATCCATAGACTCACATTTCATCATAGTACAAATTTATGTAGATGATGTCATTTTTGGTGCTACTGATGAATCTCTATGTAAAGAATTTTCTGAGTTAATACAGATTAGTAGGATTCTGTGATGCTGATTATGCTGGAGACAGGCTTGAAAGAAAAAGCACCAGCGGAGGATGCCATTTTATTGGATCCAATTTAGTATCATGGACAAGCAGGAGACAAAGCACAATTGCATTATCAACAGCTGAAGCTGAATATGTCTCTGCTGCAAGTTGTTGTTCTCAGCTCTTATGGATTAAACATCAATTGGAGGACTACAACATCTTTGAGAGTAAGATTTCTGTTCTTTGTGATAATACTGCTGCAATCAATTTATCTAAGAACCCAATCTTACACTCAAGAGCTAAGCATATAGAAATTAAACATCATTTCATTAGAGACTATGTGCAGAAGGGAACATTTGATATTCAATTTGTTAACACTGAAAATCAATGGGCAGATATATTTACAAAACCCCTCTCTGTAGATAGGTTTACTTTTATAAGGAAGCATTTAAATATGCACTTTATAAAAGATTGATGTTTAGCGTCCAATATGCTCAAGCTGAGTCTGAGTCCAATGTGACTAGAGTCCAATAGGACACGACAGTCTATTTGAGACTTAGAATTTTTTCAAAGACTCAAAAGCTCTTACATCTTAGTAATCCCACGCTGAGTCCAAACTATTTTCATAAAGATATATCTTACAGTTGGTATCTTACAAACGCTTTGCAGTAATTTTCAGTTTGATGATTATTCAAGCTTTCAAGAAAAACTTACTGTTATCTCTTATCTTGATTCAGATTTCTCTTCGTTTGGCATCTTTTCTAAAATCATTTCTGTTGATTGTTTCTAAAATCGTCTCTACTGTTTTGAGAAAGCTTGTTTAGAAAAGGGGAGAAGGAAAAGGGATTTTATGTTTTTAAAAGCTCAAAGTCTTTTTAAAATGATTCTTTTCTCTCTGTTTTTCAAAACTGTCTTTGGACTATGATGTTCTATGAACCTTTTTGCCTGATGACAAAAGGGGGAGAAAGAATATGGGATTAAGTTTTAAAAAGAAAGAAGAATATATGAGAAGAATATGGGATTAAGTCTGATTGCGTTGCAGTAGTCTTATTACCATGTTCTAATTTGGTCTATTATCTAATAAGCTATTTGCTTTTTATTGGACTAATCATGTTTTTATGAGTAAAAGAAATTTTCAGGTACTCTAAGTATATTGAATATCCAAAACCATGAGATGTTTATCTCAGGGGGAGAAGAGTAAGGAAAAACTGAGACGTTTATCTCAGGGGGAGTTTCCCTTAGAAAATTTCTGTTTATATATTTGGTTTATGTGCTTTATTGTTTGTAAAACTTAATAATGTTTGTCATCATCAAAAAGGGGGAGATTGTTGGAACCAAATTGGTTAAAAGTATTTTTAATACAAAAATTCCCTAAGTGATTTTATGGTTTTGATGATAACAAAATGTATTAAGGTTTTTACAAAGGATAAACAAAATGTATTAAGCTTTTACAATGTATAACAAAGCTGCCTAACTAAGTTTATTGAAGGATGTTGCAGTCTGCGTCCAATAATTAGTTCATCATGACATTGGCTCATATTCAAAGTCTGAGAAGCTTTGCGTCCAATGATACTGATACTTGACCTCGGATAAGAATTGTTCAATGGACTCTGAGAGCTATGCGTCCAATAATCATTATGAGACCATGCGTCCAATGATTCTCTGCGTCCAATAAACAGTATAAGGCAATACTGTTCTGCGTCCAATGCAATACGCAGTCTGAGAGCTTTGCGTCCAATAATCAGTATGAGGCAATGCGTCCAAAGAAGCAGAACCTATATGTATCCAAGTCATGTAGAAATGCTACTCTCTGCGTCCAGTGTTTTCTAAAGAAGCAGAATCGCAGAAGTACAAGGAATCACTCATGGAGACAATACTACTCTCTGCGTCCAATGATTTCCAAAGAAGCAGAACCAGTGACTATGCGTCCAATGATGCAGAATGGAAAAGTCCAACAGCATAAGGCAATACATACAATGCTGCCCTGCGTCCAATGAAGCAGAATGGGACAAGTCCATCAGTCAACTGTTCTGCGTCCAATGAAGCAGAAGGACAAAAGTACAACAGTCAACTGCCCTGCGTCCAATGGAGCAGAAGTGCAATACTGCCTTGCGTCCAATGGCAATGGTAACAGTCCAATTATCAGCACGAGGCAATAAGTCCAATACTGCCTTGCATCCAATGGAATGAAATGGTAAGCATGAGGATGCGTCCAATGTCTGAATGAATATTATATGCAAATGGTAAGTACAAGGTATGCGTCCATTTGCTAAAAGGACTGAAAGTCCAATGATTTCTACATGCTGCGTCCAATACGCAGAATCCATAAACTTGCTATTTACTGCTCTTGCATTTAATATTAAACATATTTATTGAGCAAATGATTTGAGATAAATAGCTGTATGCAATGCTTTTCTGTACAACCATTGTCAACGTTTTTGAACGTACATTAAATGAAAAGCATAAAGCACTGTGGAAAGTGTACTAAGAGAGAGAATGTACTTTTATCTACTCTATATATCTCTGAACACATCTTTCTGCTTTACACAGTGTATTCTCTCTGTCTCAATAAGATATTACTATTAACCACTGTACAATTGAGACTTTGAGTACAGGTTGCTTCTGATTTAGGAGAAAGAAACGCAGACATGCACACTGAAGTAGATCTCCTCAGAGCAACGGGAAAATAGCATTTAATGCTATTAGAGAACGGTAACTTTTATGAAGGCTGAAGCTGAGCTATTCGAAGAACAAATCTGAAGCTTCATCAAAACATATAAATACCGTGAACAAGAAGAAGAATACAAGGAACTGGAAAAAGAGACTGAACAACGAAAAAGAAAGAGCAAAAACGCTGTGCAATTTGTTATACTCTGTATAGAAAGTCTTGTATTTTTTCTATCTTCTTGTAAAAGAGAGTTTGCTTAACTCTCGAAGTGCTTTAGTTTTCATATCCTCACTTGTGTGAGTTAGACAACACTTGAATAAAAAAAAACACTCTGCTGAGTCGTTTAGCCTGAAGAGGCTGTGTTCAAAGAATACTTGAGATTTAGCCTGAAGAGGCTGTGTTCAAAGAATACTTGAGATTTAGCCTGAAGAGGCTGTGTTCAAAGAATACTTGAGATTTAGCCTGGAGAGGCTGTGTGCAAAGAATACTTGGGTTTTAGCTTGAAGAGGCTGCGTGCAAAGAATACTTGTACCTATCTGGTTTGATAGTGAAATCTCTCTAGTTTGAGGGGACTGGACGTAGCTCTTAGGAAAGGGTGAACCAGGATAAAAACTTGTGTTATTTCTTCCTTCCCTTATCTCTTATTATATCTGTGCTTATTACTAACCAAGGGGATTGAATTGATTTTATTTAAACAAGTTTTTCATAAACATTAAATCGGACAAAGAGAACAAGTTTTTCAAACTAAAGAGGCAAGCCTCTGCGTCCAATATTTCTGTGAGTCCGATATTTTACAACTCTGTGAGTCCAGTGTTTTAGCACCCTGTGCGTCCAATGTTTTAGCACCCTGTGCGTCCAATACTTCAAAACACTGTGAGTCCAGTTTTCAAATAAGTTGTGCGTCCAACATTGCGAAAAGTTTTTAAAAGCTTAGAAACACAATTCAACCCCCCCTTCTTGTGTTTCATCCTGTTACCTACAGATCAGAAATATATGTTTGATGACATCTTCGGTGCACCAACTCGATCCATGCCTGAGCCCATTGTTGAGTTACCTCCTGAGCCAAAGATCTTGTTGTCTCCACCGATGAGGAACCAAGAACTGCATCGGCACAAGCTTCAGTTCCAAGAGAAGAAGTTGAATTCTCTTTGGACAGTACCTCAAGTGCATGCAGTCAAAGAAGGATCTGCAGAAGCCCTAGCATCATGTTTCTCCTTGTTTTTCACAAAAAAAAAAATTTGGACTATAATGTCTTACAAAACTTTTTTGTCTGATGACAAAAGGGGGAAAAAAGATAATTAAGTTTTAAAAAGCTCAACTCTTAATAAAATGAGATTGAGTCAAAATTGCGGTTGCAGCAGTCTTATTGCTTATATATATATATATATACTCTGATTGCTTTGAATTCTGATTATATATATGCTGTTGGACTAATCTTTTTTTTTTTTGAGAAAAAGAACTTTTCAGGTACTCAACATATTGAATATCAAAAACCCTGGATATGTTTATCTCAGAGGGAGATGAGTAAGGAACACTGATATGTTTATCTCAGGGGGAGTTTCCCTAAGAGAAAAGTTTTTTTTAAATGCTTATGCTGACTGATTATTTTGTTTACTTGTTATACTGCTTGTAAAACTTAATAATGTTTGTCATCATCAAAAAGGGGGAGATTGTTGGAACCAAATTATTCAAAAGCATTTTTCAATGCTTAAATCCCCAAGTGGTTTTAATGATATCAATGATTATTAAGGTTTTTACAAAGTCTGTTAACAAGCCCTTGTAGGTACAACAAAGTTAAGTCCATTGTCCAGTGTGATCTTGGTACTTATAAGGACAGTCAAAGAGCTGAGCGTCCAATGGACTCTGATACTTGACCTTGGGTAAGCATCGTCCAATGGACTCTGGATGCTATTCGTCCAATCATCAGAATGTCATACGTCCAATGATCAGGAAAGCTTTGCGTCCAAGTAAGCTATGAGTCTATATGGTAAGCAAAACTATGCGTCCATATGGTAAGTGAACATAAAGTCCATACTGTTCCACAAGCTGCGTCCAACACGCGAGCGTCTATAATATGTTATTTATTGCTCTTGCATTTAATATGAGACATATTTAATGAGCAAATGATTTGAAATAAATAGCTGTATACAATGCTTTTCCTGTGCATAAATATCAACGTTTTTAAACTAACATTTAATGAAAAGCATAAAGCACTGAGAAAAGTGTACTTAAGAGAGAGAATGTACTCTGAACATTTCTATATCTCTCTGAACACACCTTTTATCTTATACAATGTATTATCTCTGTCTCAATAAAATATTATTATTAACCACTGTGTAATTGAGACTTTGAGTATAGGTTGCTTCTGACATAAGAGAAAGAATTGCACAGAAGCACGCTGAAGAAGCACTTCTATAGAGCAATGGGAAAATAACATTTAATGCTATTAGGAAACGACTATATTTATGAAGGCTGAAGCTGAGCATATTCAAGATCAAAAGTCTGAAGCTTCACTCAAAGCCTATATATACCATGAACAAGAAGAAGAATACAAGAGACTGAACTACGTGAATGAAAGAGCAAAAACGCTGTGCAAATTTGTTTCATACTCTGTAATCTTAGAAAGTCTTGTATAGTTCTTTCTTCTTGTAAAAGAGAGTTTGCTTAACTCTCGAAGTGCTTTAGAGTCTATATTCTCACTTGTGTGAGTTAACAACACTTATATCTAAAACACTCTTCTGAGTTGTTTGAGATTGGAGAGACTTGTTTAGACAAGAATACTTGTTTGAGCCTGGAGAGGCTTGTTTGTAAAACAATACTTGGGTTGAGCCTGGAGAGGCCAGGTGTGCAAATAATACTTGTTGTAAGGCCTGAAGAGGTTGCTGAAGAATACTTGTAATTCTATCTGGATTGATAGTGAAATCTCTCTAGTTTGAGGGGACTGAACGTAGCTCTTAGGAAAGGGTGAACTAGGATAAACACTTGTGTAATTTCTCTATCCCTTAACTCCTTTACTTTCAGAGTATACACTAACTGTGGGGATTGAATTGAAATTATTTTTAACAAACCATTCAAATGTTTTAAACGCACTGAAACTTGTTTTAAACCAAGTGGACAATTTTGCGTCCAACCTACCTGTGTGTCCAATATACGTTGCGCGTCCAATCTTTCCTAAGCAGCGTCCAACGATTTGCGAAAAGTTTTAAAAGCTAAGAAACACAATTCAACCCCCTTCTTGTGTTTCACTTTGTTACCTACACCTCGCAGTGGTGGCTCTGTCGCATGAGTGAGGGCTTACGGCGGAGTGAAGAGAGAACGAACGATGGTGGCTTGCTCGCGGTGGTGAGAAAAACGTGAGTGAGTGATGTAATACCCTTTCTCCAAAAAGGATATTACACCATAGTGACCAAGAATTTTTGAATAACTTAGAAAATATTTGGTTAAAGCTCAACATTCATTCTCCGAAAATGCGTATAAATTTTTTTTTCTTCTTTTAAATAAAGATGAGAATGATGGAGAATATGTCTTAACTCAAAAGGCTTTTATGTGCGGAAGCATAAAACAATAGGTTTATAACTGTAATCTCATCTCATATAATTATTAGAGCTTTTACAAGGAAAAGTTTAAAATGATGCGGTAAACATCTGAGTCAGTCTGGTCTCTAGACCTCTACCCATTCTTCTTGGAATCTCTATCCATCTATACAGCAACTTCCTTCTGATCCTCTTCTAAGAGCTAATCCATTCCTTGGGTAAAACATCTACTTAACCATGTACCAACAACATAGAAAGTAGGCAAGGTTGAAAATCCTTATTATTGAATTATATCACTAGAGAACATATAAGCAACATACAACAGACATAGTGCATACTGCAAACATAATGCACATTACAGATAAAACATACAGCATCTTAAACAGAGAATTTCACACAGTAATGTATCTCAAGGAGTTTATCAAACAAGTATGGTGCTTTCACATAAGACTCTCTATACTTTCGGGACACACCCATGAGCATCCTGCCCGCTACTCTTAGGGATTTTACTTAATAATTTCGGGACACACCCACGAGAAAAGAACCAGCTACCACGAGAAATTTTACAACATAACTTCGGGACACACCCATGAGAAAAGAACCCGCTGCTCCTGGAGACTTTACTCACTTGAATTTGGGACACATGCACGAGTAAGTTACTCGCTACTCCTGGAGATTTTACCTTAGGAATTTCGGCACATAGCCACAAGCATTCAGCCCGCTACTCCGAGAGATTTTACTTAGTAACCACAGACGCCAACTTACGACTTAACTCTCATTTAAACACAGAATCATTCTATCTGAAATGAACATAGAATCACAAGTAAACACAAAACCACATTTCTCAGATAAGAATATCAAATCACATATCTCAGGTAAAACACAGAGTCATATAGTATAAGTAAGTGTAGAAGGTGATTAATTCTTTTCAAGTAGACCAAAACTGAATTATTACTGAAATACTTGAATATCAGTTTATTTTCAGAAAAAGCCCGTTGAAGGCATACCTCACTAATTTTCACTACCGAAGACATTAAAAATTAAACTGAGTCTGAATATATATATATAGATTGGATTCCAACCCGACATTTCCCACCGATAATATAACAATAGAATTCACCGAGAATCCTTTACCGTTATACTAAATTTCCAATAGATGCTATAACAGTAGAATTCACCGAGAATCCTTTACTGTTATACTCTTTTATCCAATCCAATCCATTTATATATACGTTGTTTACAAATCACTTCTTTCCTAACTTTATCTTAGTCACGTATATACCGGGTCCCTAAGTTAAGAATTTCCCAAACAGCGTATCAGTACTGTTCCCAGGAAAGAGAGGTGAGCTAATGCTCCTTCAAAGACCTTTGTCTTTCCTAGATAGACCCATACTGATAAACCATTTATCTTAACCATCACCTTGTATATCAATGATAGACAATATCAGAGTTTCCACAAAAGAATAATTTGCACTTTCTTTACGGTAAAACCATATTTACAATAATCTAAAATTCGTCATTATAACGGTATGATTAGTAAGTTCAAAATTGATTTTGCCATTACAACCTTACTTCCACGAAAATCTTAAGGAAATTTGGGCATTATAACACTACAATTAATAAAAGCACATAACAATTAATTTATAGCCATAAAATAATTTATAAAGCTTAAATAAATAGTTATAAGGTATATACCAATCTTGCCTTTATAACCTTACTATAAATAAATAAAACAATAAAATAAAAACATTTAAAACAAATAAGAAAGCTATAACACATAAAACCACCAAAGTGGATAATCTCTTCAAGATTCTCAAGAATTTTCCCCTTACATTCAAACTTCAAGAAAAGGGATATTTTGAATATCAAAACTTCAAAACTCAAGAACTTTTGAAAAGAAAACTATGAAAACTTATAAAGTGGGGAGAAAGAGAATTCTTAGAAATGCTTCAAGAATTTGGGATGAGAAATTTATGAAGCACTCCCCTCCTATTTATAGCCAAGGGAGGCGGCCAAGGTTAGGGAGAAGGGAGGGATAAAAATTTGTGAGCTCATGGTAACTATTCATGGCTTATCTCATAAACCCTAATTAATTAAATCAAACTAAAACCTAATTGGTCCAAAATAATGACTCATGGTGATGACTCCAAATTGAGTTCTTCTCCCTTGCTTCGTGGGGCGGTTTTGAGGCTGATCTAGAAGGGAGAAGTGAAGTTACATCTTTACCCCTAGGGTTTAAGTGAAAATCAAGGGCAAAATAGTCTTTTCACAAATCAAAAATTCTCAAAATTAATTTAAAGTGTGAGAACCTATAAGAAATCTTGAAAATGCCATGTAATAGCCCTAATGGCGTAATGGAAGAGTTTTTGGATTTTTACAGTAAGGGTATGTTTTGCGGTTTCCATAAACAAAGGAAAACAGACACGGCATAAATACAAAATGGACATTTTTCAGAAAATTCCCAGAAAATTTCCCAAAATCACAAATTTATTTTAAAAACTAATGATCCCTCTTGAAAAATGATTTTGAGCATGCCCTGATCACTAAAAATCTATTTTTGCTCCAAAAACTCTCATTTCTCGTATTTATAGGGACCGAAAAAGTAACTTTTTATCTTCTTTTCAAAAAAAAATTAGAAATAAATCTCAAAAATCCAAAAAAATGTAAAAACATGATCTAGCTTCTAAAAATATTTTTCTGACCTCATCTTAGTCTCCGAATCAGTTCTCAATTCTTACTGTCAAACTAGAGGGACCAAAACTGTACTTTTTCTTATCTGTTTATTGGAAAAATCCCAAATAAATTTTTAAAATCTTCGAATATTGTAAAATTACTATTTGTATCCTCAAATCTCTTTTCTGAATCAGATTGGAACTCTTTATATCCTTATAGACTTAATCTGACAGTTAAAAACGTTTACAAACTACTGTTTTGACTTCTATGTTGGCTCTAACCCATGACTTCTATGTATAGAATATTTACATTTTTTGGTTCAGCTCTTTCATTAATTAAACTGATATATTTGTTTATATATTTGAGTTGAGATTGATCACTTTAGTTTGAATGAAAGATCATCAATATTCGAAGAGTTAGTGAGTGGAAATATTTGATGAATATGGATTAAGTTGGTTAATTGAAAAATTAACAGAGATATTTCTATTGGGGAAGATACATATTTGATTTTGTTTTGCATATACATTGAAGCTTCAATATTTGAAAAGATAGTGAAACTCCTCAAACATTGACAAGAATACTCAAATCAATATTGAGATAAAATAAAAAATGTTATGTGATTTTTCTTGCTTCATACATTGGAGAAGTTTTGTTAGACACTTAAAATCAAATTCCACAAAACAAAAGCCAAGTACACTGCAAAGTATGTGCCAAGAAATATGAATATGTCCAGCCCACCAAGAGATTTAATAACTCGAGCAGAACATTCTTTAGTGTATTTATTCTCTCTCATTTGGCAACAAATTTAATAGTCAGTCACATGGTCCCACTGTTGCCATGGCTTTCTACTTTCATTTCACACTTTATAGAAATAAGGTTGCGTAAGTTATGAATAACATCTTTATTATCTGCCCTCTATTAAAATCTTGCTCAGGATCTGGTGCACAATAGCTCCAATTATTTATGCATTGAAATTTTCACTGTTGGCTTAAGATGAATGCTTTTGGACAATACCAAGTTATATAGTGTGGAGCAAACCTAATGTACCCTATTTTCTCAGGTTTGAGCTTCCTCGCCTTTAAAACTCTACAAAAATAATTTAATTCTTCATTACTACATGTCCAAAACTGGTACTTAACTCCCTATTAGGGTGTGGAAGGGCCTCTCCAATCATGATTTACATTAATTATTGCCCAACTAAAGAGATCCATTTTGATGCTATCCCCGAGTGATTTGTCGATAAGGGCAGCAGGAATGATAATCTTTTCGATGTAATCATCATCAATAGCAGCATTCCCTTCTTCAGAAGTATCCATGGTTATCAAATAAAAATAATAATAATAATAATAATATAAAATTATATATAAATTTGTGAACTCTTATTAGGCATACTTTTACAAGTGTCATATTGAGAGCGTTTTTAAGCCTACGTGTTATTCTATAGTTGTTTTAAGAGTACTTTCTAAAAAATTTAAGGAAAAAGAACTTAAATGCCCCGTGTTGTCAGGAAAACCATGCTTGCAGCATGATTTGAACAAATTGATTTGAAGTTTGATCTATGTGGATTCAGTTAGAAACAATTTGAGAATCAAACTCAACAATAATTTATGAGAGGTATTGCAAACTTTAATATTTTAAATACCGGGGCGGTTCTAGGGCAAATGCGACAACCTATGGCCCTGCCTTTGGAAAAAAAAACTCAAACTCGACCCCAAACTCTGTCAAAACGGGTTGTCATCGTCAAAGTTGGAACGGGGTTCTGGGTACCCGCGGATTTGAGTTTTTGACATGCCTACTCACAACAACTATTTAAACTATTTTATTACTTTAGCCATAATTTATAAAAAATTTCATTTTACTCAACTTTAAAGTTGAGAATTAACCAAATAATTAATGCTCATTATATGTCACATGTATGCCACGAGTCACTACACTATTAATTATATCAGTAGTAGTAATATCCTGAATAAAGTTGCAAGAAGTAGAATAAGAAAGGGCTTTAAAATAATTAAAAACTTTAAACATAACCTCCTCATCACCTAACGCAAGGTCAACTCCCCCTGCTAGACATCATTTAAAGATAAATTTTCTATCATAAACAGAAAAGCAAAATCTAAATTTTAAAATCTAAGATACCAACTTCATAGGGATAATATCTTTTAAATAATTGCTTCCTACTTTCTCTTAAAAATAATATCTTCTAAAGATATCTTATCTCTAAATTAAGAAATATTTGCAACAAATTCATAACAGATATGTAACAAATTTTACAACAAATCCACAATAAATCTGCAACAAAAATGATGTATCTAGGATATCCCATTATGATCAACTGAATAGACATAGAACATATATATAAGCGTGTCAAGTGCAAAATCATTTATATTCACATGGCTGGCCCTGAGGGGGACGAGGAGGGCAATTGCCTCGGGCACAATTTTCGGAGGGGTACCAATTTTTGTTATTACATATATATAGGAGACGTATCCGGTGAGAACTCCTGCTTATTGTGAGAAACGAGAACTATCAACAACAACCCTTAGATGAAAATTAACGGCTTGGATTAAAAACTGAATTATAAGGGTCACGTGCTACGATCCCGTGTTCTGTCTCTTCTTGTTGCTCAGACTTTGAAGATGTGAATGCCAGTTATGCCACTCCCTCCTCCGTTGTGGCTCCTTCACCGCATAGTACCTCATAAAACAGTTTTGTTAAACAGGGGGTGCCTCATCTTCGTTTATATATCAACAAGGGTCTTCTTGGGTCTTCATAAAATAATATGCAAAAAGCGAACTCCAACCATATCTCTGTAGGTGGAGTAGTGAAGGAAAAAAAATCCTCCCGTAAGGTGTAAATCAAAACTAGTGATTGGAAAGCCTTATTGGAATCTTTACTCTCCAATTCCATTAATTCTCTTCATTTTAAATTAAAATTTACTTCCCCTTGAAATCTTTACTCTCCAATTGTTGCCTTGTGAAATATGCATATTTTGTAATTTTTTATTTTATTTCAAAATTTCAGGCAAAGGTTTTGTGAGGGGAAGAATCAAATCATGGAGCTTTGGTTGTAGCAAGTGTCTGCATTAAAAGTGCAGTGCGAGACCTTGACAGAATACGAGACACAACCATATGCGTGGGCGGCGTGTTAGCCTTCATTTGCTGGGAATAGATATTATGTGATTGTAGCTCGTGACCCTTTTAATTCAGTTTTTAATCCAAGCCGTTAATTTTCATCCAAGGGCTGTTATTGAAAGTTCTTGTTTCTCACAATAAACCGGAGTTCTCACCGGATACGTCCCCTATATATATATATACCACTACAAGAAAAACGTGAACTACCGAGGGCTTTTTACCGACGGCCTCGTGGCCCTTGCTAAAAAAGCATTATCGAGGGCTTTGCCCTCGGTAAATCGCTGGTATCTGCGAAAAAATCACATGGTTGTCCTCGAAGATTATCGAGGGCTTAGCCTTCGATAATTACCGAGGGCTTAGCCCTCGGTATCATATCCAACATATTACCGAGAGCTAAGCCCTCAGTAATTTTAAAACATATACCCAATCTGAAACCCCCACTTACCCAATCTCATCTTCTTCTCTCAAATCCTCTCTCCCTCACTCAGATCCGACCCACCACCTGTGCCCAGCACTGCCTCTCGCCATCGCCCACCGCCGCCTCAGTCTCGCCTCCATCTCCCTCGCATCGCATCGCCTTCTCCCTCGCCTCTTTCCCGTTTCAGTCTCGATCTCTCTCTCGTCGCGTCTCCACCCACTACCACGTCGCATTGCGCCGCCAGCACCGCCCCCCACCGCGTCCTACTGTCTGAACCAGGTAAGGCAGGGAGCAAGTTTTGATTTGTACCATTTTTGTTCTATGGTTTCTTTGAATCCAATTTTGGAAGTTTTTTGTTTTGTTCTTTGGGGAATGGTTACATAAATGGACTTTGAAAATGCTCTAACATTACTTAAATGGAGTTTCTTATACTACCAGACCACCATTAAAACAAACAACAATCTATTTTGCGCGTAAAAGTTCACCGAAGTAGCAGGCATTTTTCGGTGTGAGTTAATTTAAAGTACTTATGGGGTGAATTAAATTGATTATTCCTAGAGCGTAAAACAGTATTCAATTCAAATTTAACATGAAATAGTGACTAAACTATAGAGTAGGTAAAAAGGATTTCTCAATTGGTACTTGCCATGCTTCACACTTTGGGTCCAAAGTGTGATTTGTCATTAATTAGCACTTAGTGCATGTTTTTTTGTCACTTGATCCAGAAAACTTAGTGCATGTTTTTTTTTGACATTTAGAAGTGCCTAAAAATTTGCAAAGTATTTTACTGGAGTTGTTTATGTGAATCATTAACATTAGCATGTTTTAAAGAATATTTCATTATGTTAAGAATTGTTCAACTGATGAATCTTTAACATTGATTGCTGTTATTTCTTTTCAAATCTATTACTGAACCACAACTTATTTGAATGAGAAATATGATAGTACTCGTGCTTGGAGATTTCGTTGGAGCTTACGTACGGTTGGAGCTTACGGTTGGAGTTTGAGGTGCGTTGATTATGTTTTAGTACAGATTTAAATATTTAAAGTGCAATGTGTTTGTGTGAATTGGCATGTTGTTTATTAGTGGAGAGCAGAGCTCAATAGGTGTTTGTTAGTGGATGGCAAAACTCCTAAACTTTTCCTTCCTGCCTTATGTAGGATGCTAGGTTGTGTGCTGATAATTTAGAACTATGCATGTGTTTGCTTGATTGTGTTGTTTGTTAGTGGAGAGCAAAGCCCTAGTCTTTGCCTTCTTGCCTTATGCAAGATGTTGGGTTTGTGTGCTGGTAGTTTAGAATCTATGCATGTGATTGTATTGTTCGTTAGTGGAGAGCAAAGCTTATTAGGATATATGTTATTTAATTGCTCTATATTGTTTTATGTATTGTTGTTCTATTATTTTTGTTGCAAAAAAATTTTGGAAAAGTCCGAAATACAAGGGTTATGCTGCTGAAATTTTTTTTGGCACATGACCCTAGTATCTATGTATTTGTCATATGTATTATTTAGGTCGTGTTTTTAGTTGTAAAAAAATTGAGAAAGTCCAAAATACAAGGGTTATGTTGTCGATTTTTTTTGGCACGTGACCTTAGTATCTAACATATAATGTGATTGGATTGCACAAAATGGATCATTACCCTTCGAACCGTAGTTGGATGTATGATAGGCTTAATCATGGGAGAGGGGGGTTGAAACGGAAGTTTATAAAATGGGTTAATGAGTTTGTGCAAAAGGCTTCAGAACAACCATATTTTTTTAGTGAGGGTGGAATTAGGTGTCCCTGTGCCAAGTGCAAGTGTAGCAAGATAATGTGTGCTATAGAAGTGAAGGTTCACTTGTACAAGTCTGGGTTTCAGCCGCACAATTGGTTTTGGACTGATCACGGTGAAGAAGTTCCACAAGTCGATCTAGGCAATTTCCCAAAGGCTAGTGGGAGTATGGGTAATGAAGATCATTTTGTAGAGATGCAACATATGGTGGAAGATCGCTTTAGGCCGATGATTGATACCCACTTTACTCAAGATAGGGGAACGAAGAATTAAGTTGGGGTGAGCCACCTAATCAAGAGGCTCAAAGATTTTATGATTTGCTAATTATTGCAATTCAGCCCCTATTTGAGGGGGTCAGAATCAAAACTTTCCTTGTGTGTTAGGCTTTTGGCACTTAAATCTAACCATAATTATACTGAAAAGGCTCTTGATGAAATGACAAGCATGCTTGTAGACTCACATCTTCAGGGGGTGCCATTGCCAACTAATTTTTACCATGCAAAAAGGTTGGTGTCTATGTTAGGATTGAAGTCTTAGAAAATCGATTGTTGTGTTAATGGGTGCATGTTATATTACAAAGAAAGTATTGAAGAGCGAGAGTGTAGGTTTTGTCATGAACCAAGGTATGTTCCTCGTAGGACTGAGTTGGGTAAGTACAAAGATGTTGCGATGAAGAGAATGATCTACATGCCAATCACTCCTAGGTTACAAAGATTATATGCATCACCTGAATTCGCGGCTGCAATGAGATGGCATCATTAGAATAGAACGTGTATGGGTATTTTACGCCATCCATCTGATGGGGAAGCATGGAAGCATTTTGATGATGTCTATCCAGACTTTGCAAATGAGCCTAGAAATGTCAGGCTTGGCTTATGTTCTGATGGGTTCACACCTTACATCCAAGCATTGGCCTCCCCGTACTCGTGTTGGCCTGTTATTGTTACCCCATATAATCTCCCCCCTGAAATGTGCATGACCAAACCATACATATGTTTAACTTGTCTGATACCCGGACCATCTAACCCAAAAGCACGCATAGATGTGTACTTACAGCCATTAATTGATGAACTTAAATAGTTGTGGAGTGATGGTGCTTTGACATATGATATCTCCACGACACAAAACGTCATCATGAAGGCAGCCTTAATGTGGACAATCAATGACTTTCCCGCCTATGGTATGTTATCTGGGTGGAGTACTCAGGGGAAATTGGCATGTCCGATATGCATGAATGACACTAAGGCTTTTACTTTAAAATTTGGTGGAAAAAACTCGTGGTTTGACTGTCATCGTCGTTTCTTACCACCTGATCATGCGTTCAGAAGAAGTAAGAGACGGTTTACAAAGAACAGAGTTGAGACAGATGGGCCGCCTCGTATCCTGACAGGTGAAGAGATGTGGGATTGGGTTAGAGATATTCCAGGTGTGGTAGAACATGGGGTTTCTAGGTTAGCTGGTTATGGAGTTACTCACAATTGGACTAAATGTAGCATATTCTTGGATCTTGCATACTGGAAAGACAACTTGTTACGACACAACCTTGATGTCATGCACATAGAGAAGAACTTTTTTGATAATGTATTCAACACAGTTATGAATGTTAAGGGCAAAACAAAGGACAACGAAAAGGCAAGAATGGATTTACCTCTATATTGTGCGGGCAGGGACTTGGAGTTGGTGCCACAGAACAATGGAAAGATGTTAAAACCTAAAGCGAATTATTGTCTTTTGTCTGAGGAAGCAAAGATGGTTTGTGCATGGATTAAAGAGATTAGGATGCCAGATGGATATGCTTCAAACTTGGCTAGATGTGCTAATGTTACTCGGGGATGGATGCATGGGATGAAAAGCCATGATTGTCACGTATTTATGGAGTGTTTACTTCCATTTGCATTTCATTCATTACCTGACCACGTATGGAAGCCACTTACAGAGTTAAGCTTTTTTTTAAAGATTTGTGTACCAATAACTTGAAGATGGATGACCTGCTAAGATTGAAGCAAAACATTCCAATAATCATTTGCAAACTCGAAAGAATCTTTCCACCTGGATTCTTTGATTCAATGGAGCATCTCCCAATCCACCTCCCACGAGAGGCAATACTTGGTGGTCCAGTCCAATACCGATGGATATCCATTTGAAAGGTAAAAAAAATTGATTAGTTTACTATTTTCTATCAATTTGCACATCAATTAACATACAATTTTTATTTGTTATGTGGAATGATGGGAGTATAAGAGGATGGTGAAAAATAAGGCACGGGTGGAGGGTTCAATATGTATGTCTTACTTGCATCGTGAGACAACATATTTTTGTTCGCATTATTTCAAAAACTTTTCATTGTATGGGATAAATATACGAGATGAAGCTCATATAATGAACAATAGAGTCCCACCAGCGCTGTCAATCTTCAACCAATTAGGATGTCTTAGTGGAAAATGTAACATCCCAAAATTTTCACTTATAAGACAAAGTGTTAATTTTAGAAGATTAGAACCATCCTTAAGATTTTCAGATGAAATATAATGGTTTAGAACTGACGTAGAAGTCAAACAATATTTTGCGGACATTCTTGACTGTCAGAATAAGCTGATAATGAATATGGAAAATTCATACTTGATTCCCAAAAGGTATTGGAGGATATAAAATAGTTACTTGATGTTCCATAAAGATTTTAGAAGTTAAAGTTTAGAATTTTAGAGAGCAGTATAAAGGGAATTACAGTTTTAGTCCCTCTAAGAGAAACTCTATAATTTGTTAGTTAAGAAACAGATTAAATCCCAGAGATAGAGAAATAGTTAAGATAGAGACTCTAGGATCTAGTATACTTTTGATAGTATAGAAGATAAATAAGTTTTGTTTTGTATTATAGTTTAAAACGATAAAAACAGTTAAAAGTCTTATATAGACTTCTGTTTTCTATTTTTTCGTCTATTATCTGTTTTATATGAAATTGTGTGGTCTAAGTGTTGTGTGATTTACGTCTATCTTATAATTATAGTATTAATAGACTTATTAAGTTGATTCATTAAAACAGTCACTTTTCGCTTTACGTTTGAGGCTTTTACGGAAAGTAGTTCTTATCGTAATTAGCGAATTTAGTTTTAAATAGAAAAAAGTATATCAAAACAACTTAGATAAACAAACTTCCTTCACAAAAGTTGGTTCTTTTAATATTTGTGATTTTCTGGAATTTTCTTAGAATTTTTGAAAAACTTTGGAGATTACCGTTTTGACCCAGTTACTTACAGTAAGAGCTAAATACTGATTTGGAGACCAAACTGAGGTTAGAAAAAGATTTTGAAAAGCTGAATCATGTTTATATATTTTTTAGGATTTGTGAAAATTATTTCATAATTTTCTGAAAAGCAGATCAAAACGCTATTTTTCCGATCCCTGTAAAACACGTAAAACGAAGATTACGGAAACCAGAATAGATTTTCAGTAATCAGTGAGTGCTCAAAATCAAATTTTAAGAGTGACCATTAATGATTAAATTTAATTTGTGATTTTATGGGATTTTTTTAGAATTTTCTGAAAAATTACTATTTTTCACTTACGGCGCGTCCATTTCCCTTTGTTTTTGCAAACAGTAAGGCTTGCCCTTACCGTAAAAATTCCAAAACTCTTCCATGAAGCTCTTACATGTCATTTTCAAGATTTCTCATTGGTTCTTACCATTTAAAATTAGTTTTGAGTGTTAGAATAGTAAAAAGACTATCTTAACCCTTATTTACGGAATAAGCCGAATAGAGACAAATAGAGACATAGTGGCTATGATATAGAAACTTAGGAACTTTGAGGGGTTCAAATACAATTCTAAGAAGCATAAAAGATCTGTAGACATCATGATTAGCCTTGAATAGTATGGTGGGCATGTTTAATGACCATTTTACCCTTGAATTTCACTTAAACTACCTAAACCTAAAGCTTTTGACCAAGCAATCCAGTGGCCTTCTTTTCCCCTTGCTTTGGTCGACATCAAGAGGCATTTAGAGGCCTTGGATCAGATTTCCTTCATTGCTCACCTAGCTTAGTCATTAGCCTAAACCAATAGGAAAAAAGATTGATTAAACCTAATTAATAAATATGTATTTTAGCAGTCATGGCTTACATCACAAAGTTTTTTAATTCCTTCCTTCTCCCTAGCTCTTGGCCGCCCCTCTCCCTGTAAATAGGACCCCTTGGCTTCATAAAATTCACACAACACAATCCAAGAAGCAAGGCAAACAACATTCCCTCTCTTTTCTTTCTTTAGTCTTAAATTTCTTACTATTGTGTTCTTGGTTCTTCAAAGCTTGTTCTTCATAGTCTTGTGGCAAAGGTAAGGGGTTACTCTTGTAAATTAATTTGGGAAGTATGTTTGATTCTTGTTTGTGCTTGAAATTGTGTGTTTATGTGTTTATAGCTTTTTATGTGTTTATTTATGCTTTAATAATTGATTTATGACTTTATTATAATTGTTTTGTGCTATTTATGAATTGTAGTGTTATAATGCCCAAATTTTATTAAAATTTCATGGAAGTAAGAGGGATATGGCAAAATCACTTTTGAGCTTTTGTAAACATACCGTTATAATGGCAAATTTTAGACTACCGTAAATATGATTTTACAGCAAAGAAATATAATTTATTATTTTGTGAAAACCCCGATATTATCTATTATTTATATACAAGGTGATGGTCAAGATAAATGGTTTATCAGTATGGATCTATCTCTCTCTGGCTATGAAGGGCCTAAAGCAGTCCGTCTCTCTCTGGCTTGGGATCTGTGTTGATATGCTGTTTGGGGAATTCTTAACACTAGGGACCCGGTATATACGTGACAAGATAAAATTGGGAAAGAAGTGATTTCTTAATACCGTATATATAAATAGATTGGATTGGATAAAAGAGTGTAACAGTAATGAATTCTTGGTGAATCTACTGTTATAGCATCTTTCGGGTCTCGGTGAATTCTACTGTTATATTATTAGTGGGAAATATCGAGTGGGTATCCAATCTGTATATATATATATGCATGTAACTCAGTTTAATTTCCAATGTCTACGACAATGGAAATTAGTGAGATAGGCTTTCAACGGGTCTTTTTCCGGGAAGATAATCAGTGCTTAAATATTCCCAAAGAGAAACAATTGGACTACGATCACTTAGTCATAGTAGGTCGATTTTTAGGATTGGGTACTAATTACCAAAGATGGCTCTGCCGTCGTGTGATATTTTCATCTTCGAAAATTAACTAAGCCGGAAAAGAATTAGCTTTACTTCGTTCACTAAGTCTACATCAAGTTTTCAAAAAGACAGACATTGATTGCCGCCATCGGCTCAGCCGCCATGTAATTATTCCATTTCCAAAGAGCTATCTAAAATCTGAGAAAGATAAATACTGATTAAAAAGTGGACGTAAGTTTAAATACTGTTGATCTCTTCTCTCTTGATCAATCCTAGGTGGCTCTGCCTCGTTTTGGTTTGCTTAAAATAAATTAACAACTTTAGTTCATATACCAAATCACTTTGTTAGGTTGTTTTCCTCAGTTCGTCTGCCACGGTGAAATCAATCATGAAACTGAATTATTGAAGCCGAGTCAATGAGTAAATCCGTAAACGATCCGTAAAAAGAATATCAAGAACAAGAGTTATTTATCTAAACATACAGTGAAAGGTTTTTTCAAGAGAAAGTAATTTTAATAGTTATTTAAAGATTTTTATAAAGTGATGAGTTTTATTCTATATAAAGAGTTTTTGAAATGCAGAGATTTCGAGAAAAGTGACAGTAAAACAGAGGAAGTTTTACAAAGAGAAATTATAGAGAAAAAGGTTTGCAAATTTAGACGATCATTTGCATTATAGACGATGAGCATACAACCTAGAGGCTGGGGTTGAAAATAGGTTCTGTTGGACTACAATTGTCTACTGGGATTATCCAGGTTTCGAAAGTCTCAATGGCCTTGTCGGTGAATCCCGCTGAGCCGAGACAAATCGTATACCCGGCTTGGATAAATCTGACTGGAAAATCTATTTATGATTTGGTATTAAGTTTTAAGTGTTCTCAGGGGTCTAAAGACGGGATTCCCTGTTTATTCTGTTAAATTTACCACAGTCGGTCGCTCAATGATGTGAGGTTGGAAAAGTCTCCTTGGAGCACTACACCGGTGTGATTAGAGAGATATTGAAGTGGCATGCATAAGTATACTTTGATGTGAGAATATATTTTGTGAATGAATTACTTTACAGGTTTACAAGACACAAGGTAAGACCTGTTCGATTGGAATCTGGTTATAAGTCTTGATTGATCTGTTATCTTTGATATGTGTCTTGATGTGCAAATTGATTGGTATATAATCTATGCTTTGTTTGTGCTTGTACTTTACTTGTTACTTTGTTTAGAGTTTCACCCTTGCCTACTTTTTGTTGTGTTGATGCATGACGAAGTAGATGGTTCACCCAAAAAGTGGGTTAGCTCTTAGAAGAAGGATATGAAGAAAGATGTTGCATAGTTTGATAGAGATTACGAGAAGAATCTATATTTACTGCTTTAGATTGGGTAGAGGTCTAAAGACTCGACTAGCTCAGTATTCACTGTATAAACCTCTGTTGCAAACTCTGATGATTTCGTATATGAGATGAGGAATTTTTTAGTACGAAGATATGTTTTACTCTTTACATCTAAATATTTACAAAGATAAAATCTTAAAGGGATTTACTCCCCATCCTTCTCATCTTAATAAAGGCGAAAAATTTTATCCACATTTTTGAAGGATGATTAGAAACTCTTATCAAAATATTTTCTAAATCTTTGCGAAACTTTTGGTTACTATGGTGTAATATCCTTTTTGGAGAAAGGGTGTTGCAGAAAACCTCGGGAGCATTGGTTGAGTGATATTGAATGAATGCCAGCTCATATATATGTTGTCATCAATTGCAATGAGATGAAGCCATATCTCGAGTAAGTATCATTTAATTAAATATTAAGTCTCATCTACTAAGGTAATATTACATTAACTCTATTCTTGTTCGCAGTGCATTTTTGCAATGCAACTCCATCAGTGAAAATGATGCTTCAATTCGTATCCATGTAGAATTTTTCTATTGGTTTCGAGAATATGTAAGTGTCTTTTCCACTAAAAGATCAATTAACTTCTTTGTCGCTGAATTAAGTTATTTGTGTACTTAATTCATGTCTATATATATAGGCACAGAATCCAGCCAATGGGGTAACCGACCCAAACATTATTGCATTAGCTTGGGGTCTAGAGTCAGAGGTCATTCTATGGCACAAATACTTCATAAATGGGTACAAGTATCACACAGAAGCATGGAGTGAGGGTAAAAAAACTATAAATAGTGGGGTGTATGTAAAGGGAATTACACAACGAGGAGAAGATGACTTCTATGGAGTTATCAAAGATATCTTTGAATTAAGTTAACTTGGATTGCCTCACAAAGTAATCCTATTTTATTGTGACTGGTTTGATCCAAAACGAAATAGGGGAACAAAGGTTCACCCACAATACAATATTGTAGAAATCAATCTGAGAGGCAAATATGAATATTTTGACCCATTCATTATTCCTCGAAAAGCTAGACAAGTATATTTTGTTCCATATCCTAAAATGTGAAAGGACAAACATGGTTGGTGTGTAGCAATACAAACAAAACCCAGAGGTCGTGTGGAGGTTGATGAATTTGATGATGATATTGCTTATCAAAATGAAGAATTGTCACAAGTTCAAGAGATAATCGAAGTTGAACAACTACCTGGCTTGCGTGACGAAACAAACAACTATGAAGAAGTTGATCCAATGAATGTTACGTTACATCCAAATGCCGAACATGATAATGAAGGGGACGCGCCACTTGAAGATAGTGACGAGGACGATCATATAGATGACATGGAAGATGATACATTTGATGATTAACATTAAGTAAACAAATATAGTTGTATTTTGTAATAGTAGTTTGTTAATAAAAGTCTTATTAATATGTTTACTTTAATTTTCTTATTAGATGTCTCCGAAAGACAGACAGCCTAGAGATCGCCCCTACTAAAAAGGGCAAGACTACTACGACGCAGCGGCGTCGCAACATGATTCTACCGCAGCATGTGGTTCAACATACTCAGCAGCCATCTAGGCAGCAGCAGGATCCGGTTCTTGATTATCAGGAACCAGAGATGCGGTTTATGCTAACACCACCGGGAGGCAGCAGGATCTTTCCGGGCATGGGGTTTATGTCACCGTATATCCCTTTTCGGCCCAGATCTTCCTCTCCTTCTCCTGTTCCATCTCCCACCCCCATAGCGGATCACACTCCATCTCCCACACCAACAACGACAGCCACTCCATCTCCCACACCAGCAGCAGCCACTCTAGATGAGGGAGGTTCTTCATCACAGCAACCTCCCACCGATGAGGAGATGCCTGATGCACGTCCAGGGAGGCGTCGTGCGAAGGAGGTGAGGCCCATCGAGTATACACCTGATGGTCAACCGTTCATTAAACCCGACGGTCAAGGGTAAGTATATATTAAATTGCATTCTCCATTATCTTTATAGTTGTATACTTAATTTGATTTATTATTTGTCTTGTTTACAGGTTCGATCCAGGCAGGGTGGCCACCCAAGCCATCACTGCGGTCATCAAGAGCCAGTTTTGCGAGCCATATCCGACATGGGGCTCCATACCGGATGACATTATGAAGCGTTATCTAAAAAAGTTTTTGGTACGATACAATAACTCTAGTCGCTAAATACATTTAATTATTGTTATTAGTATTACTAAATTAAATTAATATTATTTATATTCTTGCAAGAGTATGTTACGTGGAAGCCCGAACATGATTACTAGGTGAAGAAAAATTTCAAGAGCAAGGGCTCTAAGAGGCTCTCGGACATGCTCAGCGAAGTAAGAAAAGATGGCAAATACCCAAAGTGGATGGGGGTTCATGCATGGGAAGGTCTTCAGAAGCACTGGGGGACCGAGACCTACAAGGAGACGTGTGAAAAAGCCAAGAAGAATCGTGCTTCTGCTAAGGGTGGATCTCTCCATACAGGTGGATCCATCTCTATCACTGAGCACATGAAGCGCATGGTAAGTAACTATGATAATAAATATTTAGTTTATCATTACAGTTTTATAATAAACTTACTAACTTTGATTATCTTTTTTCTCATGTTTAAGGAACAAGATTTGGGTAGAGAACCGACTGTGGATGAGGTTTTTGTACTCATACCAAAAAGGACAGCTCCTGAGTGGACAACAGAGTAAAGGAAACTTATGTAAGTTAATTAAATGCTTAAGTTGTGTTTTCTATGTAATTTTTTTTAACATTATAAACTTAGTCTAACACATTTCTATTAATTATGTCATTTTTGTATGAGTCCTATACGGAGAGATTCACACAGATATCACAGGAGGCATCATCATCTGGTGACTCCCATGAGGTCAACCTTGCTTCACGGTTACAAGCGTGGGTCGACGAGGTTGGGGGGAAGTCGCGGGGACGTCTCTATGGTACCAGAGACGACTCCTGTAACGCCCCTTTTCCCACAAGGAACGTCACATGGAAAACATGAACTTGATGGGATTTAATCCCACCATTTTTCTGGTCAGTTTTGGGCGCATAAGAGGGCTGATTCCACTCTCAAAAACTTTCCAAAAGTCAAATGGTCAAAAAGGGGTTGATTTTTGAATTTTTCCAAATTAGGTGAGAGAGGTATGGCTCCCAACCACCAAAAGCATGCAAGCCCATACTTCCCCCATTCCTCTTTGTGTTCAGCCGAGTTTGATGGGGAGAGGAAAGAGAGAGGCTTTCATTTTTTCTCACTTCATCTTCTCCAAGTTTCCATTCTCCATTTTCTCTCCATTCCCAATCTTTTTCATACACCAAAAAGACCAAGTTTTATTGAGATTTTGCATAGTCAAGCTTCACAAAAAAGGTTTGGATCATCATTCTAATCCATAAACTTCTTTCATTTTTTCATTTCCACCACTTTCATTTTTCCATGAAGGTTGTGTTCTTCTCTTTACTAAAAGAGGGCTTTTTCTTGGTTTAGGTTCACTCCATTGGAACCTACAAGCTTGAAAACTACCTTGGATCTATTTGCCTTCAAGTTTGAGTAAGTATTCATCTACTCAAAATTTCTACTCTTTAGGGTTTGGTGGTTTTCATAAAACTCATATTTTTATGGTTTTATTTTGGTGTATTTTGTGAAAGATAAATTTTTCTAAGTGTGGGAACATCAAGGCTTCAAGGAGGCCACTTGGTGTTGGTGAGGAGTGAAGGTGGTGATTTGTGGTGTTTGCCCATTTTCATAGTCTTCAAGAGGTAAGGGCAATTTCTCAATAAGTTGGGAAGGATGTGTATGTGTGTGGTGTATGTTGTGTTGTTCTAAGTTAAACTCAAAGACTTGAGTTTTTCTCTTGGTTGTTGAATGAATATTTCATTCTCTTAGTAATATGTATTTTCATATATCTATATCTATATATGAGTTCAAGCATGATTTTTGGTTGATGGATGAGTATGTTTGAAAGGCCTATGTGTTCTTTGAAAAATGCATGCTTGATGAGGTGATGATTTTATGTTATGTTCATGATGTAGGTTCATATGCTATGGATGGTCACTTTGAGTGGATGTATGGTTTATGGCTTGATTGTGTTCTTGCCTAATTGATGTATGTTGATTTCTTTGAATATTCCATATACCTTGATTTCCTTGTGATTGGGATTGGTTTGGAAATATTTGACTAAGTGTGGTAAAAGGAGTTAAAAGCTTTAATGAAAGAGTTTTCTAAAAGAAATCAAATAAGTTAATTGGGATTCAAGTTAATACATACTTAGATAAATTTCATAAAATTGCTAAGTATAAGTTTCAAGTCAATTTCATACTAAGTCATTTTTATCCATAAAACTCTAAGTGAGCTAGAAAATAAATTAATGAGGGAGAAAAATCAAATTTCTGATTTTTAGAGGTCAAACACGAAAACTGCATGTGTTGGGGTTAAAAATGCAAAATTCTGGGCTTAAATTCAAAAATCTGGGCATTTTGGGCCAACATTATAATTTACGAAAGTTTGGGGCAAAAAGCGAAGTCTGGGTACCTTTGGGTCAAAAATATAATTTACGAAAGTTTTGGGGTAGAAACGTGAAGTCTGGGCACTTTGGGCCAAAAACATAATTTACGAAAGTTTTGGGGCAGAAAACGCGAAGTCTGGGCATTTTGGGCCAGAAACCTAATTTTTCAGAAAATTAGGGGCTGAACTGCGAAACTGAACTTCATGGGGGGTCAGAATTGTAAATACTTAAAAGTAAAAGAGATTAAGTAAAATTATCAAAGAATCTACTCAAGCTTTTAATTAAACCTTTTATAATGAAAAGCGAGAAGAAAAATTAATAAAGTGGGTTTTAAATAAAAGGTAATTCGTTTATTAAAAACAAATGAAGATTAAAGATTTTAGAGTTAAAAGAAAACTTAAGAATTCAAACAGGAATTTCTTCTAAAAACTTATGGTTTCAAATAACGATTTTACACGGTATTGAACGAAGATCAATACGTGGCGACGATAAAGTCTTGAGGACAATAAAATTACATGGTGTTGGATGAAAGCTAACACGTGGCGACGAAAAACCCTAAGACGAGGGACCGCATTGATTGTATTGATTGTGGTTGCAAATATATTGTCATTTGCATTAAAGACGTGGCTTTTGCCAAATTTTAGAGCACACAATCCTATGCGGGGATTATAAATAAGTATGGTCTGACTATAAGTCTTTGAGGGCATCCAGGTTACGAAATTCTCAATGGCCTTGTGGTGAATCCCCTTGTGCCGAGAAGAGTAGTGTACCCGGTTTGGATGATCCTGACCGGCTTCCTTATTTGAGATGGGGTGTACGACGTAGCACAATGGGTCTGTACCGAGTAAATGACAAACGATGACCAAGAGTGAAGGTCAGTTTGCATTAATGATAGGTATACGATTCCGCCACATCGCTCTACTTAGTTGAGGAAGAGAAGTCTCCATGGAGCAGTGCACCGGTGTATGAAAAGAGATATTGAAGTGACATGCATTATGCTAGAATGCTATGCGTGTGCTTGACTGTGTGTTTACCTTGATGATGTGTCTCTTTTTGATGATTGAATATCTTAGCTAAAGATTTGCGAAAGAGTAATTCTATATATATATATTCTTGGAATGTATTATGTAGTATTTTCCTTTTTCATATGCACCCTTTCGTGAATTTCAACTTGTGCAAAGAAATTCACCCTTGCATGTTTTCCTGTATCTGTATGTACGTTACCCGTAGATGAGGCCTCTGGTAGCCCGAGTAAGGGAGAGTTTCAGGCCTCTTGAGGCCGATGGTGGGGGATGGACTTATGATCCCATCTCCCAGTGGGGCCACAGTGTGTGGACACGTGGTCAGGACGAGAGGAGGGGTACTGGGCCCTGAGGAGGATTTGGAGCGTGACATGGTTCTGGACGCTTACATTCCCTTAGAGAGGATGCGCAGCTGGCTGGCAGCCGCACCCGAGGCACCTGTGGAGCAGCCGAGGAGGGAGGCTCGGGCGGAGGAGAGACCTTTACCCTCGCGGGTAATCGGTCTGCTCGGGAGTATCGCCATATGTTTTGTCGCACGCATCTCACTCCAAGGGAGAGTACCTTGGCGCGGGATCGTCTACCAAGGATTGCTCCACCAGTGACACCAGCTTCACCACCAGAGACAGGGAGACCGACGCTCTCCGTTCCTTACGTCCCACCGTATGGGCGTTTCGTGCGTTGCTCTTCTGACACTTCTGCCGGACCGACGGGACACACAGAGAGGGGGAAGTGGAAGGTTCGAGATGAGCCAGAGCGGGTATTCATTGAGATATCCGAGGAGGAGGAGGACCCGAAGGAGGACCCCGAGGAGAAGTCATCGTCTTAGGTCTGTAGTGGTGGGGGTGTCTAGTGCTAGGTTGTGGGTTGTCTGTTAGCGACCAGCCTAGGTTTGGGGTGTACATGTTCAGTGTCGTGTATTTGACACACCTTTTGATATACAGCTTTCCTAGGTTTATATTTATCGCTTCATTTTCTTTATGTTATGATGATGTATTTTGGCCACTATGTAGTGGTTCCAAACTATACTTGCGGGCGCAAGATTTGTGTATATTGACATGATGATATATATATGTATGATGTTTCTTTTCTTCTGAGTTTCTGGATGGCTAAATGTGATGTTAGAAATCTTTTCGTATAAGATTCTTTTAAAAAAAATTAGCCACCAATTTTGATAACCTTGATATATGAAAGACGATTTTCCGCATTAAGTTTTAGTTTTTCATGTGACGTTCCTTGTGGGAAAAAGGGGCGTTATGTAACATCTGTTTTTCTGAGTTACTGTTTAAAATCTATTTTTATATGAAACTTTGTGATCTAAGGGCTAAGTAAATTATTTTAGCCTTAGAATAAAGGTTTTAAAATGCCTATCAAGTTATTTCAGTAAAACAATCACTCTTTCCTTGATGTTTGACTTCCGTATTTTTCGTTATTGACGGAAAAGGGTTTTAATAACACAAGTATGTTAACCCAACTTTTTCAAACAAACTTCCTTCATAAAAGTTGTTTCTTTCAATATTTGTGATTTTCTGGAATTTTCTTAGAATTTTTGAAAAACTTTGGAAATTACTGTTTTGACCCTGTTACTTACGGAAAGAGTAAAGCACTGATTCGGAGACCAACCTGAGGTCAGAAAAAGATTTTAAGTAGCTGAATCATGTTTTTATATTTTTGGGGATTTTTGGAAATTATTTCGTAATTTTCTAAAAAGAAGATAAAAACGCTACTTTCTCTGACATTCGTAAAATATGAAAAACAGGGATTTCTGGTCAAAAATGGATTTTTAGTGATCAGTGAGTGTTCAAAATCAAATTTCAAGAGGGACCATTAGTGTTTAAATTCAATTTGTGATTTTCTGGGATTTTTCTGGAATTTTCTGAAAAATGTTTGTTTTTCACTTACGGCGCGTCCGTTTTTCCGTTCTTTGAGCTAAACGCATAGCTTACACTTACCGTAAAATTCCAGAAACTCTTCCATGAAGCTATTAGGGCTATTACATGGTATTCCCAAGTTTTCTTATCAGTTCTCAATCTTTAAATTCATTTTAGGAAGTTTTGATTAGTGAAAAGTCACTTTTGCCTTTGATTTGTATCCCTTTTCACTTGAAAACCCTAGGAGCAAAGATGTAACTTCACTCCCTCCCTTTTCAGCCCTCATAAACCGTCCTACCACCTTGCCAAGAAGAGGACTAGGTGCATTTGGTCCATGAGTCAAAGTTTTAAACCAATTAGAATAAAGGTAAGATTAAAACTAATTAGATAAATGTGATTTTAAGCCTCATGGCTTACATCACATACTTTCCTTATTACTTCCTTCTCCTTGCTCCTTGGCCACCCCTCTTCCTCAACTTGGATCCTTGGATGGTGATCTTTCACTTGGATTCAATCCTTGTGAAGTGGTTTAGGCCAATTAGGAATTAGTTAATTGTTTTGATTTTTATTAAAAGCCAAACTATGATTACTTTCTAAGCTAACCAAGGTTCCTTTAACTCAACCCCTTGGCTGCCCCCTCTCCCTATAAATAGACCCCTTGGCTTCATAATTTTTCACTCATCCAAGAAGCCAAGGAAGCCTTGAAGACAACAAACACAAATTCTCTCTCTTTTCACTCTTAGTTCTTAAATTTCTCTTGTGTTCTTGCTTTGTTCTTCATCAAGTTTTGGCCAAGTAAGGGGTTAATCTTGCAATTTAATTTGTGAAGTATGAGTTTTGATTCTTGTTTGTGTTAAGGATTGTATGCTTTAGGTGTTTTTACTATTAAGCCTTAATAAATGGTTTTATAGCCTTTAAATAATTATTTTGGGCTAAATATTAATAGTAGAGTTATAATGCTCAAATTTTCTCAAGATTTTCGTGAAGCAAGAGGGTTATGTTAAAATCATTTTTGAACTTTTCTAAACATACCGTTATAATGGCAAAATTTATACTACCGCAAATATAATTTTACCGCGAAGAGAATACAATTAATTATTTTTTGAAAACCCTGGTATTATCTATCATTGATATACAAGGTCATGGTTAAGATGAATGGTTTATCAGTATGGATCTGTCTAGAAAGGAAGTGAGACCTTTGAAGGGGCTAAAGCAGTCCGTCTCTCTCTGGCCTGGGATCTATATCGATACGTTGTTTGGGGAATTCTTAACTTAGGGACTCGGTATATATGTGACTAAGATAATTGGGGAATATAATGGTAATGGATTCTCGATGAATTCTACTGTTATATATTTTTGGTTCAGTATTCTCTATGTTTTCAACAGTGGAAAATTGTGAAATAGTTTCAATGGGCTTTTTCTGAAAAATGAACCGGTGTTCAAGTATTTCAAAATATTTCAGTTTTGACCCCTGTTCAATAAATTAATTACTTTTTAGTACTACTATATACATTTGAACGAAAAGGAAGTATGAGTGGTCTGGGATAAATGATTCTGTGTTCTATCTGAATGGTGAAATCTGTGTTTTCCTGAGATGTGTGGTTTGGTATTCTTATCTGAGAAACGTGGTTCTGTGTGTACTTGTGATTCCGTGTTTATTTGAGAGTTAAGTCGTAAGCTGGTGTCTGTGGTTACTAAGTCAAATCTCTTGGAGTAGCGGGCGGAATGCTCGTGGCTCTGTGCCGAAATTCCTATGGTAAAATCTCCTTGAGTAGCGAGTGACTTACTCGTGGGTGTGTCCCGAATATAAGTGGTAAAGTCTCCAGGAGCAGCGGGTTCTTTTCTCGTGGGTATGGTCCCGAAATTGTGTCGTAAAATCTCTAGGGGTAGCAGGTTCTTTTCTCGTGGGTGTGGTCCCGAAATTCTTAAGTAAAATCCCCAAGAGTAGCGGGCCGGATGCTCGTGGGTTTGTCCCGAAAGTTTAGAGAGTCTTGTGTGAAATTCCCTGTTTAAGATGTTGAATGATTCCTTTGCTGTATATTCTTCTCACTGGATGTTCCCAAAGGTGCTGTATTTGAGTGAAATTCTTATTGTGTTGATTATCTGATATATTGATATACTGGTTATTTTAGTATGATTCCTTAGTGATTGTGCTGTGTGTTGCTATGGGTCGTACTTTCCTTATTAAGTTGTTTAGAGTTTCACCCTTGCCTGCTTTGTTGTGTTGATTCATGACGGAGTAGATGTTTGACCAAGAAGGGGGGTTAGCTCTTAGAAGAGGAGCTGAAGGATGCTGCAGAGTAGATGTTATGGATTTCAAGAAGATTAGATGGTTACTGTGTTATTTGGGTAGGGATTTAGAGACCAGACTGGCTCAGATGTTCACTGTCTTACATTAAACTCTTTCCTGTACAAACTCTGATGATTTTATATATATATGAGACGAGATCTTTTTCGCATGGTATTACGTTATGCTTCCGCACTTAAACTCTTTTGAAAAGAATTAATACATATTTCTCCATCCTTCTCTGTGTTTAAAAGAAGAAAAATTTTTACTCCCGTTTTTGGAGAAGGAATGTTGAGTTTTCACTAAATATTTTCTAAGTTATTTCGAAATTCATTGATAACTATGGTGTAATATCCTTTTTGGAGAAAGGGTGTTACACGTTATAACTCCTGTCACTTTAGGCCAGGATGGACTTCTTTGACCCAGGAGTCACATGTATCACTTGGATGCACTCTGAGTTCCGCCTCTTCCTCTGAAGCCTTTTGTGCTGCATTAATGGAGGAGACTCGACAGGCGAACGAGGCGGCACAAAAGGCAACGACTGCTGCTACCCTCATCCAAGAGATGTTCCTCAAGCTATAGGAGGCACATGCGGAGCAGATGAGGATGATCACTGAGCGCTTTGGTCTCCGCGGAATAATGAATCCAGCCCAGCCAGCCCATCCTTCTGCTGCTCAGGACGAGTGTTATGAGTCATCCGAAGAGTGAATTTTGTTTGTTCTGCTTTTCTATGACATTTTTTACGCTTATTGTACTTTGTTTTTATCTATGTTCTATCTATTTTAAGCATATTTATTTTATTACTATTTTTTATTTATATCAGTAGTAATTCAATTATATTAGGTGGACAACAACTAACAATCAAATGCTAGAAAAAAATACCGAGGGCTAAGCCCTCAGTAATAGGGACCAAATAGCAATTTAAAAAAACTGACATTTTCCTGAAATTCGGTAATTTCGAGAAAAGAACAGTTGCTTTTGGAGTGATATACCGACGACCTACCGAGGGCTATTATCCGGTAATTACCGATGGCTTTTCGGGGCCGTCGGTAATCCGTCGATAAATCATATTACCGAGGGCTAAATGGACCCTTTTCTTGTAGTGTATATATATATATAATTCATATAATTCCTATCCAAAAAACATAATCTATATAATTAAATTTTATGTTGTAATTTGAGTTATATCTTATATTTTATTTAATACTTTATTTTATAAAATCAAATAAAAATATAATTTTATATTACTTTTCTCTTATTCAAATGATTTTAGGGCACCATTTTCTCGACTCGCCTCGGGCACCTAAAATCCCACGGCCGGCCCAGGATATTACATTTTGATTAGAATTTAATTACTATGCACTGTCAGTGTAGAAACGTTTTACACAGACATCCAATCATATTTCATAATATAGATTTTTGTGCAGATATTTTATGAAGTAACATTACAAAGTAGCCCAACGATGGGATCTGATTGGATATTTGTGTAAAACTTTTTTACACTCATAGTGCATAGTAATTAAACTCTTCTGATCAACTAAACATACTATATTCCTAACCTGTCTCGCACACAATATCCCTCCGATGTGATTATAAAATAAAATAAATTATAAATTATAAATACTTGAAGATTCCTCATTTTTAAAAATATTAAAAATTGTTATAGTTAATAGAAAATTATTTTAATGATAATTTGTAAATAATTAATATTAATTAAATAAGTTACACAAAGTAAAAACTTTACTTGATGGAATAATTAATTAAGTAAAAAACTAATATTAATTTAATTTAATATAGAACTTCAAAATACATATCACAATATAACAAAAACAAGTGACTTCATAAGAATTTATTAAACCATACATATCTAATTAAGCCGCACAAATAAATAAGTACGTGCAAATAATTAAACTATAAAAAAATACATGCGAATTTATTCAAACATTGTATGACAATTACTTTGATGAAGTCAAAAGTTAAAAGTTAGAGAAAGAGTCACCCAGTGTTACAAGCCAGGTTAAAAGTAAATATTAATTGGGGTAGAAAATGAGAAAACCTCTCGTTGCTAGTAGAAAAGTTGGCTAGAGAAAGAGTCGCCCCTTGTCACAAGCCAATAATTAATAGCAAACTTTAATTGCGAGAGAAATGAGAAAAATTCCCATTCCCAGACAGAAAAGATGGTTAGAGAAAGAGTCACCTTATAAGCCAGATAATTAATAGCAAACATTAATTGCGGCATCAAATGAGAAAATCTTTCATTGCCACTAATTAGGTAGAAAAGTTGGCTAGAAAAGCCAATGCATTCATTCATTTTAAACATCCCGCTTAGAGAGTTTTGATAGAAAAGAAAATCTTACTTTGGATATGGAACGAATACAAGGTATCATTATGGTGGTAGCTATACTTATTGCTAAATTGACTTTCCAAGTTTGCACAAACCCACCAAGGGGTGTTTGGCAAACATCCTCAAACAGTGCCTCAGTGCCTATCGGGTCCAAAATCTATACTTCAGTATTATCCTCTAATAATGATCAAAAGTATGTATATGTGATGTTTGTGTTTTGTACCATAGCATTTTCTGCATCTCTAACCGTGATCATGCATATATATATATATATATTACTGTTATGTGGATTTCTCCACCATAACGGGCAGTGGCGGAGCTACAGGGGGGCCTGAGGGTGCCATGGCCCCACCCAACTTTTGCAAATTTTTTACTGTATTATGGATATTTCTCCTTGAGGCCCACCCCCTATTGTATAGCATTATTATTATTATTATTATTATTATTATTATTATTATTATTATTATTATTATTATTATTATTATTATTATTATTATTATTATTATTATTATTATTATTATTATTATATATGTGTGAAAATCTTAACAAATCCCATCTTAGTATATGTAAACGTCCAAAACGAGAAAGAATCAAGTTAATAATCCTAACAAATTTGGTAGTTATCGTTGCACATCTTTTTGGTTTTATATTGAATAAATCTTTTTTGTTTTATTGTTGCAAATTTTTTTTGTTAAATAAATTATTTATTCGTTTTTTTACTGGTTCATTGTTTTTAAAAGGAGTGGATGTCTCACTTATATTGCCCAATTTACCTTGCACATACTTTTCTTTAATCAAACCTTGCGCACAATTGGAAAGGGAAAAATTGGACGAGCAAAACTGGATAATATATTACTTGGAGTTTTGGAAAATATTGTTATGTTTTTTTACTAAGTCGTTTTTTTTGTCTTGGCCCACCTCTACTAAAATTTCTGGCTCCGCCCCTGGTAACGGGTATATCAATCAATTGCTCATTATAATCGTACGCATTTTTGTATTTTGCACTGTAGGAGCCAATGGAGTTTCTATTCTGACGATATATGTTCCATTAATTGATGAAAAAATTTACACCATCATGAAGTATTATATACTGTATTGGGTTGGCTTGTTTTCTCTGTGGTATCTCATAGTCTTCTACTGCTTTGGGCATCAGCTCAGTCGCCTTTTATGGATACTAAAATATTGGTGCCTCACGCACCCTCTCTTGGCCCTTCAACGCTTGTGACAATCAACATTTGTGGCAAGGAAATGCACCCTACTGTGAAGTTTTGTATTTTTGTAATTCATCAATCATGCAAAGTTAATTAGTAATATTAGCAAAAGAGTGAAAGGAAGTCACTTCATCTTCCACTTTCATCTACACCCCCCCCCCCCCCAAAAGAAGAAATGAGGAAATGAAAGAAAATGAAAGTGGAAGATGAAGTGATTTCCTTTCACTACTTCACAGTAGGGTGCATTGCCTTGGCACAAATATTGATTGTTTGCAGTGTTGAAGGGCCAAGAGAGGGTGCGGGAGGCATCGATTTTTTAGTATCCATAGAAAAGGAGCCTAAGACAAATTACACCCAAAGCAGTACAAGACTATGAGAAAAAACAGACACTACTAGAATTTGCTGTTCTAGCGTTGGAATTTAGCGTCGGCCTCAACACCGACACTAATTGCGTCAATTTAGGTCGACACTACATCGAAGTTTGAGTTTTATTTATTTTGTTTTTAATTTTTAGCCGACGCAAAGATAGGGACGCAAAATTTTAAAAAATATTAGCGTCGGCTTGGTCGACTCTAAGTCTACGGGGGCCTTAATTTTTTAAAACAAATTTAAATTTTAAAACTAGCGTCGGCTTACCGTTGAACTTAGCGTCGGCTGGCCGACGCAAAAAGCCAACGCTAAAGTTAAATTAATAACTTAAGCGTGTCTCTCTTCATTTTGATAGATCGATTCACTCTCTCTCCTTTCTATCTCACTCTCTGCACGAAAGTTCATAAAAAAAACCTTGTGAAAACCTTTGCTGCAAGACGGCGGCGGCTAGGATTTCGGCGACGAGGCGGTGGTTCTTATTGTTGCGACATCGTTCATCCCTGTAGCAAGTCCCTGTTGCGGCGGTGGTTCTCCCTGTTGTGTTTTTCGTCCCTGTAGCGCGTCGTTCATACCTGTTGCTCATCCCGGCGGCGAAGACAATGGTTAATTATTCCGGCGGTGAAGACGGTGGTTAATTACTCCGATGGTGGTCTCTCTTGGTAACGACATGTTCATCCATAGAAAGGCCCGATGTTGAAATTACTGGTGGTCTTTTCTTTTTGTTGAAATTACTGGGACTACATGTTCTCATCATGTTCATCCATAGATTTAATTTGTAATAGCTATCAAGGCAATAATAAATATGAAATATGCGTATTAATTGTTGTATTTACCGTTTTCAGTAATGTAAATCAAGGGTTTGTTGTAATTTTCCTTGATGTAGACCAGTAATTTCTGAAATCCCCTTGGATAGACTTATAACCAATCTTAAGCAGCTTGCAAATATAATTATAAACAGAGGTTTCTTTCTTTATATTTTATCCTATCGATTGATTAAACTTAATATATATGCAGCTACAATTTGGTGTGGCCAAACTTAAGTACCTTTGGACCTATGGGTATCCCGTTACGCTCAGCTATCCATCACAAAAAATAAAAGACATGACATCATATCAAATCAAAAATATATATGGTTAATTTAAAATGAAATCAAAATTAAAACTTATGGATAAATGTGTATTTTACTTATAAGGTCGACAAGAGGATCCGTGAGATAATAAGGCATGGCTATTTCTTTCTCTCTTTCTTGACTTCTTAATTTCTTTCTTGTGTTCTTGACTTCTTTCTATTTTTCTTGAAATATGATAGTACTATTCGTGGCACTCGGAGATTACAGTTGAAGCTTAGTGTTGGAGTTCATTGGTACGTGTGCAAATTTTTTTTTTTGAGAAATATCTTTGTGAATGTGCAAGTTGTAATGTGAACTATTTTGTTGTTTGTTAGTGGAGAGTTGAGCTCAATAGGTGTGATCCCACCTGAGATGCGGGATGTTGGGTTGTGTGCTGGTAGTTTAGAATTGATGCATGTGTTAGCGAATTGTTTTGTTGTTTGTTAGTGGAGAGCTGAGCTCAATAGGTGTGATCCTGCCTGAGACGCGGGATGCTGGATTGTGTGCCGGTAGTTTAGAAATGGTGCATGTGTTTGTCAATTGATTTGTTGATTGTTAGTAGAGAGCTGAGCTCAATAGATTTGATCCTGTTAATATACTATTGTTTCTATTTATTTGATGTCGCATATATAATTATTAGTATCAAAAAATGAGAAATGTTCAAATCACAAGGGTTATGCTGTCGAATTTTTTCCAATTCGGGTGGCTGAGTGATTAATATTTGCCTTGTAAAAAATGGATCGTAGTTGGATGTATGACCGGCTGAATCCTGGTCAGATGGGATTGAGACAAGTGTTTATTGATGGGGTTCATGAGTTAGTTAGGAAAGCTAAGGAACAATGTAACACCTTGATTTTTATATATAGTTTTTATTGATTTTTAATCCTATTTAATTTAATTAAAATTATTTAATTAATGATTTTTGGGATCTTGAGGTGAGGATAGTGATAGTAATATCTTAGATTTATTTTAGAAGAGTCAAGAGTAGCCAAGTTCGCAAAACTGAGTTTTTGCGGGAACCGCATTCTCTCCTGATGCGGGGATAGGGTTCAGTATTTTTCTGGAGGTCATTTTTATTCCAAAATAAATTTTTAACAAACCAAAAATGGTTCTTATAATATTTGTGATTTTTAGAAATTTTTCTGGAAATTTTTCAGAAAAACTTTATTTTACCCGCGTTTGGTGCTTTACGGGTAAACCGGGCGCAACCGGGACATGAAAAATAGTCCAAAAATTTAGTTTTGGATTTCTAATTTTTTCTATGACATATTCAAATCATAAAATTTATTCCACATGATTTTACTCATTTTAGAAAAATATTTATCTAAAAAGGGGGTTCGAAAACTACGGGTTTTTACCGCTTCGAACTACCGATTAAACCCTAACTTGATGGGACTTAATCCCACCATTTTTATGGTCAGATCTGGGCGCATGAGGGGCTGATCCAAGTCTAAAAATTCTTCCAAAAGTCAAATGGTCAATTAGGGGTTGATTTTGAATTTTCCCAAAATTAGGTGAGAGAGGTATGGCTCCCAACCACCAAAGCATGCAAGCCCATACCTCCCCCATGCCTTCCCTTGCTCAGCCGAATTCTACTAGGGAGAGAGGAGAGAAGAATTCACTTTCACTTCATCTTCTCCACTTGAATCATACAAACTCCATTTTCTCTCCATTTTTCCAAGTTTTTCCATACACAAAAAGACCAAGTTCTATTGAGATTTTCCATACCCAAGCTTCACAAAAAAGGTTTGGATCATCATTCTAATCCATAAACTTCTTTCATTTTTTTCATTTCTACCACTTTCATGTTTTTCATTTCTACCACTTTCATGTTTCATGAAAGCTTGAGTTCTTCATTTCACTAAAAGTAAGCTTTTCTTTGGTTTAGGTTCACTCCATTGGAACCTACAAGCTTGAAAACTATCTTGGATCTATTTTCCTTCAAGATTTGAGTAAGTATTCATCTTCTCAAATTTCTACTCTTTAGGGTTTCTTGGGTTTCATAAAACTCATATTCCTATGGTTGTATTTTGGTGTATTTTGTAAAAGGTAAATTTTTCTTAAGTGTGGGAACATCAAGGTGTTGAGTAGACCACTTGGTGTTGGTGTGGTGTGAAGGAGGTGATTTTGGAGCTAGCCCATTTTCAAGTCTTCAAGAGGTAAGGGGATTTTTCTCAATAAGTTGGGAGGGTTGTGTATGTGTGTGATTATGTGATTTTGTTCTTGATGATGAACTCAAAGACTTGAGTTTTCATATTGGTTGTTGAATGATTTTTCATTCTTTAGTAATATGTATTTTTATATATTTATGTACATGAGTGAAAGTATGATTTTGGTTGAGGCATGATAATTTTTGATAAGCCTATGTGTTGTTGGAAAAAAATCATATGTATGATTTGGAGTGATTTGGAATGCCTAAGTGTATGTTTGATTTATGGCTTGGTGGTGTTTTTGCCTAAATTGATGAATATTGATTCTTGGATATTTCACATGATTTAATTCTATGTGATTGGGATTGGTTTGAAAATATTTGACTAAGTGTGGTAAGAGGAGTTAAAAACTTAAATGAAAAAGTTTTACGAATGAAAACAAAGAAATTAATTAGGATTCAAGATAACACTTAATTGGATAAATTTCAAAAATACAAAATTCTGGAATTTTGGGCATGAAATCGAAAGTCTGGGCACTTTGGGCCAAAAGTATAATGTTATAAAAGTTCGGGGGTAGAAAACGTGAAGACTGGACGCAGAGACTGGACGCAGGAATTGGACGTTTTGGGGTCAAAATGAAATTTTAACAAGTTATGTGGTTTTTAATAATTAATAAGAAGTGAGAGGAAAAATAATAAGAATTAGAGAGTTAAAGTTAAAGAAGAACTTTAATTTCAAAGAGGAATTTTCCATAAAACTTACTTTTTTTTTAATAATATTACACGGTATTGGAAGAGAACCAATACGTGGCGAAGATAAAAGTCTTAAGGACAATAATATTACACGGTATTGGAAGAGAACCAATACGTGGCGAAGATATAAGTCTTAAGGACAAATATATTACACGGTGTTAGGTGAAAGCTAACACGTGGCGATGAAAAACCCTAAGACGAGGGACTGAATTGATTGTGGTTGCAAATATACTGTCATATGCATTTGAGATATTGGCTTTTACCAGGCTAGCATTTATTGCTATGATGAGAGCACACAATCCTATGCGGGGATTGTAAATAAGTATGTCTGACTATAAGTCTTTGAGGGCATCCAGGTTACGAAGTTCTCAATGGCCTTGAAAGGAATTCCCCTGTGCCGAGACGAGTCGTAATACCCAGCTTGGATGATCCTGACCAAGGCTATCTTATTTATGATGTGGTGTACGACGTAGCACAATGGGTCTGTACCGAATAAATGACAAACGAGGGCCGAGAGTGAAGGTCAGTTTGCATTAATGATAGGTATACGATTCCGCCATATCGCTCTACTTAGTTGAGGAAGTCTCCATGGAGCAGTGCACCGATGTATTAAAGAGATTTTGAAGTGACATGCATTATGCTAGAGTGCTATTTGTGTGTTTGACGGTGTGTTTAATTGGATGATGTGCTCTCTTTTGGTGTATGAATATCTTAGAGAAAGATTTGCGAAAGAGTAGCTATATATATTCTTGGAATGTATTATGTAGTATTTTCTTTTTCGTATACATCCTTTCAGTGGATTTCAACTTGTGCAAAGAAATTCACCCTTGCGTGTTTTTCTGTTATTTTATTAACGTTACGTGTAGATGGCCACTTCGAGACCTCTGATAGCCCGAGTGAGGGAGTGCTTTCGGCCTCGTGAGGCCGATGGTGGGGGATGGACTTACGATCCCATCTCCCAATGGGCCACTGTGTCTGGACACGTGGTTAGGACTAGAGGAGGGGTGTTGAGCCCCGAAGAGGTTTTGGAGAGGGACATGGTATTGGACGTCTATATACCCATCGAGAGGATGCGCTACTGGCTGGGAGATGCACCCTTTGCACACAGTATCACTTTGGAGAAACGGGAGGCCAGAGTTCCACCCACGGCGCAGCCTAGGAGAGAGGCGAGGGAGGATCAGAGGCCTACACGTCAGCGGATAGCCGAATCAGTATCGAACCGTTGTCGTCTGATTCGTCGCACTCCAAGGAAGAGTTCCTTGGAGAGGGCAAGCTTACCAAGGATGGCTCCACCAGTGACACCGGTTCTATCACCCGAGACTGTGAGACCTACACTTCCTGTTCCACCCGTCGCACCTTCTGGACGTTTGGTGCGCTGTTCTTCTAACACTTCTGCCGAACCTTCGGGACTCGTAGATAGAGGGAAGAGGAAGGTTAGAGACGAGCCAGATCGTGTACTATTCGAGGTGTCCGAGGTTGAGGAGGACCCCGAGGAGACGTCATCGTCTTAGGCCTGTAGAGGTGGGGGTGTCTAGTGCTAGGTTGTAGAGTGTCTGTTAGCGACCAGCCTAGGTTTGGGATGTACATGTTCAGTGTCGTGTATTGGACACACTTTTTGATTTATTGTTTTCCTAGGTTTAGCTTTGTCGTTTTATTTTTCTTCGCGTCATGATGATGTATTTTGGCCACTATGTTGCGGGCGCAAGACTTGTGTATATTGACATGATGATATATATATATGTGTATGATGTTTCTTTTCTTCTGAGTTTCAGGATGGCTAAATATGATGTGAGATATCTTTTCGGATAAGATTCTTTTAAAAAAAAAATTAGCCACCAATTTTGGTAACCTTAATTTATGAAAGACGCTTTTTCCGCATTAAGTTTTAGTTTTTCACGTGACGTTCCTTGTGGGAAAAAGGGGCGTTACAAACAACCCTACTATTTGCCCGAGAGAGAGATTAGGTGTCCTTATTCAAAGTGTAAGAGTGTGGTGATTTTGACTGAGGGTGAGGTGAAAGAGCACCTATATAGGTTGGGATTCCAGCCAAACTATTGGATCTGGTCTATGCATGGAGAGGTTAGGGACATAAATAATGACTTAGGGGAAGAGTCAAGCAGTAGTGGGTTTGTTGATACTGAAGATCATTTTGAAGCAATGCATGAAATGGTGCATGATGCATGTTTTGTCCCATTGTATGGAGGTCCTAATGTTAGAGGTAATGTGGGAGTTGAGTCAATATTCAACGAGGAAGAGTTGCCAAATCCAGAAGCTCAGCGTTTCTATGATATGTTGACTTCTGCTAATAACCCCATTTACAATGGAGCCACCGAATCCAAGTTGAGTATATCTGTTAAGCTTTTGGTTGCTAGATCTAACTGGCATGTGTCCCCAAAAGTGTATAGACTATTTTGTGCAAATGTTTGTTGATGTAGCTCCATCAAAACATTCTTTGCCTAGAAGTTACTACCAAGCAGCGAAGTTGGTGTCTAATTAAGTTGGGGTTGAAGGCCAAGAAGATTGATTATTGTGTGAATGGATGCATGCTATACTACAAAGAAGATAGCAATTTATCTAAGTGTAAGTTTTGTCAAGCTACAAGGTATGTTCCTCGAAGAAGTGGAATGGGAAGGTACAAAGATATTCCAGTTAAGTGAATGTTCTATTTTCCTATCATTACTGGGTGACAAAGAATGTATGCTTCAAAAGAAACTACTTCTGAAATGAGATGGCATTATGAAAAGAGAAATGATTTGAATGTTTTGCGTCATCCTTCCGATGGGAAAGCGTGGAAACACTTTGACGATGTTTATCCTGATTTTGCCTCTGAGCCAAGAAATGTAAGACTGGGTTTATGTGCTGATAGGTTTACGCCTTACATTCAAGTATCTTCCTCTCCATACTCATGTTGGCCAGTAGTAGTCACACCTTACAATCTTCCCCTTGAAATGTGCATGACCAAACCTTACATGTTTTTGACCTGTCTTATTCCTGGTCCATCTAACCCGGAAGCAAAGATAGATGTATACTTGCAACCTTTGATTGATGATTTGCAATTATTGTGGAACCATGGTGTTTTGACTTATGATATCTCCACAAAGAAAATTTTTCTCATGAGAGCGAGCTTAATGTGGACAATCAATGATTTTCCAGCGTATGGATGTTATCTCGATGGGGAACACAAGGTAAGTTGGCATGCCCTTATTGTATGGAGCACACAAAAGCTTTACCCTAAAATTCTATGGTAAAAATTTTTGGTTTGACTGTCATCGCCCGTTCTTGCCAGCTGATCATTCTTTTAGAAGAAGCAAAAGGGGTTTTAGAAGAAATAGGGATGAGAAGGATGGTCTTGAAGTGGCATCTAGCGTCACAAGAAGGGGGGTTGAATTGTGACCTCTTGAAACTTTCCAACCTGTGATAACAAATACATCACTGATGTTTTACTCAAGTGGAACACTTGGTTATCAGAGGATGGTTTAGAAGGTTAGCTTTAGTGATGAGAAGGTTAGCTTCATGCTCAGAAGGTTAACCCATGATGCCTATGGCATGCATGTGTATGAACATGTAATGATCTTCTAAGTAAACTTAGAATAACCATTCTCATCTTTAGAAGATAGTTTAAGTCTTTTATTGTGTAGAGAATAATTGAATCTTTTATGATAAAAAGCTTTGATGTTATGCATGATGTAAAGCTGAGAAGATTCATTTATTAAGAATGTATTCAATATTCTACTGTTAAGAATGTTCTGATTAATACTTCAGAATCTTCAAGACATAACTCAGAATGTTTATAGGTGCAACATTCTGAAGCTAGATTTTCTTTGAAAAACTTTCATCTTGAAATCATGAATACTGATATTTTGTCTTCTGAATATAAAAGGTTCTCAGAGATTTAAATGCACATTCAGAAGATGAGAAATCTTGTTCTATATTTGAAAGATATTGTTGTTCAAAAGATTCTGCACTTTGAGAAGGTTGTTGTGCAGGAAACTTCTTAACAGTATTTTAATGCACCAATCTCGTTTCATAATTTTCTAAAACTTCTTAACTTGATATGTAAATTGTAACATCTGTTTTTTTTATTAACTGTTTAATTTCTGTTTTATATGAATTTTTGCGATATAAATATTTTGAGACTTATTTTTAGCTTAAAAATAGTATTTAAATATGCATGTTTAAAAATACTTATGAAAATGGTCAATTTTCAGCTTCCGTCAGGTCTAGTCACTATATCCGTTTCTTTCTTGTTCTGTCTTTTTTTTGTTTTATATGAATTTTTGTTCCATAAATGTTGTGTGATTTATTTTTAGCTTAAAATTAAGAATAAAATACACATATTCCAGAATACTTCTGAAACGGTAGTTTTTCAATTAACATCGGGCCTTCACAAAAGTTGAGTGTGTTAAAAAAACCCAATAAATAAACTTCCTTCACAAAAGTTGGTTCTTTTAATATTTTTGATTTTCTGAATTTTTTCTGGGATTTTTGGAAAACTTTCAAAAAATTACAGAAAATACACTAAACGGAAGCGTATATCATAAAAATCTCATTTCACAGTGTTAATTTCATGACAAAGTCCATAAGCATTTTATATTTTATTTTTAATTAATTATTTCATGATTTTAGAAATTATTTCTGTGTAAGTTTTGAAAACCCTATTTTTCTGCATTTTTCGAGGTTATAATTGTAACGATAAAAACCGAAGAGTTTGCATTATCAATAAATTTCAAAAATGGATGCCATGAAATTATTTAGACTTGTCATGGCATTTTCTAGCATTCTCATTGGTTCTCATCATTTTTAATTAATTATTTCAATTTTTGATTTATGAAAAATCCATTTTACCCTTGATTTTTATCCTTTTTCACTAAAACCCTAGGGGTAAAAATGGAAACTCACCTTCCTCCTTCTTCCAGCCATTTTGGCCGCCATTCTCTTGTCAAGTGGGGGAAGATATTTGTCTAAGTTGCTTATGAGTCATGGGTGTTGGCCAATGGGATTTGTGATAATTAATTTTGGATTTATTTAAATTGAATTATGGTTAAGTTAAATCAAACTATGGTTGCTCTTATAATCACCCCCTTGCACGAAATTTTCTCTATAAATAGGGGGGTTGCTCTTCATTTTCTTCATCCCTCACTTGAAGCAAATCTCACTCAAAAACTCTTTCTTTCCTTTATTGTTTTCTTTAAGTTTTCTTTGGTTTTCTAACAAACCTCTTGTGTTTTTGTTCTAGTGTTTATAGATTTTCTTCCTTTGTTCTTGAGGCCAAGGTATGGGAAAATTCTTCTTAAGTTGATTTGATCTTGTTTTGATGAGTGTTTTGTGTTTTGGTTGTTTATAGTTTTAATTAATTGTTATTTATTTGTTTTATTGTTTTACAACTTTATTTAAATTAGTTAATGCTTTATTTTATTTAAGGTTTAAATATCTTTTTCGTCCCTGTAAAATGACCGAGTTTCATTTTTCGTCCTTGTAAAAATTTTTGTTTGTTTGTGATCCCTGTAAATCAAAAAATTTTATTTTTAGTCCCTGCAAAATTGTTTTAGTCCCTGTAAAATTTAGATCATGTTGAATTAGTCCCTGTAATATTTAGATAATTGCCAAAGTAGTCCTTGTAAAATAAATTTAATAGGGACTAAAAACAAAATTGTTCACATATTACAGGGACTAATTCAACATGATCTAAATTTTACAAGGACTAAAACAATTTGGAGGGACTAAAAATAAAACTTTTTGTTTTACAGGGATCACAAACAAACAAAAATTTTTACAGGGACGAAAAATGAAACTCAGTCATTTTGCAGGGACGAAAAAAGTATTTAAACCTTTATTTAAAATGTGATTTTATAAATAGTAAAGTTATAATGCCCAATTTAATTATGAAGTTTAGTAATTCTACCATTACGCTGTCGAAATTTTAAATATAAAGGCTTGATCACTCAGTGGGCTATGCCTCCGTGATCAACAAATCTAAGAATTGATAAAATTGAACCTCTGTAGTTCTTTTGGCTAATGGAGAATACTGTGGTTGGTCAGGCATGAGAGTACATCTTCGGTGTACTGTCACGTCGGGCTCAGGAGTCGTATCTCTATTAGACATTAGTACGTTGAGAAAGTGATTAAATACGCTAAAATTTCCGAATCAGTGCTTTCTACCATTTCCATGTTCTGTTTTCGAAAAAATATATATACAGGCTGACTGGGCAAAATAATTTAATAGTAATGGGTTCTCGGTGAACTCTACTGTTATGTTATGTGGTAGAAATTCCTGGTTTGAAGTTCTGTTATATATAAAAACTTGTGATTTTTACTGTTTATATACAAACTGATGGTTGGGTAAAGGTAGTTTATTTGTATGGATCTATCTAGGAAAGACAAAGGTCATTGAAAGGGCCTAAAAGCTCACTTGATCTTTCCTGGGAACCATACCGATGTGCTATTTTCCCTATCCTAGGGAGTTTGTATATACGTGGCGAAGATTACTTGATCAGCGTCCAACGGGCTTTCTCAAAGAGAATGAGTTTAACTTATGATTTTTATTAATATTATTACAGTTATGGTTAGTTACCGCAGTCGGCTCTGCCGCCGAGTGGCTATTCCATAGCAATTTTTTCCAAAAACGAGAAATAGTCACTTACCGATTAAAAATGAACTTCAGTTGAATAAGCATTAATTTCTTCTCTCTTGATCAATCCCGGCAGCTTTGCCCCGTTTTAATATTTTGTTATTGCTTTGATCACTTTTATTTTATACCGATTCATTTTCGGGTAATCAACGCAGTTCGGCTCTGCCGTGGTGTGGTTAATCTTAAAATAAATGAGTAAAACCGGAAAGCGTAATACAACAAATAAGTTTCAAGAGTTATTTCTGTGTTGATAGAATAAGAGTATTCTATGTGTTTTTGTATTATGAGATATAATACAGTAAAACAGAGAGAGTTTTACAAGAGAATTTATATGCAGTTTGCATGGTCTTTACATATAGTGTTTTGAGCATACACTCCAGATTGGGGTTGAGAATAGAGTTATTCTATGTTTTGTTTGCATTGAATATAAAGTAATTTATTCTCTGCATCATTTGCATAAAGAGTTTTGAGCATTACAACCCGATGTAGTCAGGTTGGGAATATAGTACGGTTGGGCTACAATTGCCTTCTGGGTTTATCCAGGTTTCGATTGTCTTATGTGGCTGAGTTGGTGAATACCCTCGAGCCGAGACGAGTTGTATACCCAACTTGGATAAATCTGACTGGCTTACTTATTCATAAATTGGTATTAAGTAGTAAATGTTAGTACCCGGAAGTTCAGATTGGGCTGTCTGGTTATTCTGTTAGGTTTGCTACAGCCGATTGCTCAAAGGCGTTGAGGTCGGTAAAGTCTCCTTGGAGCATTACACCGGTGTGTTTTGAGAGAAATAGAAGTGACATGCATCAATATTTCTGATTAAGTGATATTCTACTGAGTTGTGACGTGCATGTCATGTTCTGTGTTTGTCTGTACTTCTTTGAAAGTGATATATTCTGTGTTTGACTGTACTTCTTTGAAAAGTGATATCTTCTCCGTTTATCTGTGCTTCTGTTAAAGTGATATGTTCTGTGTTGACTGTACTTGACATAAAGGTGATGTGTTATGTGACAAAAGATATATTTAATATATATATATCTGTGTTTGTGAGATTTTAAAAGCATACCATATAAATGTTATATTTCTTGTGTTATCATTCTTAACTTGTGTAAGTTTCTCACCCTTGCCTACTTTCCATGTTTTGTTCATATGTGGTTGAGTAGATGATGTTTCCGAGAGTTAGATCAGGTACGGGTTGGAGGTTTGGTAACCATCTTTTCAAGGTGGAGGAGAGGAAGTTCTACTCCGACTTAGAGGAGAAAGATGAGGAAGGTGCCAACTCTGGAAGCACCGTTCATATATTTTTATGGAAAGCGTAGGAAGCCAGTATGGAGAAGTACCCTTCGTTTTAGAGTAGGAAGGATGTGTCTGTTATCCTACCTGCGGATGTGGACGGTTAATCTGGGTAGATGTTAGAGATTGAACCTGACTTTTATATTACTTAGTAGCTTTTTATTTCTGTCATTTTACTTACATTTTCTTTTAGTTTTCTTAGAGTTTCAACAACTTTTTGATATACAGCGTAGGAAAACACCACGCTTGTACTGATATAAACTCTTTTGATATATATACTTGAGGAGGTTGCTTTTACTTCAGTGTTTCTTCTAATACTATTCTTATTTTACCTCACAATGGAAAGGAAAGAATGGACTCCCCATTCTTCTCATCTTTTCAAAAGGCAAAAATTTTATTCACATTTTTTTGGAAACAAAACTCTTTTTAATTCGAAAGGTTATTAGAAATATTTTTCTGAAAATACTTGTTACTATGGTGTAATATCCTTTTTGGAGAAAGGGTATTGCATAAATCATTTGAACTGAGTCAAGATGTATTTGACAAATTGTAGAGTTCATATAGTTCAAATATGCAGATTAAAACAAGTTAAGCATGTTAAGAATATTGACAGAACATTTTGAGAATGAACAGAACATTCTCAGAACGAGCAGAACATTCTGAGTATGAGCAAAAGATTCTGAGTATGAACATGCTGATGTGAAATATAAATGAGTAAAGGTAAAGAAGATTTTGCACAGTTATTTTATCCCGGTTCACCCATCAACTTTCAGGCTACGTCCAGTCCCACACTCAGTGAGATTTTCCATTATGCAAATGACTTAATACAAGTATTCTTTCCTTTGCCTCTTCAGGCACATACACTTAGTATTCTTTCCCAAGCCTCTACAGGCTTCAAGTATTCTTTCTCAAGCCTCTCCAGACTCACTAAGTATTCTTTCCCAAGCCTCTCCAGGCTTCAAGTATTCTTTCGTTGCCTCTTCAGGCATTCACGTAGTATTATTTTTCCTCAAGCCTCTACAGGCTTCATACAACACATATTTTTTATTTCCAAGCCTACACAACAATTTCCTTACCCCAAACCTCGCCTAACCCAACTAGTTTGAGAGGACTCTCATCTCACAGATGATAAATAATGTGTTTGTGGTTGGAATACAACTTCACGACCCTCTTTGAGTGGATTACCAGTGAAGTACAAAATTGTGGTCACTCCTTAACATTCTTTTTGATATGAGAATGTGTTTCCCTAATATGAGAATGTTTTTTCTTGGTGTGAGAAGGTTGCTGGAGTGGGAAGGATGAAGAGAAATGATCTTCAAATCATGTTTCTGCGTGTATGATCTCTCTCCTTGCGTGTATGATCTCTCTCCCTCATGTTTTGCAGCTGCCTTTTGTGTTTAAGTACTGTTCCCAAGTCAATATAGTCGTTATATGACCGTTGGAGACCTTTTGTGGCAGTCTACAGTGTTACAACTGTCTTCTCGTACTTGTCTGAGAAGCTGTCAAACTTTATAGCTGTTATCGCAAACATTCTGATGAACCTTCTGACGAACATTCTGATGAACATTCTGATGATCATTGTGAGGTTTCTTCTGCTAAGGGTTTTGAGCAGATTTATGCAGCTTCTAAGGGGATATTTGATGAAGCTTCTGAGAATGTTCTGATGTAAACCTTCTGGTGAACATTATGATAACTTTCTTAGCTATCAAATGTGTTCTTCTTCTTGATATTTCTTAAGCTTCTATCTTTAAAATGTGTGAGAACACTTGTACCTTAGATGTGGTGGTACTTCTTTTCTTCAGAACTTCCTGTAGAACCTTCTGATAGTTGACATATGTTGTCTTCAGAGAAGGTTTAGCAAGTCTTCTGTTCTTGACCATTCTTTGACTCTGAGCAACCTTCTGGTTTTTTTATAAGCCTTTCATTTCTGACTTTCTCATTTCTTTCTCAGGTCATTGACTATCCACATCATGCTCTTGTACTTCTCGAGTCTTGGATGTCTTGTCTTTGGTCTTTGAGAATGTTCATGTTGGTGCACTTGATTCTTCTGAGAATGTTCATAATTCTGAGCTCATATGAACATTTTGTCTTGTTCTTTCTTGAACATTCTGTACTTGAACATTCTTGACCTTGAGCAATATTTTGTTTTGAGATATTCTTTATGTCTGACTTTCTTATCATTCTCCCAGTATATTGATCTTCCATACAACATGTTTGTGCTTATGATATCTTGGAAGTCTTTGCTTTGGTCTTGCAAGGTGTTCATGTTGGTGTACCTTGAATCTGCTGAGAATGTTGGTTGTTCTAAGTCTTTTGAAAATTCTGAACTTGTTTCTTCTGTGAGACTTGAACATTCTTGATCTCATATAAGCTTCTGATAAATACTACAGACTTTCATGAATGAGCTTTCGATGTTTCTGTAGTAATCTTCTGATGTGATGAACAAGCTTCCAATATTGAAGAACGTTCTGAACTAAGAACATTTTGAACTATGAAAGTCCACAGAGGCTTGTCTTCTAAACATTCTGAGATTAGAAAAGATTCAGTGAATTCCTTCCTCTTGAACATTATTGGCTAAGAGCAACCTTCTGCTCTGAGAGTCTTTACACCATTAACTTTCTCATGATTCTCTCAGAGCAGTAACCTTCCATTTGACATATTTGCACTTCTTGAGCCATGGAGGTCTTTACTTTGTTTGTGTAGAATGTTCATACTATGGCGTGCCATGAACCTTTTGAGAATGTCCCTTGTTCTAAGCATTCTAATCATTCTGAGATTGTTCTAACTGTGAGGCTTGAACATTCTGATGGTGTACCTTGTAGGCACTTTTTGACATTCTTGTTCTTATACAACATTCTCAAGCACACCATTAGTAGATCACCATTCAGAACATTTATTATTTAGTTCAGAAGGTTTGTTGTCATTAAAACCATATCCTAAAGGGTTTTGGAGTCAACATTATCCCCCTTTTTGATGATGACAAACCTTTATGAACAAATTATAAGATTTCTGGACAGATATATAAGATATGCAGAAATGTAATTATATTCAAGGTGAAACAACAAGCTCCCCCTGAACTTATGCATTAAGTTCTCAACAATATATATTTATGCATTTCAGCACATGTTATTTCTACATTCAATAATTTAAACTCAATGTATATAACAATGACGTGTAGAGTTTAATCAAACCATTCAGAAGCATTCAGTTTAATATATTTGTTCAGATCTTCACTCTCTCCCCCTTTTGGCATCAATCAAAATAAGGGGGTGCCATGACATTATTGTTGGTCACTTATCATATAACCATTTCCTCTCCCCTTGTCAAGGTTTAGGGTTTTGAACTCAGCTTTCATAGAAGGTTTCCCTAAAGGATTACCAAAAGGTTTCTTTGGTAAATGTGGAGGAATTTCCAAGGTTCTTTGAGACTTCATACTCACATGTACTTTTTCAACATATTCAAACTAAGATAGAGAAAATGATATGTCATCTAAAATCTCTTATCCTTTTCTTAGCTTGAGATAGAATCATGTCTATATTCTTATCATCCCTCTCTTTGAAGATCATCTTCAAATGCTTCGGTTCTTATAGAAGCTAAAGGTATATCCTCATAGGCTTTTAAAAATCTTTCTCCTTTTATGCTTTGGCTTCTATGAAGGGTTTAAAATCAAGAACCTACTTAGTAGATGTTTCTACTTTCATGAAAGTTCAGATTACTCCCCCTGAGTTTTCTGAGAGGAGAATTCTTTCTCCTCTAAACCTTAGAAGGTTTATTTCCTTTCTACTTTCTTTCTTCTTTTGCTTTCAACCTCAAGTTTCTTCCATTTCTCCCCTTTTCTTTGTGAAATGGATGAGGTATAAAGAAAGAAAGAGGCATTTCTATAAAGGGGTCTCCTTTAGAGTTGTTCAATGAGAAGGATATAGATTATAGGGCATTGTCATCCTAGAAGTACTTTTAAGCATGAGTTAGGAATCTACCCATTCTCTAAATAGAAGGAATCAATTGATTTCTATGAATAGCTCAATCCTTTGAGTAGTCCTCTAATGCTATCATTCTTTCTCTCAATAGAGATTTCCATTGTCCTTTTGGATGTATGAGTCTTTGTAGACTTTGAACAATTGCATTCATTCAAGCATATCATACTCCAATATGATTTCTCACACTTAAATTGCAAGAAGGGTATCTATGACTCTCTTCATGATCTCTTTGATAGGGTTCAACCAATCAAATACCCTTGTTTCCACTTTGCATTTGTTAAAGCTCCTTTTTAGTCTTTCTAATGAATTAACAAGCATATTGCCTTAAGAGCACCCAAAGTACAGTAGATGAACACTAAGCCCTTTTTGCCTCTCATGCCTTGACTAGCCTATAATTGCTTGGGTACGACTATAGGTGACTAACCACTTGATCATAATATGTATCAAACTTAATTTCAATTATGGTAGTCTGATCCTATGCATGTTTGTGACAACTTAAATGATCACAAGAATTGTGCAGAATATTGCTACATACCCCAAGCTATTTTTCTTGCATATACTTAGGCTAAGTTTCACAAGAATGTGTGTCTTTTCAAGGATCAAGTTGTGCAAAACTTTTTGATTACTTACTAGCCTTTGTTACACTTTACAAGATTCATCTTAAGCACTTTGAAAGCAAGTATCACAACTACATTTTTCTGCAAGAACAACTCATTATGCAAAAAATTTCATTTCTAGTCCTTAACTTGCTCATATCTCTCCTTTTTGGTTTCATAACTAGTAAGTGCTATACTAGAGCTATGAGATAACCTCAAAATTGCATTTTCTTGTTTAGAGTAAGTCAAATATCATTCCAAGGACACACTTATGCATAACTTATCTTTGATAAACTAGAATAGTAATTTTCACATCATTGAACCTCACATTTTGTTATTGAAACTACTAGTTTGGTATGGACAGTCCAATTATAGCAAATCTTGTTGAAATCCTTTCAAAGTTCATCCTTATCCTTTGGTAATCATTTCAAACTAGATGAACAAGGATTCATTAAAGAAACCATATCAGAATCTTCACTTTTGCAAAGCAACATTTGCATTCCTTCGCTTAGGCTTCTAGTTGGTTAAGGGCTACTTAAAATATGCAAACCATGTCTGATTCTTCTCAAACCTTACACCAAAGCCTACTCATGCGTCTACGACATGTAGAGATCAGATATATCATGAAAAACACACTACATGCTAAACTCTTGTACACACCTAAAATTGCCTAGTCTTAATGATCAAAGCACAGACTTTTGTCACTTTTCTTGCTCTAAATATTTGGTCTATTGTGTTCCAATTCTAATAGGCTAACTCATATCCTTAAAGGCTTTGTTTAACACTAAGAACCAATTTCATATTCTGCATAAACAGAATTTGTGCAGCAATACAATTAAGATGCACAATTAGGCTTATATCTTGCCTTAGAGGAGTCAATTTGCACTAAACAGTTTGGTTCACTTAAGACCACATTCTATCCTTGAAAATCCCCAAAGGAAAACATCATGCAGTATGTGGATCACAAATATGCACAAAGATCTCATATGTTCAAATAGCATATTTATTAGTCCTTTAGAACTTGATAGTGCATTGATTACTTTGGCATCTAACTTGTGATTATCTTACACCACTAAGTCCTATAAACATCCACATGTAGAGGCATATTCAAATAATAACACAAGTAGATGCACACTCAACCCGTAAGTCACATATAGATCACACCATTTATGATAATAAGGTCATTCAACAGATATTGAGTGAAGTGCGTACCTTATTGAATGGTCCTTCATTTGATGCTTGATTCACAATGTATAAGAGCAATAGGTTGCAGTTGATCCATGTTATCCATTTGAAGTTGAGATAGCATTTGTATTTTACTTCCTTGCCACTCATGTAATAGGAGCAGCTTCAAGTAATTTGCAATATTTATTCGTGCTCCTTTCTCTGAACTTCATCTAGCAATCAATACTATATGTATGCCTTTATCCTTATCAAGAACTGTTGATGAATGCATAGAAGTTGCAATGGATTTTGCTTCTTTCAACTCGGGAATCTTCTAAGCATGTTTATTCTCTCAGAATTATCACTGCATATCTTCTTAGTGATATTGGAGATTTTGTCATTAAGATAGATTTGTGCCTAAACAGTGTGATGACAACTCTGCCTTTTGAGGACATATTCGTGCAGTTTGGCTTCCTTAGAAGGTTCTTTAGCAACCTTCTTAGAAGGTCGATCCTTCTGTTCCTCAGGCATATGCTTGAATGTTGATTCTCCAAGAGAACCAATGACGGTAGATAGTTCAGGAGGAATGTTAGGAACCATTTGAGAGAGTCTATGTTGCAAGAAGGGTGTGGATGCATACTCATCAAAGATAGGAGAGGAGATGAGATCATTTCGTAATCAAATGTTCTTGCTCTTGCTAATTTTAAAGGTGTGGTAAACACATTCTTAGCAGCAACAACTTCTTGCATGATTCCCTTGCCATTATCATCTTTCTGGATAAAGATTTCCTCATGAGCAACAATGGGCACACCACTTTTCCTCTTTTGCTTCTTTCTCCATCTCCTCTTCTCCTTTGTCCTTTGGAGTTTCTTCTCCCTTTTCAGATTTTGCAGCATCTCTATAAGATATCCTCAATTCTGCCAGAATGTTGACAGTTTGTGCAGTGATGAGATCAGAAGGTTGAGGATGTTTCTCAGAAGGTTCTACTTCAACCTTCTCAGAATCTTCTTGCTTCTTAGAAGAGGCAACATTCTCTGCTGACTTAGAAAACATGTTTCTTTCCTCAGTTCTTCCTTCTTCTTCCTTTGAACCTCTTGATCAGGTTCACTTTGCTCTTCTTGAACTTCTTCAGTAGGTTCATCTTTCTCTTCCTCTTGAACCTCTTCAGAAGGTTTATGTTTTTCTTCTTATTGAACCTTCTCAGGTTCATCTTGCTCAAAACCTTCTTGAGCAGGTTCCTCCATTAGCTCTTCTTCTGCAACCATCTCTTCTAGAGACTCCTCTTCTGGATTTTGTTCTTCTCTTAGTTCCTTTTGAACCAACTGTTCTAGAGCTTTAAGCACAGTCTCTTGATCATATTCCAGAATGTTGGCTTCATCAACATTCTCTTCTTTTTCAACCTTCTCACGATCAGAAGGTTGAGGTTATTCTTCGACCATCTTCTTCTTCTCTATGTTATTCCCAAGATTTTCTTAACTTCTCAACTTCATCTTTTTAAGTCTGCAACCTTTCCCTTTTTCCATGCTTTTCATTTTTTATTCTTTTTAATAGATAGAAGCATGCTTTAATCTCTTTATCATTGATTTTTAGCATCTCTCCAAGAAGCATTGTCTTCTCTTCTTGGTAGCCAATATGATACTTCTGCGTAAGAAGACGTACAAAGCTTGAATGGATTTAAAATAATTTTTTTCAATACAATGATTTATCATGAATAGACTTTCATATTCTATCAAGTAGGCATGTGAATGATCTGATGTAAGTGAGACAATTATTGTTGAGAGAAATATAAGGCTCTTTGTAAGAAGGTTTAGCGAATTGTACCTTCATTTTCTGAATCATCATTGTCTTCCAAGAGACATATGCTTGTTGATTAATCATCTGTATCTTTCCATGTTATCATCATTGTAGTCTTCTTCTTTTTTAACCTTCTTAGAAGCTTTCTTCAGTAGATGACATTCTCATCATCCTTTGCTTTTCTCTATTCTTCTGGTTGAATATTTGTAGCTTTTTACATCAACTGCTAAAGTCTTCTTTTGTATAATACTCTTCTGAAGCATGTACATCGGTACTATGGTTGACCATCACTTCTTCCAAGATCTTTTTCTCTTCACACGGTTAAGTGTGCTCAACCCCAATAGTCGGGCTCTGATACCAATTGAAGTGGCATCTAGCGTCACAAGAAGGGGGGTTGAATTGTGACCTCTTGAAACTTTCCAACCTGTGATAACAAATACATCACTGATATTTTACTGAAGTGGAACACTTGGTTATCAGAGGATGGTTCAGAAGGTTAGCTTCATGCTTAAAAGGTTAACCCATGATGTATATGGCATGCATGTGTATGAACATGTAATGATCTTGTAAGTAAACTTTGAATAACCATTCTCATCTTTAGAAGATAGTTTAAGTCTTTTATGGTATAGAGAATAATTGAATCTTTTACGATAAAAAGCTTTGATGTTATGCATGATGTAAAGTTGAGAAGATTCATTTATTAAGAATGTATTTAATATTCTACTGTTCAGAATGTTCTAATTAATACGTCATAATGTTCAAGACATAACTCAAAATGTTTATAGGTGCAACATTCTGAAGCTAGATTTTCTTTGAAATACTTTCATCTTGAAATCATGAATACTGATATTTTTGTCTTCTGAATATAAACGGTTCTTAGAGATTTAAATACACATTCAAAAGATGAGAAATCTTGTTCTATATTTGAAAGATATTGTTGTTCAAAAGATTCTGCACTTGTGCAGGAAACTTCTTAACAGTATTTTAATGCAAAAATCTCGTTTCATGATTTTCTAAAACTCCTTAACTTGATATGTAAATCATTTGAACTGAGTCAAGATTTATTTGACAAATAGTTGATTCATATAGTTCAAATATGCAGATTAAAACAAGTTAAGCATGCTAAGAATGTTGACAGAACATTCTGAGAATGAACAGAACATTATGAGAACGAGCAGAACATTCTGAGTATGAACATGCTGATGTAAAATAAAAATGAGTAAAGGTAAAGAAGATATTGCACAGTTATTTTATCCTGGTTCACCCATCAACTTTCAAGCTACGTCTAGTCCCCACACTCAATGAGATTTTCCATTATGCAAATCACTTAATACAAGTATTCTTTCCTTTGCCTCTTCAGGCACATACACTTAGTATTCTTTCCCAAGCCTCTACAGGCTTCAAGTATTTTTTTCCCAAGCCTCACCAGGCTCACTAAGTATTCTTTCCCAAGCCTCTCCAGGCTTCAAGTATTCTTTCACGTAGTATTATTTTTCCTCAAGCCTCTACAGGCTTCTACAACACATTTTCTATTTCCAAGCCTACACAACAATTTCTTTACCCCAAACCTCGCCTAACCCAACTAGTTTGAGAGGACTCTCATCTCACAGATGATAAATAATGTGTTTGTGGTTGGAATACAGCTTCACGACACTCTTTGAGTGGATTACCATTGAAGTACAAAGTTGTGGTCACTCCTTAACATTCTTTCTGATATGAGAATGTTTTTCTCTGATATGAGAATGTTCCTTCTTGGTGTGAGAAGGTTGCTGGAGTGGGAAGGATGAAGAGAAATGATCTTGAAATCATGTTTCTGTGTGTATTGTGACATCCTGAGGCCGACGAGGGCGGGGAGTGATCGTCGGTGCAGAGAGGCACGGACAAGGAGCGGCTCCTGGCAGGCTTCTAGGTGAAGATGTACATGAATGAACCGAAATCATACCCGAATGAGAGGTATTCCGAGACTGTGCAGGTATGGGACTGTACAGTTGAGGAAAGCTTAATAGAATTGATTGGTACTACCTATACCAACAAGATGTATCTTCTTTTTGGTAGCCTATCACTTAAGCACTCCATAGTTAAGCGTGCTTGACTTGGAGCAATTTCGGGATGAGTGACCTCCTAGGAAGTTTCCTGGGAAGCATGTGAGCGAGGACAAAGCATGCTGACAAGACCCATGTTAGTGTGTGGGGAAAGTCGTTAATCCAAAAAGTAGTCGAGATGTTACAAATGGTATCAGAGCCGGTCCTCTCCCAGTACGGTATGGTTCGGGGACGAACCAAGCGGAAGCTGGTGGGCATGTGACATCCTGAGGCCGACGAGGGCGGGGAGTGATCACCGGTGCAGAGAGGCACGGACAAGGAGCAACTCCTGGCAGGGTTCTAGGCGAAGAGGTACATGAATGAACCGAAATCATACCCGAATGAGAGGTAATCCGAGACTGTGCAGGTATGAAACTGTACAGTTGAGGAAAGCTTAATAGAATTGCTTAGTACTACCTATACCAACAAGATATATCTTCTTTTCAGTCGCCTATCACTTAAGAACTCCATAGTTAAGCAAGCTTGACTTGGAGCGATTTCGGGACGGGTGACTTCTTAGGAAGTTTCCTGGGAAGCATGTGAGTGAGGACAAAGCATGTTGAAAAGACCCGTGTTGGTGTGTGGGGACAGTCGTCAATCCAAAAAGCAGTCGAGATGTTACATGTATGATCTCTCTCCCTCACGTTTTGCAGCTGCCTTTTGTGTTTAAGTATTGTTCCCAAGTCAATATAGTCGTTATATGACCGTTGGAGACCTTTTGTGGTAGTCTACAATGTTACAGCTGTCTTCTCGTACTTTTCTGTGAAGCTGTCAAACTTTACAGCTGTCATCGTGAACATTCTGATGAACCTTCTGATGAACATTCCGAGGTTTATTTTGCTAAGGCATCGGAGCAGATTTATGAAGCTTCTAAGGGGATATTTGATGAAGCTTCTGAGAAGGTTTTGAGAATGTTCTGATGTTCAACCTTTTGATGAACATTCTGATGTTCAACATTCTGATAAATTTCTTAGCTATCAGATGTGTTCTTCTTCTTGATATTTCTCAAGCTTCTATCTTTAAGATGTGTGAGAACACTTGTACCTTAGATGTGGTGGTACTTCTTTTCTTCAGAACTTCCTAAGTTATCTTCAGAGAAGGTTCATGAAGTCTTCTGTTCTTGACCATTCTTTAACTCTGAGCAACCTTCTGGTTTTTTATAAGCCTTTTGTTTCTGACTTTCTCATTTCTTTCTCAAGTCATTGACTATCTGTAACACCCTCGTTTTTAAATAGCTTCTTCAGACTTTTAATCTGTTTTAATTTATTTAAAATTATTTGATTAATGATTTTTAGATCTTGAGATGAGAATAGTGGCATCCATATCTTAGATTTATTTTAGAAGAGTCAAGAGTCGTAAAGTTTGCAAAAACTGAGTTTTTGTAGGAACCACATTCTCGTGTGATGCGGGGAAGGGTTTAGTATTTTTCTAGAGACTGTTTTTACTCCACAATAATATTTTAACGAAACAAAAATTGTTTTTAGAATATTTATGATTTTTAGAAATTTTTTAGAAAAACTTTATTTTACCCGCGTTTGGTGCTTTACGGGTAAATCGGGCGCAACAGGGAGATGAAAAATGGTCCAAAAATTTAGTTTTGAGATTCTAAATTTTTATATATCATATTTAAGTCATAAAAGTGATTTTTCATGATAGTACCTATTTTAGACAATTGTTTATCTCAAAAGGGATTATGAAAATAAGTATTTTTTCTACTTTGAACCACCAACTTAACCCTAACTTGATGGGACATAATCCCACCATTTTTGTTTGGTCTTGGCCGAGTTATTGATGCCAAGAATGTGCCCTTGAAATATCTCAAAGTCAAAGTGAGTCAAATGGGATAATTGTTTGAATTTTCCAATTAAAGAAATGGAGTAGGTAGCCAAATCAAATCAAACACATCTCACCCATACCCTCTTGTCTCTTGGCCGAGTTGATTAGGGCAATAGGAAGGGAGAGGTTTCATTTCTTCACTTCATCTTCTTCTTCTTGCAAGAAAAACTCCATTTTCTCTTCATTTCCAAAGCTTGCCTCCATAACTAAAGGTCTAAGCTTTCTTGAGTTCTAGCCATTCAAGCTTCACAAAAAATGTTTGGATGATGATTCTAATTCATAATCTCTTTTTATTTTTCCATTATCATCACTTTCATTATTTTCAAGAATCTTGTGTTCTTCATTCTACTAAGAGAAAGCTTTGTTTTTGGTTTAGGTTCATACTCTTGGAACCTATAAGCTTGAAACCCTCTTTGAACCATTTTGCTTCTAAGCTTTGAGTAAGTATTCCTCTACTCAAATTTTTATACTTTAGGGTTTGAGTATTTCATAAAACTTGCATTTTTATGGTTATGTTTTGTGTATTTTGAGTAACGGTGATTTTTGAAGTGTGGGAGCATCAAGTTTTCAAGGATACCTCTTGGTGTTTGTTTTCAAGGAGACCTCTTGTGGTTGTTCTTTAAGTAGCTTCAAGAGGTAACGGGATTTTCTCAATAAGTTGGGAAGGTTGTGTATGTGTGTGGCTATGTGTTGTATGCTTGATGATAAACTCAAAGACTTGAGTTTTCATATAGGTTGTTGAAAGAGAAATCATTCTCTTAGTAAACTCTATTTTTACATATCTATATCTTGAAGTTTTAAAGTATGATACTTGGGCGATGGATGATGATTTTTGAAATTTATGGACTCTTGGAAAAATATATCTTGTTTGAAGTGGCTTGTATGTCAAATGCCTTGTCTAGTAAATTTACTGAATGATGTTAGTGTTCATGATATGTTTAAAATGCTAAAGATGGTTGTTTTAAGTGTATGTATGTTTCATGATTTGATTATGCCTCTTTGTTTATTTAATGTATGTGATTGATTGGGTGATTTGTGTGATTAATTTATGAAGTTGGATTGTAATATTTAAAGTAGTGTAAAGCTTTAATTTATTATGATTGTGGTTGTGATTGGTGATTCGATCCACGGCATTTTCACCTAAGCATTTTGGAAGAGGATTTAGAGGACTTTAATGAAAATTTTTTCCAATGAAATCAATCTAAAATTAATTAGAATTCAAGTCAACACTTGATTAGGTAATCTCCACATAATTTTAAATATAAGTCTCCAATGGACTTCATGACCAATTTTATTTTCAAAAAGCCCTAAGTAAGTTAAGGAATTAATTGGTGAATGAAAAAGTGAAATTTCAAATTTTTAAGGGGTTAAAATGAAAACTGGGTATGTTTTGGGCCAAAATAATAAATTTCGAAAGTTCTGGTGTTAAAAAATGAAAACTTGGTGTTTTGGGCCAAAATTGTAATTTTCAGAAATTTTGGGGCTGAAACGAAAAACTGTACGTTTTTGGGTAAAAATCATAATTTTTCAGAAGTCAGGGGCTGAAGCGTGAAACCGGACATTTTAAGGGTTCAAATTTTAAATAATTAAAAGTAAATAAATTTAAGTAAAGTTTTATCAAAGTATATAACTTAAGTATTTAATTAAGACTTTTAAGTTAATCTTTTTATAATGAGAAGTTTGAAAGATAAATACTAAATTTGGTTTTAAATAAAAGCATTTAAATTTTCAAATGACTTTCATGAAAACTATTCTTAGTTTGTATTTAAAAATGTTAAAAGGTATTTCTTTTGTCAAAGCATTTAAAGATTTTGAGACTTTAAAGCAAAAGAGGAACTTAGAGAAATATTTACTATTTTGAGGAACTTTAATTTCAAAGAGAAGTTTTCTTTAAAACTTATTAAAACTTATGTTTTAAATAACATTTTTACACGGTATTGAGAGAATCAATACGTGACGACGTTGAAGTTTTGAGGACAATTAATGCTACACGGTGTTGGAAGAGAGCTAACACGTGACGACGAAAATCCTAAGATGAGGGATTGCATTAATTATCTTGTGTGTGTTTGCAAATTATACTGTCATTTGCATTAAAGACGTTGGCTTATGCCAAAATTAGAGCATACAATCCTAAGACGATGGATTGTAAATAAGTATGGTCTGTCTACAAGTCTTTGGGGTATCCAGGTTACGAAATTCTTAATGGTCTTGCATGGTGAACACCCTTGTGCCGAGAAGAGTAGTATACCCGGCTTGGATGATCCTGACCGGCTGCCTTATTTATGTTATGGTAATTAAATAGTAGCTCTACTGAATAATTGTGAGACTAGATCCTAGAGTGGACTGCGCAATTATGTTAGGTATAGTGTAACGTCCCTTTTTCCCACAAGGAACGTCACATGAAAAACTAAAACTTAATGCGAAAAATCGTCTTTCATAAAACATGGTTACCAAAATTGGTGGCTAAATTTTTTTTTAAAGGAAATCTTATACGAAAAGATTACACACATCTCATTTAGCCATCCAAAAATTCAGAAGAAAAGAAACATCATACATAAATATGTTCATCATAATGTCAAAGTACACAAACCTTGCGCTCGCAATGTATAGTTATAAACCACAACAGAGTGGCCAAACTACAACAACCTGACATCAGGAAATAAAACGAGAAAGCTAAACCTAGGAAAGCTGTAAATCAAAAGGTGTGTCAAATACACGACACTGAACTTGTACATCCCAAACATAGGCTGGTCGCTAACAGACACTCTACAACCTAGCACTAGACACCCCCACCTCTACAGGCCTAAGACGATGACGTCTCCTCGGGGTCCTCCTCAACCTCAGACACCTCGAATAGTACACGATCTGGCTCGTCTCTAACCTTCCTCTTCCCTCTATCTACGTGTCCCGAAGGTCCGACAGAAATGTCAGAAGAACAGCGCACCAAATGTCCAGAAGGTGCGACGTATGGAACAGGAAGTGTCGGCCTCACGGTCTCGGGTGATGGAAATGGTGTCATTGGTGGTGCCATCCTTGGTAAGCGTGCCCTCTCCAAGGAACTCTTCCTTGGAGAGCGACGAATCAGACGACAACGGTTAGATACCGATTCGGCTATCCGCTGAGGTGTAGGCCTCTGGTCCTCCCTCGCCTCTCTCCTAGGCTGCGCCGTGGTTGGAACTCTGGCCTCCCGGTTCTCCAAGGTGATACTGCGTGCAAATGGTGCATCTCCCAACCAGTAGCACATCCTCTCGATGGGTATGTAAACGTCCAATACCATGTCCCTCTCCAAAACCTCTTCGGGGCCCAACACCCCTCCTTTAGTCCTAACCACGTGTCCAGTCACAGTGGCCCATTGGGAGATGGGATCATAAGTTCATCCCGCACCATCGGCCTCACGAGGCCGGAAGCACTCCCTCACTCGGGCTATCAGAGGTCTCGAAGTGAACATCTACGCGTAACGTACATAAAATAATAGAAAAACACGCAAGGGTGAATTTCTTTGCACAAGTTGAAAGCCCACTGAAAGGATGTATATGAAAAAGAAAATACTACATAATACATTCCAATAATATATATATAGTTACTCTTTCGCAAATCTTTCTCTAGGTTATTCATACACTCAAAAGAGCACACAGTCATTAAGTCAAACACACATAGCCCTCTAGCGAAATGCATGTCACTTCAATATCTCTTGTTACACCGGTGTGCTGCTCCATGGAGACTTCTCTTCCTCAACTAAGTAGAGCGATGTGGCGGAATCGTATACCTATCATTAATGCAAACTGACCTTCACTCTCGGCCATCGTTTGTCATTTATTCGGTACAGACTCATTGTGCTACGTCGTACACCCCATCTCAAATAAGGCAGCCGGTCAGGATCATTCAAGCCGGGTATACTACTCTTCTCGGCACAAGGGGATTCCCCTCAAGGCCATTGAGAATTTCGTGATCTGAATGCCCTCAAAGACTTATAGTCAGACCATACTTATTTATAATCCCCACATAGGATTGTGTGCTCTAATCATGGCATAAAGCCAACATGGCAAAAGCCAATATTAGTCATGGCATAAAGCCAACATGGCAAGAGCCAATAACTCAAATGCATATGACAGTATATTTGCAAACACAATCAATACAATCAATGTGGTCCCTTGTCTTAGGGTTTTTCGTCGCCACGTGTTAGCTTTCATCCAACACCGTGTAATTTTATTGTCCTTAAGACTTTATCGTCGCCACGTATTGATCCTCTTTCAATACCGTGTAATATTATTGTCCTTAAGATTTTTATCATCGCCACGTATTGGTCCTCTTCCAATACCATGTAATAACGTTATTTTAAAAAAACATAACTTTTATGAAAACTTCTCTTAACTCCTAACTCTCAAATCTTTATGATTTTACTTCTCACTCTTCATTGTAAAAAGATTTAATTAAAAATCTTAGTTAAGTTCTTTGATAATTTTACTTAAGTTCATTTACTTTAAGTATTTAAAATATGCCCCAAAATATTCTATTTTTCAAGTTTCAGCCCTTATTTTTCTGAAATTTAGGTTTCTGCCCCAAAACTGTCCAGTTTTCACGTTTTTGCCCCAGAATTGTCCAGTCTTCACGTTTCTGCCCCAGAATCTTCCAGACTTCACGTTTTCTACCCTAAAACTTTTGTAAAATTATACTTTTAGCCCAAAGTGCCCAGATTTTTGAAATTAAGCCCAGAATTCCAGAATTTTGTATTTTTCACCCCAAAACATCCAGTTTTGGTTTTTGACCCCTAAAAATTCGAAATTTGATTTTCTCCCTCATTAATTGAGTTTCTAGCTCACTTAGAGTTTTATGGATAAAAATGACTTAGTATGAAATTGATTTAAGACTTATACTTAGCAATTCTATGAAATTTATCTAAGTATGTATTAACTTGAATCTTAATTAATTTATTTGATTCCTTTTAGAAAACTCTTTCATTAAAGCTTTTAACTCCTCTTACTACACTTAGTCAAATATTTCAATCCAATTCCAATCACATTGAATTCAAGGTATATGCAATATTCAAAGAAAGCAACATACATCAATTAGGCAAGAACACAATCAAGCCATAAATCATACATCCACTCAAAGTGGCCATCCATAGCATATGAACATACATCATGAACATAGCATAAAAATCATCAACTCATCAAGCATACACTTAGGCATTCCAAACCACTCCAAATCATACATATGATTTTTCCAACAACACATAGGTTTATAAAAAATTATCATGCCTCAACCAAAATTATACTTTCACTCATATACATAAATATATAAAAATACATATTACTAAGAGAATGAAAACTCATTCAACAACCAATATGAAAACTCAAGTCTTTGAGTTTTTCATGAAACATACAACACATAGCCACACACATATACAACCTTCCCAACTTATTGAGAAAATCCCCTTACCTCTTGAAGACAATGAAAATGGGCAAACACCACAATCACCTTCACTCCTCACCAACACCAAGTGGCCTCCTTGAAGCCTTGATGTTCCCACACTTAGAAAAATTTACCTTTCACAAAATACACCAAAATAAAACCATAAAAATATGAGTTTTATGAAAACCAACAAACCCTAAAGAGTAGAAATTTGAGTAGATGAATACTTACTCAAATCTTGAAGACAAATGGATCCAAGGTGGTTTTCAAGCTTGTAGGTTCCAATGGAGTGAACCTAAACCAAGAAAAAGATCTCTTTTAGTAAAGAGAAGAACACAACTTTCGTGGAAACATGAAAGTGGTGGAAATGAAAAAATGAAAGAAGTTTATGGATTAGAATGATGATCCAAACCTTTTTTGTGAAGCTTGAATAGCCAAAAAACCAATAAAACTCAAGCTTTGGCTATGGAGGAAAGCTTGGAAGTGAAGAGAAAAATGGAGGATTTTGCAAGAGTGAAAGAGATGAAGTGAGAAAAACGAAAACCTCTCTCTTCCCTCTTCCAAATCAGATTTCAATCAGCACAAGGGAATAGGGGGAGTATGGGCTAGCTTACTTGGAGTGAATGGGAGCCATACCTCACTCACCTAATTTGGAAAAAATTCAAAATTAAACCCATTTGACCCAATTGACTTTTGGAATTATTTTTGAGAGTGGATCAGCCACCCCTTATGTGGTTAATGCCTTGTAAGTCATGCTTTGCACCAATGAGATAATTACTTGATTTTCCTAATTTAATTACATGATAATACCACTTGAACCAAAGCTCATCTTGGCCCTCCATTCCTTGCTTCAGTCGTGTTATCTAAGGGAGAAGGAGAGAGAAAGTTCATCTCTTTCATTTCATCTTGTTCCAAGAGTACAAAACTCCATTTTTCTCTCAAGCTTTCACTAAGCCATCTACTTAGTGTTTAAAGAGCTTTTCCACTTCAAGCTTCACAAAATAAGGTTGATTGATTATTCTAAACCATAAACCCTTCTTATTTTTCCATTATCTCCATTCCTTTATTTTTTTGTGTATCATGAGTTCTTCATTTTTCTTAAAGACAAGTTTTGTTTTGGCCTTAGGTTTGCATCTTGTGAGCCAAGGAGCTTGAAAACATACTTTGATCTACTTTCTTCAAGGTCTTGAGTAAGTAATCTTCCTATCCAGTTTTCATATTAGGGTTTGGTTCTTTTTCACAAAGGAAATGTATTTATGCTTGTATTTTGTATAATATTTTGAAAGGGCTGACACTAGTTGGAACAACAAGCTTTGGAGAGTGATCTTAGGACTCTAAGTTATCATCAAGAGGTAAGGGGATGTTCTTTTCATAAGTTATGATTTTGTGTGGTTGTATGTTGTGTGGCTTGATGATAACTCCATGGTTGAGTTTTCATCTTTGTGAAAGAATGATTTTTAACATTCTTGATGTGTTAAACTTCTAAGAGGAGATATTTAACTCTATGGTTTTTGTATGAGCATCATCAAAATTTTAACTCAATGTAAATATTTCTAAGTTGTTTTGGATAAAAGGAAAAACTAAGAACATTTACTAAGTAATGGAAAAGTGTGTATATGCTTGGATTGTCTAAAAATACTAATTTTAGTATGTGATAGCTCTATGGTTGTTGTATGATAGAAAATTTATGTCTTGGCTTGTGACTTGTTCTTGGATGGTGTGTGAGAATATTGTATGACTTGATGTGGTTTGGCTTGGTTAATTTTCTTTTGTTGATCTTGATTCATTTGAGGATGATTGTAATATTTAAAGTAGATTCATGCTTTAATTATTTTGATGGTGTGATGTTTGTTGTGATTGGGTACGATTAACCAAGATAAATTAAAACAAGTGACCCAAGCTTCATGGAAGAGGAAGTAGAGGACTTTGTAGTAAAACCATTTTTCCCAAAGACCAATTTGATTTCATTTAGTGTTCAAGCCAAAGCTTGATTTATGTCTTAACTATTTCACAATTTTGATAAGTCTCCAATGAACTTTAAATGGTATTTTCTTAAAATAAGAGGGTTGGGGTTTAATTTAAATCAATCACAAATGTGTAAGTCTTTTACCAACAAGTCATATAGTAATTAGAAAGAGGAAATAAAGTAGGTGTAATTAACTTTTGAAGATCCAATTTTAAACAACCAAAGTTTCATGAAGAGGAAATTTATTTTTGAGGTTTAAAAACATTAGAATTGAAGTGTACAATTGAATCTTAAAAGAAAAGTAAATTTTCGAAAATTTAAGAGAGTTTTGGACAACTCTGTTCACATCCCTGGTGTGAAATTGAGCATGCTGTGAAAATTTCTCTCTTGGGCCAAAAACGTAATTTTTGGAAGTACAGGGGCCGAAATGCAAAACTGGACGTTTTGGGGGTCAAAAACGTAATTATAAAGAGTTATGTGGTTGTAAAAATTAAGAGGAAGTGGGGGGTATTTTTATAATTAAAATTGTTATAATGGAAAGAGTTTTTCATAAAAAGGCCAAGCCTAAAGTAAATTATAGTTAAAAACGTTGATGATATTTTTCGTTACCGCGTAGTGGAAGAAAAAAAATAGAGTTTTACACATTGTTTTAAAAAAAAAGAGTCAACCTGAGACGATGTTAAAATTCTTGAGATAAGAATTTTGTGTGATTGCAAATATGGATGTCATTTGCATTTGTGAGTTGGCTTTGCCAAATTCGAGTTACAATCCGAGAGGAAGGATTGCAAATAAGTATAGTCTGGCTATAAGCCTATGGGGGCATCCAGGTTACGAAATTCTCAATGGCCTTGCCTAGTGAATACTCTTGTGCCGAGAAAAGTAGTGTACCCAGCTTGGATGATCTTGACCGACTGCATTGTTTATGTTATGGTAATTAAATAGTAGCTCTACTGAATAATTGTGAGACCGGATCGTAGAGTGGACTGGGCAATTATGTTAGGTTTACGCTACAGCCATTTCGCTTGACTTAGTTGAGGAAGTGAAGTCTCCTTGGAGCATTTACACCAGTGTACGAAAAGATGATTGATGTGTCATGCATACTGCTTGATTAAAAGAGATTATTTTCGTGATGATGTGTTTGGTAGTTTTGTGAACTTAGAGAAAAGTTTTCAAAATGATATCTGCTTATTTTTTTTAAGTAGAGCTTGTGGTATTTCTTTTTACTATGCATGTTTCGTTATTGTAACTCTTAGGGAGAAACTCACCCTTTCCTATATGTTTTGTGCTCTGTGGAACATGTTTCATATAGATGGATTAGTTGGGTCCCCTGTTTCCGAGAGTCCGGGAGAGCTTTAGGCCTCGAGGAGGCGAGGGTGGGGGTTGGATCTATAACCCTGTCACCCAGTGGGCCACGATTTCTGGTCACTTGATCAGGACTCGGGGAGGAGTTCACGGACCCGAGGAGGTACTAGAACGCAACATGGTACTTGACGTTTGGATTCCTCTTGAGAGGATGGGTTGGCAGCTGGACGCACATAGCGAGTGTGGGGAGACTGAGGAGCCTAGGGAGGTGCTGAGGCCGGAGCCAAGGCCGGATCTGAGGCCGGAGCCGAGGCGACCGATGGGTACTACTGTGGATTACCGTCGACTTTATAGGAAGACGAGACGCACCCCGAGGAAGAGCTCCTTGGAGAGGGATCGTCTGCCCAAGCTTGCCCCTGTTGTTACTCCTAATGTTCTACCAGGAGATCTGAGGCCAACGTATGCAATTCCTGTTTTCTATCCCTCCCAATCAGGTCGTGTTTTGCCCAATGCTGCGGGCGAGCATGTTGGACCCTCTGGATGTGCTGGGAGAGGAAGAGGAAGATGTTTGAGGAGCCCGAGGAGGACCCTGAGGAGGATCCGTCTGCTTAGTTTTCCTAGTGGTAGACATATGAGGGTGCTAGGTTGTGGTGTCGTTTAGTTTGCCGACCAGCCTAGGTTTTGGGAGCGTAGATGATTTTACTGTGTAGATGACACACTTCTGTTTTACATGTTTTCTTAGGACTTAGTTTTTATCGCTTTGTTTATTTCTGCTGACAGTTTGTATTTAGCCACTTTGTTGTGGTCGTGAACGATGCTTGTTAGTGCAGGAAACTTTATATATTATGATGACTATATATTAGTGTGTGATATATTTTCTATGACTTTGACTCATTGAGATTTATTTTGCTTATCCGATCATTTGAAAAGAAAGAAAAAGAAAAAAAATTTATTCGCAAGTTTGGGAATTTAAAATGATGAAAAGAAGTATTTTTCGAAAGTAAAACCAGATTATTTTTAATTCCGCAATGAGGTTTTCTAGTTACTTTGGTGTAATACTCTTTTGGGAAAAAGGGTGTTACATTTAGTGGTATCAGAGCCTGGTTGATCTTTTGGGATTGTGTAGGTTGTAGGTCTATTAGGTTGAAGTTGTGTAATCTCTGATTAGTATTGCTTGAATAGTTTCCTTCTGAAACAATGTGTGAAATTGATTGATTTTTTTTATGGGTTCTGAATGGTATAACTTGACTGGTTGACTTGCAGGAACCCATGGCTCGTAGAGAAGGTATAATGAATCGTAACAACGCTGATAACCGTGAGAACCGTGACAATACTATGGAGAGAGTGATCAACGCTATGGCTAACATGGCAGCGGCGATGGCTCAACAAGCGGTTCGTGCAGAACAGAGGGACATCGAGAAACAACAAAGAGATGCTGAGAAATAGGCAAGGGTCGTTAGAGCTGCTGAGGCTAAGAGATTAAGCTGACTTTAGGCACCATAATCCACCACAGTTTCATGGATAAACTGATCCCGAGAAAGCTGAGTTATGGGTGCAAGAACTAGAGAAGATTTTTGACATTTTGCATTGCCCAGAAGCAGAGAAGGTGCACTATGCAACTTACCTACTGCTAGGGGATGCTGAATATTGGTGGAAGGGTGTGTTACACTTACTGGAAGTTGAACGTCAAGTGGTGACGTGGACGATATTCTGTACCAAGTTTTTGGAGAAATATTTTCCACAGAGTGTGAGGTCCGAAAAGGAACAAGAGTTTCTACATCTTTAGCAAATGGACATGACAGTGGGGGAGTACGCGGCGAAGTTTGAGTCGCTCGCCAAGTACTTCCGTTTCTTCCAACTACAACCCGATGAGGGGTGGAAGTGCGAGCGTTTTGAGGGTGGGCTAAGGTACGAGATTAGGCAATCTGTAGCTTCGCTTGACATTTGCGAATTTCCACTTTTGGTGGAAAAATGTAGGAAGATGGAGAACCTGATGAAGGGGAGAGTGAACAAAGGAAATGTGGGTGGACCGTCTAGGTCACATCCACAAGGGCAGAAAGGGAAACAGAATCAGAACAAACCATATTTTAAGAATCAAAGTGCCAACAAAGGAAGTTCAGGAGCGGGCGCTCCAGTGAGATGTTTCAAGTGTGGGAAACCAGGGCATTATTCCAATGACTATAGCCAGCAAGGAACGACATGCTTTAGCTGTGGAAAGGTGGGACATTTGACCAAGGATTGTCGTGCGGGAAAACCAAAGCCAGAAGTCAACAATGTCAAAGTCGGAAGGCCGACGACAAAATGACGAGTTTATACTATGAGCGGAGTTGAGGCTTCACAATCAGAGGATCTCATACAAGGTACTTGTGTCATATCTTGAAATCCTTTAATTGTGCTATATGATTCGGGTGCAACCCATTCCTTCATATCTGAAAATTGTGTGAAACAATTTGAATTGCCTGTGTCTTTTATGTCTTTTGATCTGGTTGTTTCTATGCCTACTGTTGAAACTGTTATTGCAAATACTGTTTGTCTGAACTGCCCTGTTGTTATCCTGGATAGAGAATATCGTGTTGATTTGATATGCTTGTCTTTGACACAATTAGATGTGATTTTAGGCATGGATTGGTTATCTTCTAACCATATCCTTTTAGATTGTGCGAACAAGGCTTTAATTTTTCCTGATGCTGAGATTCTGGATTTTTAACTGCCAACCAAGTGAGAGCTTCTTTGAAAGAAGGAGCTCAGGGATACATGTTTTTATCCTCTTTGAAAGTCGAGGGGGAAGTTGAATTGAGCAACGTGCCTGTCGTTAGAGATTTCTCGGAAGAATTTCCGGATGATGTTCCAGGTTTACCACCTGTGAGGGGTCTAGAATTTGCCATAGATTTAGTACCCGGAACTGGTCCGATTTCCATTGCTCCGTATAGAATGTCGCCAATGGAATTGGCCGAGCTGAATAAGCAATTAGAAGATTTGCTGTCAAAACAATTTGTGAGACCGAGTGTGTCGTCGTGGGGAGTGCCGGTACTATTAGTTAAGAAAAAGGACGGAACGTCCAGGCTGTGTAGATTACCGGCAACTGAACAAGGTGACGATTAAGAATAAATACCCGTTGCCACGGATTGACGATTTGATGGACCAACTACGTGGACGTCTATTTTCTCGAAAATAGATCTTAGAAGTGGTTACCATCAAATTAGGGTTAAGAATGAGGATGTACCTAAGACCGCTTTTAGAACCAAATATGACCATTTTGAATACCTTGTGATGCCATTTGCAGTGACAAATGCACCTGCCATATTTATGGACTTTATGAATAAGATCTTTAGACCTTTCTTAGATCGCTTTGTGGTAGTGTTCATAGATGACATCCTAATTTATTCTAAGAGTCATGAGGAACACGAGGAACATTTGCGACAAGTGTTGCAGATTTTGAGTGAGAAACAACTTTATGCCAAGTTGTCTAAGTGTAAATTCTGTTTAGATAAAGTGCAATTCTTAGGGCATGTGATTTTGAAGGAGGGTATAGCTGTAGACCCAACAAAGGTAGAAGCAATAGTTTCATGGGAGAGACCCAAGACTATGACCGAAGTCCGTAGCTTTGTAGGATTAGCGGGTTATTATCGGAGATTCATCGAGGGATTTTCGAAAATAGTAGCCCCAATGACACAACTCACTAGGAAGGATCACCCTTTTATTTGGACTGATGAGTGTGAGGCGAGTTTCTAGAAAATGAAAGAATTACTGACGGCCTCACCTGTGTTGATTTTACCTAATCCTGAAGAGCCTATGGAAGTTTACTGTGATGCTTCGTACCAAGGACTTGGGTGCGTACTGATGCAAGATCGGAAGGTGGTGGCATACGCATCCCGTCAGCTGAAAACTCACGAGAGAAATTACCCGACTCATGATATTGAATTAGCTGCTGTAGTTTTCGCTTTGAGGATTTGGAGGCATTTCTTGTATGGATCGACATTTAACGTCTTCAGCGATCACAAGAGCCTAAAGTATTTATTCGATCAAAAAGAACTCAACATGAGACAGAGACGGTGGATGGAATTTCTGAAGGATTATGACTTCACATTGATGTATCATCCTGGAAAAGCAAATGTGGTGGCCGATGCCTTAAGCGGGAAGACTGTTCATGTATCTGCCATGATGATCAAGGAATTGGAGCTTATAGAAAAATTTTGTGATCTGAACCTAACGATGGAAAGATGCAAGGACAGGATTTGTGTGGGCAAGATTAAGGTATCGAGTGGATTGATAGAGGACATACGAGAGCAACAAGCAATCAATGAGAGTGTGAAGGAAAAGAAAGAGTTAATAGAACAAGGAAAAGTGGCAGAGTTTAGTTTGGGCAATGACGGAATTTTGAGATGTAAAGAGAGGATATGTGTGCCAAACAACTCTGAAATGAGAAAGATGATTCTCAATGAAACACACAAGAGCAATTTGAGTATTCACCCTGGAGCCACAAAAATGTATCAAGATCTGAAGCAAAGATTCTGGTGGTCGGACATGAAGAAACAAGTTGCGGAGTATGTAGCAACATGCTTGACTTGTCAAAAAGCAAAAGTGGAACATTAACGACCTGCAAGAATGATGCAATCGTTGGATATACCGGAATGGAAGTGGGGGAGCATATCCATGGACTTTGTGACAGGGTTACCAAGAACATCAAAAGGATTTGATAGGATTTGGGTGATTGTGGATAGAATGACAAAGTCATCGCATTTCCTACCCGTTAACATGAAGTATTCCTTAGACAAACTAGCTCAGTTGTACGTGAAAGAGATAATCAGGTTGCATGGAGTGCCAACTAGCATTATTTCTGATAGAGACCCTAGGTTTACGTCTAGGTTCTAGCAAAGTTTGCAACAAGCCCTAGGAACAAAGTTAAGATTGAGTTCTGCTTATCATCCTCAGACGGATGGTCAGTCAGAGCGAACTATTCAATCCCTAGAGGACTTGCTGAGAGCATGTGTGTCAGATCATAGAGGTAGTTGGGATGATCTCTTGCCGTTAATTGAATTCACCTACAACAATAGTTTTCATTCGAGTATAGGAATGGCATCCTATGAGGCTTTATATAGGAGAAAATGCCAAACACCATTGTGTTGGTATCAGGATGGGGAGAGTGCAATTTTAGGACCCGAGTTTGTACAGCAAACCACCGAGAAGGTGAGACAAGTCCGAGAGAAAATGTGGACAGCACAGAGCAGACAAAAGAGCTACTCCGACAAAAGGAGACGACCTCTCGAGTTTCAAGAAGGTGATCATGTTTTTCTGAGAGTCACTTCGATGACTGGGGTAGGAAGAGCTCTAAAGTCCAGGAAACTCACACCAAAATTCATAGGACCATACCAAATTCTTCGTCGTATTGGTCCTATAGCGTACCAAATTGCTTTACCACCATCTCTTTCTAATCTCCATAGTGTCTTCCATGTTTCACAATTGAGAAAATATGTCTCTGATCCATCACATATCATTGAGTCCGACATAGTACAATTACGGGATAACTTGACTTATGAGACAAACCCTGTGCGAATCGATGATAGAAGAATCAAACAGCTCAGGGATAAACAAATCTCTTTAGTCAAGGTTATCTGGAGTGATGTTACCGGAAATGCAACTTGGGAATTGGAGGACAAAATGCGAGAGCAGTATCCAGCGTTATTCTAGGTACGTAATTTCGAGGACGAAATTTTTTTTAGTGAGGGAGAGTTGTAACGCCCTCATTTTTCATATCGTTTCTTTCCGCTTTTTGTGTGTTTTTTATTTATTTAAATTTATTAAATTATGATTTTTTATATTTTTATTTTATAATATTGATTTATATGATTTTAGGGATTTTTAGATGGGTAGAGAGTCAGAGAAATGGAAAAACAAAAAAATAGCGTAAACCGCATCCCGATTTGAAAACGTCGAAGGTTTTATATTTTTACGGAGACCGTTTTTGTGTCAAAAAAATATTTTAACGAAACAAAAGTTATTTTTTTAATATTTCTTATTTTTTAGAATTTTTCTAGTTTTTCAAAAAAAAATTATTTTTAGCACGTTACGGGTAACCGTAGTGCAATCAGGGTATCAGAAAATGATAAAAAATTAAGTTTTGAGATTCTAAACTTTATTATATTAATACTAGGTCTCAGAAATTATTTTTTCATTAATCACTTATTTGGGGAAGTATTTATTTCAAAATAGATTATTTAAATTACATTTTTCCCACTTGTGCTTCACTAAACAAGCCCTAGCTTTTGAGATATTTTCCTTCCACTTGCACCAGCTGAGCTGTGCCCTTTCCAGCCCCAATTTGTGTCCAATTGCCCATGTGGTTAATGCCTTGTAAGTCATGCTTTGAACCAATGAGATAATTACTTGATTTTCCTAATTTAATTACATGATAATACCTGTAACACCCTGATTTTATATATCATGTTTATTGATTTTTAATCCTATTTAATTTAATTAAAATTATTTAATTAATGATTTTTGGGATCTTGAGGTGAGGATAGTGATATTAATATCTTAGATTTATTTTAGAGGAGTCGAGAGTAGTAGAGTTCGCACGAACTGAGTTTTGCGGGAACTGCTTTCTCTCCTGATGCGGGGATAGGGTCCAGTATTTTTCTGGAGGTCATTTTTACTCCAAAAAAATATTTTAACGAACCAAAAGTTATTTTTATAATATTTGTGATTTTTAGCAATTTTTGAGAAATTTTTTTAGAAAAACTTTATTTTACCCGCGTTTGGAGCTTTACGGTAAACCAGGCGCAACCGGGACATGAAAAATAGTCCAAAAATTTAGTTTTGGGTTTCTAAATTTTTTCTATATCATATTCAAGTCATAAAATTTATTTATCATGATTTTACCCATTTTAGAAAAATAATTATCTAAAAAGGGGTTCAAAAACTACGCATTTTACCACTTTGAACGACCGATTAAACCCTAACTTGATGGGATTTAATCCCACCATTTTTCTGGTCTGAATTGGGCGAACAAGAGGGCTGATTTCACTCTCAAAAATATCTCAAAAGTCAATTGGGTCAAATAGGTTGATTTTTGAATTTTTTCAAAATTAGGTAAAAGAGGTATGGCTCCCAACCACCAAAAGCATGCAAGCCCATACCTCCCCCGTGCTCTCCTTGGGTCAGCCGAATTCCTATAGGGAGAAGGGAGAGAGAAAATTCATTTTTACTTCATCTTCTTCATTTGAATCTAAATCCTCCATTTCTCTCTCATTCTCCAAGCTTTCCTCCATAGCCAAAGCTTGAGTTTTGTTGGGTTTTTGACCATTCAAGCTTCACAAAAAAGGTTTGGATCATCATTCTAATCCATAAACTTCTTTCATTTTTTCATTTCCACCACTTTCATTTTCCATGAAGGTTGTGTTCTTCTCTTTACTAAAAGAGAGCTTTTTATTGGTTTAGGTTCACTTCATTGGAACCTACAAGCTTGAAAACTACTTTGGATCCATTTGCTTTCAAGTTTGAGTAAGTATTCATCTACTCAAAATTTCTACTCTTTAGGGTTTGGTGGTTTGCATAAAACTTGCATTTTTATGGTTTTATTTTGGTGTATTTTGTGAAAGGTTAATTTTTCTAAGTGTTGGAACATCAAGGCTTCAAGGAGGCCACTTGGTGTTGGTGAAGAGTGAAGGTGATTTTGGTGACTAGCCCATTTTCCTTAGCTTCAAGAGGTAAGGGGATTTTCTCAATAAGTTGGGAAGGATGTGTATGTGTATGGTGTATGATGTATGTTTCATGAAAAACTCAAAGACTTGAGTTTTTATATTGCGTGTTTGAATGAGTTTCATTCTATTAGTAATATGTAATTTTATATATTTATGTATATGAGTTAAACTATGATTTTGGTTGAGGCATGATAATTTTTGATAAGCCTATGTGTTGTTGGAAAAATCATATGTATGCTTTGGGGTGATTTTGGATGCCTAAGTGTATGCTTGGTGAAGTATGCTTTATGCTATGTTCATGATGTATATTGATATGTTATGAATGATTACTTTGAGTGTATGTTTGATGTATGGCTTGGTTGTGTTCTTACCTAATTGATGAATGTTGATTCTTGGATGTTTCATATGTTTTAATTCAATGTGATTGGGATTGGATTGAAAATATTTGATTAAGTGTGGGAAGAGGGTTTAAAAGCTTTAATGAAAAAGTATTCCAAAATGAAATCAAATGAATTAATTAGAATTCAAGTTAACACTTAATTAGATAAATTTTCATTAAGTTTTTAAGCATAAGTCTTGAATAGATTTCATACTAAATCCTTCTTCTCCATAAAACTCTAAGTGAGATAGAAAATTAATTAATGATGGAGAAAATAAAATTTCAAATTTTTAAGGGGTTAAAAATGAAATCTGGGTGCTTTTGGGCCAAAAATATAAATTTCTGAAATTCTGAGGCAGAAATGCGAAATCTGGGCACTTTGGGCCAAAAACAAAATTTACAAAAGTTTTAGGGCAGAAACGCGAAGTCTGGGCACTTTGGACCAAAAACATAATTTACAAAAGGTTTGGGGCGGAAACGCGAAGTCTGGGCATTTTGGGCTAAAAACATAATTTACAAAAGTTTTGGGGCAGAAATGCGAAGTCTGGGCATTTTGGGCTAAAAACATAATTTACAAAAGTTTTGGGGCAGAAATGCGAAGTCTGGGCATTTTGGGCCAGAAACCTAATTTTTTAGAAAATCAGGGGCTAAACTGCGAAACTGGACTTCTTAGGAGGTCAGAATTGTAAATACGTAAAGTAAAGGAACTTAAGTAAAATCATCAAAGAACTTAACTAAGATTTTTGATTAAATCTTTACAATGAAGAGTGGGAAGCAAAATAATAAAGATTTGAGAGTTAGAAGTTAAAAGAAGAACTTAAGAATTCAAAGAGGAATTTCTTCTAAAAACTTATGTTTTCAAATAACGTTTTAAAACGGCATTGAAGAGGATCAAAACGTGGTGACGATGAAGTCTTGAAGACATTAATGCTACACGTTGTTGGAAGGAAGCTAACACGTGACGACGAAAACTTTAAGACGAGGGACCGCATTAATCATATTGTTGTGATTGCAAATATATTGTCATTTGCATTAAAGACGTGGCTTTTGGCAAATTAGAGCATACAATCCTATGTAATGGATTGTGAATAATTGTAAAACCTATTTATGAAAAAGGGGACCGATGGTTACCATATCCATGAAAAAGGGGACCGATTGGTTTATTATGTTGCTCTGTCGAACAATTGTAAACCTGTTCATGAAAAAGGGGACCGATGGTTACCATGTCCATGAAAAAGGGGATCGATTGATTTATTATGTTATGGTGATAGTAGCTCTACTGAATAATTGTAAAACTTGTTCATGAAAAAGGGGACCGATGGTTACCATGTCCATGAAAAAGGGGACCAATTGGTTTATTATGTTAGGTTTATGCTACAACCATTTCGCTCTACTTAGTTGAGGAAATCTCCATGGAGCAGTGCACCAGTGTATTGAAGTGACATGCATTATGCTAGAGTGCTATGTGTGTGTTTAATTTGATGATGTGCTCTCTTTTGGTGTATGAATATCATAGAGGAAGATTTGCAAAAGAGTAGTTATATATATATTCTTGGAATATATTATGTAGTATTTTCTTTTTCGTATACATCCTTTCAGTGGACTTCACCCTTGCGTGTTTTTCTGTTATTTTATGTATGTTACGCTTAGATGTCTACTTCGAAACCTCTGATAGCCTGAGTGAGGGAGTGCTTCTGACCTCGTGAGGCCGATGGTGGGGGATGGACTTACGATCCCATCTCCCAATGGGCCACTGTGACTGGATACGTGGTCAGAACTAGAGGAGGGGTGTTGGGCCCCGAAAAGGTTTTGGAGAGGGACATGGTTTTGGACGTCTACATACCCGTCGACAGGATGCGCTACTGCCTGGGAGATGCACCCTTTGCACGCAGTATCACTTTGGAGAATCGGGAGGCTAGAGTTTCGCCCACGGCGCAGCCTAGGAGAGAGACGAGGGAGGAATCGAGGCCTACATCTCAGCGGATAGCCGAATCGGTATCTAACCGTTATCGTCTGATTCGTCGCACTCCAAGGAAGAGTTCCTTGGAGAGGGCACACTTGCCTAGGTTGGCTACACCTGTGACATCAGCTCCACCACTTGAGTCTGAGCGACCGACACTTCCTGTTCCATACGTCGCGCATTCTGGACGTTTTGTTCGCTGTTCTTCTGACACTTCTGTCGGACCATCAGGACATGCAGGGAGAGGTAAGAGGAAGGTCAGAGATGAGCCTGGGTGCGGTTGGCTCGTGGAGTCCGAGTCTGAGGAAGAGGAGGATCCTGAGGAGATGTCATCGTCTTAGGTCTCTAGGCGGGGAGGTGTAGAGTGCTAGGTTGTGGGTTGTTAGTTGGCCGACCAGCCTAGGTTTTGGGGATGTAGATATTTTATGTCGTGTATTTGACACACCTTTTGATTTACTGTTTTCCTAGGTTTAGTTTTATCGCTTTATTTTCCTTATGTTAGGATGTTGTATTTTGGCCACTCTGTTGTGGTTCATGATTATACTTGCGGGTGCAAGATCTGTGTATATTGACATGATGATATATATATATATATATATATATATATATATGATGTATGTTTTTCTTTCTGAGTTTCTGGATGGCTAAGTTTCATGAGAGTACTTATCTATCTTAAAAAAAAAATTAGCCACCAATTTTGGTAAGCTTTATTTATGAAAGATGATTTTCCGCATTAAGTTTATGATTTTTACGTAACAATCATTGTGGGAAAAAGGGGTGTTACAATACCACTTGAACCAAAGCTCATTTTGGCCTTCCATTCCTTGCTTCAGCCGTGTTATCTAAAGGAGAAGGAGAGAGAAAGTTCATCTCTTTCATTTCATCTTGTTCCAAGAGTAGAAAACTCCATTTTTCTCTCAAGCTTTCACTAAGCCATCTACTTAGTGTTCAAAGAGCTTTTCTGCTTCAAGCTTCACAAAAGAAGGTTGGTTGATGATTCTAAACCATAAACCCTTCTTATTTTTCCATTATATCCATTCCTTAATTTTTTGTGTACCATGAGTTCTTCATTTTTCTTAAAGACAAGCTTTGTTTTGGCCTTAGGTTTGCATCTTGTGAACCAAGGAGTTTGAAAACATACTTTGATCTACTTTCTTCAAGGTCTTGAGTAAGTAATCTTCCTATCAAGTTTTCATCTTAGGGTTTGGTTCTTTTTCACAAAGGAAATGTATTTATGCTTGTATTTTGTATAATATTTTGAAAGGGCTGACACTAGTTGGAACAACAAGCTTTGGAGAGTGATCTTAGGACTCTAAGTTATCATCAAGAGGTAAGGGGATGTTCTTTTCATAAGTTATGATTTGTGTGGTTGTATGTTGTGTGGCTTGATGATAACTCCATGGTTGAGTTTTCATCTTTGTGAAAGAATGATTTTTATCATTCTTGATGTGTTAAACTTCTAAGAGGAGATATTTAACTCTATGGTTTTTGTATGAGCATCATCAAAATTTTAACTCAATGTAAATATTTCTAAGTTGTTTTGAGTAAAAGGAAAATCTAAGAACATTTACTAAGTAATGGAAAAGTGTGTATATGCTTGGATTGTCTAAAAATACTAATTTTAGTATGTGATAGCTCTATGGTTTTTGTATGATAGAAAATTTATGTCTTGGCTTGTGACTTGTTCTTGGATGGTGTGTGAGAATATTGTATGACTTGATGTGGTTTGGCTTGGTTAATTTTCTTGTGTTGCTCTTAATTCATTTGAGGATGATTGTAATATTTAAAGTAAATTCATGCTTTAATTATCATGATGGTGTGATGTTTGTTGTGATTGGGTACGATTAACCAAGATAAATTAAAACAAGTGACCCAAGTTTCATGGAAGAGGAAGTAGAGGACTTTGTAGTAAAACCATTTTTCCCAAAGACCAATTTGATTTCATTTAGTGTTCAAGCCAAAACTTGATTTATGTCTTAACTTTTTCACAATTTTGATAAGTCTCCAATGGACTTTAAATGGTATTTTCTTAAAATAAGAGGGTTGGGGTTTAATTTAAATCAATCACAAATGAGTAAGTCTTTTACCAACAAGTCATATAGTAATTAGAAAGAGGAAATAAAGTAGGTGTAATTAACTTTTGAAGATCCAATTTTAAACAACCAAAGTTTCATGAAGAGGAAATTTATTTTGGAGGCTTAAAAACATTAGAATTGAAGTGTACAACTGAATCTTAAAAGAAAAGTAAATTTTCGAAATTTTAAGAGAGTTTTGGACAACTCTGTTCACATCCCTGGTGTGAAATTGAGCATGCTGTGAAAATTTCTGTTTTGGGCCAAAAACGTAATTTTTGGAAGTGCAGGGGCCAAAATGCAAAAATGGGCGTTTTGGGGGTCAAAAACGTAATTATAAAGAGTTATGTGGTTTTAAAAATTAAGAGGAAGTGGGGGGGTATTTTTATAATTAAAATTGTTATAATGGAAAGAGTTTTTCATAAAAAGGCCAAGCTTAAAGTAAATTATAGTTAAAAACGTTGATGATATTTTTCGTTACCGCGTAGTGGAAGAAAAAAAATAGAGTTTTACACATTCTTGTAAAAAAAAAAGACTCAACCTGAGACGATATTAAAATTCTTGAGATAAGAATTTTGTGTGATTGCAAATATGGATGTCATTTGCATTTGTGAGTTGGCTTTGCCAAATTCGAGTTACAATCCGAGAGGAAGGATTGCAAATAAGTATAGTCTGGCTATATGCCTATGGGGGCATCCAGGTTACGAAATTCTCAATGGCCTTGCCTAGTGAATATTCTTGTGCCGAGAAAAGTAGTGTACCCAACTTGGATGATCCTGACCGACTGCCTTGTTTATGTTATGGTAATTAAATAGTAGTTCTACTGAATAATTGTAAGACCGGATCCTATAGTGGACTGGGCAATTATGTTAAGTTTACGCTACAGCCATTTCGCTCGACTTAGTTGAGGAAGTGAAGTCTCCTTGGAGCATTTACACCGGTGTATAAAAAGATGATTGAAGTGTCATGCATATTGCTTGATTGAAAGAGATGATTTTCGTGATGATGTGTTTGGTAGTTTTGTAAACTTAGAGAAAAGTTTTCAAAATGATATCTGCTTATTTTTTTTAAGTATAGCTTGTGGTATTTCCTTTTACTATGTATGTTTCGTTATTGTAACTCTTGGGGAGAAACTCACCATTTCCTATATGTTTTGTGCTCTGTGGAACATGATTCATATAGATGGATCAGTTGGGTCTCCTGTTTCTGAGAGTCCGGCAGAGCTTTAGGCCTTGGGGAGGCGAGGGTGGGGGTTGGATCTATAACCCTGTCACCCAGTGGGCCACGATTTCTGGTCACTTGATTAGGACTCGTGGACGAGTTCACAGACCCGAGGAGGTACTGGAAAGCAACATGGTACTTGACGTTTGGATTCCTCTTGAGAGGATGGGTTGGCAGCTGGACGCACATAGCGAGTGTGGGCAGACTGAGGATCCTAGGGAGGTGCTGAGGCCGGATCCGAGGCGACCGATGGGTACTACTGTGGATTACCGTCGACTTTATAGGAAGACGAGACGCACCCCGAGGAAGAGCTCCTTGGAGAGGGATCGTCTGCCCAAGCTTGCCCCTGCTGTTACTCCTGATGTTCTACCAGGAGATCTGAGGCCGACGTATGCAATTCCTGTTTTCTATCCCTCCACCTCAGGTCGTGTTTTGCCCAATGCTGCGGGCGAGCATGTTGGACCCTCTGGATGTGCGGGGAAGGGGAAGAGGAAGATGTTTGAGGAGCCCGATGAGGAGCCCGAGGAGGACCCTGAGGAGGATCCGTCTGCTTAGTTTTCCTAGTGGTAGACATATGAGGGTGCTAGGTTGTGGTGTCGTTTAGTTTGCCAACCAGCCTAAGTTTTGGGAGCGTAGATGATTTTACTATGTAGATGACACACTTTTGTTTTACATGTTTTCTTAGGACTTAGTTTTTATTGCTTTGTTTATTTCTGCTGACAATTTGTATTTAGCCAATTTGTTGTGGTCGTGAACGATGCTTGCTAGTGCAAGAAACTCTGTATATTTTGATGACTATATATTAGTGTGTGATATATTTTCTATGACTTTGACTCATTGAGATTTATTTTGCTTATCCGATTATTTGAAAAGAAAGAAAAAGAAAAAAAAAATTATTCGCAAGTTTGAGAATTTAATATGATGAAAAGAAGTATTTTTCGAAAGTAAAACCAGATTATTTTTAATTCCGCAATGAGGTTTTCAATTTACTTTGGTGTAATATTCTTTCGGGAAAAAGGGTGTTACACAGCTGGCTGGCAGACGCTGGGAGGCCAGGGTTCCGCCCGCGGCACATCCTAGGAGGGAGACGAGGGAGGACCAGTGACCTACACCCCAGCGGGTAGCCGGACCAGTATCTGATCGCCGTTGTCTGATTCGTCGCACTCCAAGGAAGAGTTCCTTGGAGAGGGCACGCTTGCCTAGGTTGGCTCCACCAGTGACCCCAGTTCCACCGCCAGAGACTGTGAGGCCGACACTTCCTGTTGCTTACGTAGAGTCGTCGGGACGTTTCGTGCGTTGCTCTTCAGGCACTCACGCCAGACCATCGGGACATGTAGGGAGAGGCAAGAGGAAGATCCGAGACGGGCCTGGATGCAGTTGGCTTGTGGAGTCTGAGTCCGAGGAGGAGGAGGATCCAAATGAGGACCCCGAGGAGACGACATCTTCTTAGATCTCTAGGTGTGGGGAGGATAGTGCTAGGTTGTGGGTTTGTCAGTTAGCCGACCAACCTAGGTTTTGGGGAGTAGATGTTCTTGTCGTGTATTTGACACATCTTTTGCTTTACTGTTTTTCCTAGGTTTAGTTTATCGCTTTATTTTCTTTATGCATGATGATGTATTTTGGCCACTATGTTGTGGTTCTTGACTATACTTGCGGGTGTAAGACTTGTGTACAGTAACTTGGAGATATGTATATATGATGTATGTTTTTCTTATTTCTGATTTTTTGGATGGCTAAAATATTTGTGAGCATACTTCATCTATAAGACTTTAAAAAAAAAATTAGCCACGAATTTCGGTATCTTTTAATTATTAAAGACGCATTATTTTGAAGACAAACCAGTTTTATTTATTTCCGCATTAAGTTTTCTTGATATTTTACGCGACGTTCCTTGTGGAAAAAAGGGGCGTTACACTATCCGCATCATGCTCTTGTACTTTTCAAGTCTTGGATGTCTTGTCTTTGGTATTTGATAATGTTCATGTTGGTGCACTTGATTCTTCTAAGAATGTTCATAATTCTGAGCTCATATGAACATTTTGTCTTATTCTTTCTTGAATATTCTGTACTTGAACATTCTTGACCTCGAGCAATATTCTGTTTTGAGTTATTTTTTATGTCTGACTTTCTTGTCATTCTCCCAGTATATTGATCTTCCATACAACATGTTTGTGCTTCTAATATATTGGAAGTCTTTGTTTTGGTCTTACAAGGTGTTCATGTTGGTGTACCTTGAATCTGCTGAGAATGTTGGTTGTTCTAAGTCTTTTGAACATTCTGAACTTGTTTTTTCTGTGAGACTTGAACATTCTTGATCTCAAATAAACTTCTGATAAATACTACAGACTTTCATGAATGAGCTTTCAATGTGTCTGTAGTAATCTTCTGATGTGATGAACAAGCTTCCAATATTGAAGAACGTTCTGAACTATTAACATTCTAAACTATGAAAGTCCACAGAGGCTTGTCTTTTAAACATTCTGAGATTAGAGAAGATTTAGTGAATTCCTTCCTCTTGAACATTCTTAGCTTAGAGCAACCTTCTGATCTGAGAGTTTTTACACCATTAACTTTCTGATGATTCTCTCATAGCAGTAACCTTCCATTTGACATATTTGCACTTCTTGAGCCATGGAGGTCTTTACTTTGTTTGTGTAGAATGTTCATACTATGGCGTGCCATGAACCTTTTGAGAATGTTCCTTGTTCTAAGTCTTCTAATCATTCTGATATTGTTCTAACTGTGAGGCTTGAACATTCTGATGGTGTACCTTGTAGGCACTTCTTGACATTCCTGTTCTTATACAACATTCTCAAGCACACCATTAGTAGATCACCATTCAGAACACTTATTATTTAGTTCAAAAGGTTTGTTGTCATTAAAACCATATCATAAAGGGTTTTGGAGTCAACAGGTCCACCTTACATGTTGACAGGGCAACAATTGTGGGAATTTGTTCGTGATTTTCCAAAGGTCACAGACGGTGGTGGTAGTAGATTGTCAGGATATGGACAGTTTCATAATTGGACTAAATGAAGTATATTTTGGGATCTCCCATATTGGTAGGACAATTTGTTAAGGCACAACCTCGATGTCATGCACATAGAGAAGAACTTCTTTGACAACGTCTTCAACACTGTCATGAATGTTACAAGAAAAACAAAAGACAATGAAAAGGCAAGAAATGATATTTTTGTATTTTGCTCACGTGGGGACTTGGAGATGCAATCCTTACGAAACGAAAAGTTGGGAAAGCAAAGGCAAAATACACTTTGACATCAGAACATGCAAAGTTAGTGGGTAAATGGATCAAAGAACTGAAAATGCTGGATGGTTATGCTTCAAACTTGGCTAGGTGAGCTGATGTCCAGAAGGGCAGAATGCATGGGATGAAAAGTCATAACTGTCATGTATTCATGGAGTGTTTACTCCCAATTGCCTTTCGTTGCTTGCCAGAATGTGTGTGGAAACCGCTAACTGAATTAAGTCGGTTCTTCAAAGATTTATGTTGCAACACATTGAAGATGGATGACTTGATTAGATTGGAGCATAACATTCCAATTATTATTTGCAAGTTGGAAAGGATTTTTCCCCAGGTTTCTTTTATTCAATGGAACATCTCCCAATTCAGTTGCCTAATGAAGCAATCCTAGGTGGTCCGGTCAATATCGATGGATGTATCCATTTGAAAGGTGACGAGGCTTTCTTGCATGTAATTAATGTCTATGTCTATTGTATATTTAAACTACAATGTGTGATAGATTCTGACATTTACATGCAAATTGATGGGAGACTCAAAGCGGGCTGTCAGGAATAAGGCTAGGATGGAAGGTTCCATATATGCCCATTACGTGCAACGTGAGATAACTTATTTCTGCTCCCACTACTTCAAGAGCTCCAACTTGTTATCAACCAATACTTTTAGAAACGATTCTCGATCTGGACATGAGGGAGTCCAACCACAATTGTCAGTCTTACACACATTAAGTTGTCATAGTGGTAGATGTAAAGACGATTACCTAACAGATAAAGAATGGAAATCTGCTCATGTACATGTCCTGATCAACTGCAATGAAGTCAAGCCATATCTTGAGTAAGTAAATTTCTTAACAGCCAAACCCTTAAGTTTTATGACCATTTGCCGTAGTCTTAGCCCATCAATTATTGAATTTGTTTTAGTGCATTCCTCCAAACACACTCCGTCAATGGATTCTGACCGTATACATGAAGAATTTCCCATTTGGTTTCAAACATATGTAAGTGTAATGTACATCATGAATTTCCCATTGGTATTGATAAAAACACAAACTAAGCCTTTGTGTATGGGTACAGGTGCATGAAAATGGGATTACTGACACACAAATATTGTCACTTGCAAGGGGTCCTGCATCGAAGATAACATCGTGGAACTTGTACTTTGTTAATGAGTATAAGTATCACACTAAGGCTTGGAATGATGGTAAAAAGACCACAAATAGTGGGGTGTACGTAAAAGGTATAACTGAAGGAGGAGAGGATGATTTTTATGGCATCGTCCAACATATCTATGAGTTGGATTATGATGGTTTGACTAACAAGATTACTGTTTTTTACTGTGAATGGTTTGATCCAACAAGAAACAAAGGCACAAAGGTTCATGCACAATATAACATCGTCGATATTGATATGAGTAAACAGTACAATCGATATGATCCATTCATCCTTGCACAAAAAGTAAGAGAGGTCTATTATGTCCCTTATCCAGACATGTATAGAGATTTGAAAGGTTGGTGTGTGGCAATCATCACCAAACCAAGAGGTCATGTGGAAGTTGATGACACAGAAGATGAAGTGCCTTATCAGGCTAATGAAACATCACCCGTTGCACCCATTACGGAAGTCGAACAAATACAAGACTTACTTGACAAAACATTGAAGGACTATGAACAGATTGTTGATGATAATAACGATCCAATGGTACAGGATGGTCAATCAGAAGATGAGGACGAGCAAGATGGTGAATCAGAGGATGAGGACATGGACGAGGAAGAGGACGAGGACAAGGAGGATGGGGATGAGGATGGCGATGAGGACTAGCTTAGGTTATCATTGTAATAATCAGAACATTAGTTAAAAAGAGATACAACTCTAATCAATGAGAATCTGTTTTCAGTTGTATAGTTTTTAGAGATATCTATCTCTCTCTTCTACTCTCTCTCTTTCTCTCTCTCTCTCTAACCTAGATAGTTATTTAAAAATATGTTATATTTTTCATTCAGATTATGTCAGGACGAAGTCAAGCCGATAGGGCGAAGTTCCCGACTGCTCGGGGTTGGGGTTGGGGTCGGGGTCAAGGTAGGATGATACATCCTGGCACACTAGCACAGGATGGTGAGCGCAAGTGCCGCTAGAGACAGACCCCGACTCAGTCCACACCACCCCCACCTCCCCCTGTAGTTCAGACTACCCCTCCACCACCCCCATCCCCACGTGCAGTTCGGTATACACCACTCCCACCCCCAGTCCAGCCTACCCCAACCCCACTTGTTCCGCGTACCTCACCCATCAGCCGCACTACCACCTTCACCTTTGTATCTAATCTAGGATACCTAATTCCTTCACACATGCGCCAGCTGGGTGAGTCTTCACAGGCTCATCATCAGCATGTCCAGCAGGATGATGATGTACATGGGGTAGGGGAGGAGCAGTAATGCTCGGAGGAGGGAGATGAGCATCATGAGGAGGATCATGAGGAGGAGCAAGATCCTCCTCCTCCCCAGAGGGAGCATCAGAAGGACGACCGTGGGAGAGTCATCATCCGACGTTATAGACGAGGGTAAGTTATAATTTATTTCCATTTATTTATTTATTTATTGCTATTTGATGATTGACATTGACATAATTTTTGTAGGTAGACCCCTAGCTCGGTTGCAGCTGATGCACTCAGGTATGCCATTGAGAAACAGTTTTGGGATCCTCACCGCTGCTGGAGTGAGGTGCCTACAGGTGTGAAGGATGACTGGTGGAAATGGTTTTAGGTAACTTCACAAAATTTAATTGAAACTATTTAAACATTTAAGTGACTAATTTTACTTTCATAACTGCTTACTGTCTATGTCTTCTTTTTGCAGGATAAAGTAGTTTGGGATCCTCATGATCATGAGGCTATCTTTAGGGTATTTAATTAGAGAGGTGCAAAACATCTTTATGATATTCTCTCAAAGGCGAGGAAGAAGGGCAAAAAGCCCAAGTGGATGGGGGATAACGTATGGGTTGGTCTTCAGGACAAATGGAATGATAAAGTCTATCAGGCTCTCTCGGTTCAAAATAAGACCAATCGAGCTTCAAATAAAGGCGAAGCAGTCCACACCACAGGGTGCAGATCCCATCTTGATGTGGCCCTAGACATGGTATGTATTCATTGTGTATTAATGTTTAGTCCATTACCCTAAAATGTTTCATACTTGACTAAAATGTGTCTGTTTTTCTTATAAGCCGAAAAGCTTGGGCGATCAGTGGATCCAGGAGAGCTCTTCTTATTCACCCATAAGAAGAAATATGAGGAACGGGTCGATAGCCGCTCTAAAAGGACTTATGTAAGTTCTCTCGTTGTGTAATATGTACTTGATATAACTTGCTTATTAAACAAAATACACAACTTATTATGGTTTATGTTTTGTTGTTAACATGAAGCATATCGGGAATGTTTGAGGCAAGAATCGATGCAGATAGATGAGGATTTGCAGAAGATGGATAGGTCGAGGAGGCTTCAAATATGGCAGAGTGAGGTTGGGGGTAGGACTCGAGGTCGAAGTTACGGTACCGTAGACATGTCTGTGAATGTTCGCCATGGTGCCTCATCGTTGACTTAGGAGTCTCGGGCACCTACGACGACTCGCACTACCCATGACACTGAAGCGACTGCTGAAGCTTGACAGTGGGCAGAAGAAACTCAGCAGGAAGAAGAAGCCAACTAGCGGGCAGATGAAACCAATCAGAAGTTGGCTATGTTAGAGGAGCAGCTACGCACTTTCATGGCACTTTACGCAGTCGAGCGCCAGTTAGGTGGTGCTTCATGTAGTCAGGCTCCAGCTCCTTCGCCTCCTCCTCCACCTGAGCACCCTCATCATTATAATGTTGAACATGATAACTAGTCGTTAGATAGGCAAACTCGCCACCTCGTTATCGTCGTCGTAGATCATGACTACCTTATAGTATTGACATTTTTTACTAAGTTGTCTTATTTGGATTACCTTGTAGTATTGGTTGGCATTTTATCCTAACTTGTCTTATTTGGATTACCTTTTAGAACTTTTGTATGTTTTTCTTTGAATTGATGGGATTACGTTTTATGGAGTTATTGTGTTGTTTTTACTTCTATTGAAATGTCTTTCATTCTCATATTTTTTATAACCAGGAATTCTATATAATTACAAAAAAATAAATTAAAATTAAATAAAGTAGCCGACGCTAACAAACAAATCAAAATAGCAAATAGCGGCGGTTTCATACGCCATGGTGTCGGTTTAGCTGATGCAATGGCCGACGCTAATTCTCAACGAACACATGTTGCGTCGGACCTAGCTATTTAGCGTCAACTAAGCAGACGCTATTTAGCGTCGGCCATGCGTAGGCCATTTGACATTGTCTTCGTGCATCGGCTTAGCGTCGGCTTTTTTAACGCAACTAACGTCGGCCATACGATGGCCAACGCTAATGCTTTGCGGCGAGTGTTTTAGCATCTGCCCCGTGGCCGACGCAAGGTCGACGTTAAAGTGGTCGTTAGTGACAGTTTTTTGGCCTTAGCGTCGAGTTTTGGCCGACGCTACAGGCCGAAATTCTAGTAGTGAGAGAAAACATGCCAACCCAATACAATATATAATACTTGATGATGATGTAAATTTCCTAATCAATTAATGGAACATATATTGTCAGAATAGAAACTACATAGGCTCCTACAGTGCAGAATACAAAAATGCGTACGATTATAATGAGCAATTGATTAATACACCTGTTACGGTGGGGAAGTCCACATAACAGCAATATATAGGATCACTGTTATAGATGCAGAAAATGCTATGGTACAAAATCCCATGAGCATTACATATGCATACTTTTGATCACCATCAGAGGATAATACTAAAGTCTAGATTTTGGGTCCGATAGGCCATGGGGCACTGTTTGAGTTTGTTTTCGAAACAATGGCCAATTGGAAAGTCAATTTAGCAATAACTATAGCTACCACCATAATGGTACCTTGTATATGTTCCACATCCAAATAAGGTTTTCTTTTCTCTCAAAACTCTCTAAGTTTTGGTTTTCTATGGGATGTTTACAATGAAAGAAGGCATTGAGTTTTATAACCAACATTTCTACATAATTAGTGGCAACGAGAGCTTTACTCATTTTCTACCGCAATTAATGTTTGCTATTAATTATCTGGCTTGTAAGGTGATTCTTTTTCTAGCCATCTTTTCTACTTGGCAATGAGAGTTTTTCTCATTTTTACCGCAATTAATGTTTGTTATTAATTATATGGCTTATAACAAGTCATGACTCTTTCTCTTGTCAACTTTTCTACTAGCAACAAGAGGTTTTCTCATTTTCTACCACAATGAAATTTACTATTAACTGGGTTGTAACAAACTGGGTGACTCTTTCTCCAGCTTTTTGTTTTTGACTTCATCAATGTCATTGTCATACAATGTTTGAATAAATTTACATGTACTTTTACATAAGTTTAAATATTTACACGTATTTATTTGCTTACACGGGTTAATTAGATACGTATAGTTGAATAAATTCTTATGAAGTTACTTGTTTTTGCTATACCGTGATATGTATTTTGAACTTCTATATTAAATTAAATTAATATTAACTTTTTACTTAGTTAATTATTCCATCAAGTAAAGTTTTTACGTTGTATAACTTAATATAATATAATAACTATTTACAAATTATCACTAAAATAATTTCCTAATAACTATAATAATTTTTAATATTTATAAAAATGAGGAATCTTAAAATATTTATAATTTATTTTATTTTATTATCACATCAGAGGGATATTGTGTGAGAGACGTGTTAGAAATATAGTATGTTCAGTTTATCAGAATATGATAATGATTCTTCACTGGTCATTTAATTAAAAAAATGATATTCGTTGTTTAATACCTTAGAAGTTAACTCTCCATAATACAAGGGTCAATAATATCTTCCTCTCATAAACTAAAAAGAATCTTGACTTGCTAGTATGTGATTCAGTTTTTCTCTGAACTTTATTCTTTTTTCCATTATGTGATGTGCTTTTGGAATAGTCAAATGCCTACTATCATCCATTTTGTGAAATTTTCTTCTCGTAAAAGGCAGGTACTATCCAATTGAGTGTTCTCTTTAAAAGTTAAGGGCCATCATCAACATTTGTTGTGCCTATTGCAAAATATACTCTACATCATAATTAAAGGGTCACACTTGATGTTGAATATTCTAATTTTTGTGTTTTTAGCATTATTGAAGTTCAATTATTTTAGCATATTTGCACCTTAAACAACATGTGTAACATCCGTTTTTCTTAGTTACCGTTTAAATTCCGTTTTATATGAAATTTTGTGATCTAAATGTTAAGTGATTTATTTTTATCTTATAATTAGGGTTTTTATATGCTTATCAAATTATTTCATTAAAATAGACGTTTTTCCTTTGACGTTTGGACTTTTTCAAGCATACCGTATTTATCGTAATTAACGAATAAGATTTTAAATAGCTAAAGTATATGAAAAAACCAAGAAAACAAAACTTCCTTTACAAAAGTTGGTTATTTTAATATTTATGATTTTCTGAAATTTTTCTGAAATTTTTGAAAAAATAAATTTGAAAATTACCGTTTTGGTCCCTATAGTTGACAGTAAGAACTGATAATTGATTTGGAGACCAAGTTAAGGTCAAAAAGAGATTTTTAGAAGTTGAATCATGTTTTTACATTTTTTTAGGATTTTTGGGATTTATTTCAAAAAAAATTTAAAAGCAGATCAAAAGTTACTTTTTCAGTCCCTATGGACACGAGAAACGAAGATTTTTGAACGGAAATGGATTTTTAGTGATCAGAGCATGCTCAAAATCATTTTTCAAGAGTGACCATTAGTGTTTATATCAAATTTGTGATTTTTTGGAAATTTTCTGGGAATTTTCTGAAAAATGTCCGTTTTGCACTTACGGGTGTCCGTTTTCCTTTGTTTTTATGAACCGCGAAGCATACCCTTACCGTAAAAATCCAGAAACTGTTCCATGACGCTATTAGGGCTATTATAGGGCATTTTTGAGATTTCCTATTGGTTCTCACACTTTAAATTAAATTTGAGAATTTTTTATTAATGAAAATGATATTTTACCCTTGATTTTCACTTAAACTACCAAAACCTAAAGTTTTTAACCAAGCTATCCCATGACCCTTATTTCTCCCATATTGGTCGACATCATTAGGCTGTTCTTAAGCCTTGGATGAGCTTGTCACATGGATTCCAATCCTAGGGAAAAGCTTTGAACCAATTAAGAAAAGGATGGATTAAAACCTAATTATCTAGTCATTAATTTTGATCTCATCTTCTTCTTCCCACTTGCCTTGGCCGCCCACACCTTCATGACTCACTTGAGTTTAGTTTCTTCTCAAGGATTCTAAATTTTGAGTCATGCCATGAGTCATTGGCCTAAGCCAATTAGAAATTAGTTAATTGTTTTGATTTTTATTAAAAGCTAAACCATGGTTGCTTTCCAAGCCAACCATAGTTTCTTTAACCCAACCCTTGTGGCAAAGGTAAGTGATACCTCTTGCAAATTAATTTGAGAAGCATGAGCTTGATTCTTGATTGTTGTGTGCTTATGCGTTTTTGGTGTTGTAGCTTTTTATGCTTTATAATTGTTTTATGGCTTTAATTTAATTGGTTTGTGCTATTCATTAATTGTGGGGTTATAATACCCAAATTTCTTAAGAATTTCGTGAAGGTAAGGTGATGATGGCAAAATTAAATTTGAACTTTTGTAAACATACCATTATAATGGCAAAATTTAAATTTACCGTAAACGTGATCTTACCGTAAAGAAAATACAATTTATTCTTTTGAAAACACTGATATTGTCTATCATTGATATACAAGGTGATGCTTAAGATAAATGATTTATCAGTATGGGTCTGTCTAGGAAAGACAAAGATCTTTGAAGGGTCTTTAAGTCCATCTTTCTTTCCTAGGACCTGTACTGATACACTGTTTGGGGAATTCTTAACCTAGGGACCCAGTATATACGTGACTAAAATAAATTGGAAAAAAAGTGATTTCTTAATAAACGTATATATAAATAGATTGGATTGGATAAAAGAGTATAACGGTAATAGGTTCTCGATGAATCCTACCGTTATAGCATCTATCGGAATCTAATATAACGGTAACGGATTCTCGGTGAATTCTACTGTTATATTATCAGTGGAAAATATCAAGTGGGTATCCAATATGTATATATATAGAATTAACTCAGTTTAATTCCCAATGTCTATGACAGTGGAAATTAGTGAGATAGGCTTTCAACGGGCCTCTTTCCTGGAAGATATTGGTGCTTAAGTGTTTCCGTAAGTAAACAGCCAATTTCGTTCACTTAGTCTATATCGACTTATTTTTTTGGGCACTGATTACCGCAGTCGGCTCTGCCGCCGTGTAATCTTTTCATCTTCGAACTTAATTAAGCCGGTATAAATCATTTACCAAAATAAAAAGTATACATGGGTTTTACATTACTGTTGGTCTCTTCTCTCTTCATCAATCCTAAGTGGCTCTTCCCTATTTTGATCTGCTTGAAATGAATTAATAACCTTTTAGCTCATATAACGAATCACTCTGTTGGGCTGCTCACCTCAGTTTGGCTCTACCGCGGTGTGATCAGTCATAAATTGAATTATTGAAGCCGGGAAAAATAACTTAATTCGAAATGATCAGTAGAAATGAATAAGTGAAGGCAAGAGTATTTCGATCATAAAGTGTTTTGATGAGAGTTATAGATGTTCAAAAGAAGCTATAGTAAAACGGAGGAAGTTTTACAAAGAGATGCTAAAGAGATATTGTGTGCAAATTTAGACGATCATTTGCATTAAAGACGATGAGCATACAACCTAGAGGATGGGGTTGAAAATAGGTTATGTAGGACTACAATTGTCTACTGGGATTATCCAAGTTTCAAAAGTCCCAATGGCCTTGTCAGTGATAACCTCGAGCCGAGACAAATCATATACCCAGCTTGGATAAATCTGACCGGCAGATCTATTTCTGATTTGGAATTTATTTTTAAATGCGGTATTACAAAAGTATTCTAAGGGGTTTAGACGGGACTCCCTGTTTATTCTGTTAAGTTTACCACAGCCGGTCGCTCAAATGGTGTGAGGGTTGGAAAAGTCTCTTTGGAGCATTACACCAGTGTGTTTTGAGAGATTTTGAAGTGACATGCATAAATATACCTTGACTTGATGATATTCTTGAGAGCGCATTGCTTTTGTAGGTTTACGGGATACAAGGTAGACCTGTTTGAATGAATGGCTACTCTGCTGTCTGTGTTTTAAATGACTTGATGTTCTGACCTATATGTTTTTGCTGTGTGAATTGGGTGATATATGACCTGTGTTTTGATGTACTTGTACTTTTCATATTACTTTGTTTTAGAGTCTCACTCTTACCTACTTTTATGTTGTGTTGATGCATGACTGAGTAGATAGTTTACCCGAGGATTGGGTTAGTCTTAGACGTTAAGCTACCCCTAGAGCATATGAAGAACATCATCTGGACAGAAGATGGCAATGTAAGGAAGGTGGAGAAGCAGAAGAAGACTGCTCAGAAGAGGATACACCGTGTTAGGGTTAGGAGGTTGTTGCTGCCGTTACATCTTCGTTTAAAGATGCTTAAGTTGGGTAGTTAGTCTAAGATTGATCTGGCTCTTATCTACATAGTAGCGTATATTTTCTTTTAACACTTTTGTATTTTTCAGTTTACTAGTACTTCCTGCTTTCTTTGTAGAATTTCAAGGTTTATAAATATATGATGAAGTACTTTTTCAAGTATGGCAATATTATCCTGCAACTGTAGTCTTTCAAAAAGAGTTAAGGAAACATATTTTATATCCTTCTCATCATTTAAAAGAAGAAAAAATTTTACTCACATTTTCATAGAAGAATTATCAAGTTATTTCCAAAAATATTTTCTAAATTATGTTTCAACTTTTGGTTACTATAGTGTAATATCCTTTTTGGAGAAAGGGTGTTGCAACATGCCCCCACAAGTTCTATTGCATAATTTTTCCCTCTGGTGAAACTACATTTCATCTTACACCTTACTCCGCAGTCTCACCAAAAGAAACATTTATTAGAACAATTTAGTTGAATAAGAATAATATTTTAAAAAAATAGAAAATATGAAGCTCCTCTACTCTATAAATAATTAAATATCATGGTCTATTATTGTACTCATGTAAGATTGGAATCATGATATCCAAGACTCATTTGTTATATTATTTTAGTCATTGTATCGCAATGTAAAGATTTAAATTTGTTGTATCTAATGAACAAGAAAATTGGAACCATGTTCAAATTGGGATAGGGATGGCAAAAAAAAAAACCGTACTCATGGATATCCACGGATAAAATCCGTTACGGGTATGGGGTGGGTACCTTAACGGGTACGTACCCACGGGTAAATTAAATGGGTATTTGAGGTACCCACCAATAAATGGAGATAGGGGCGGGTGGTGAGGTACCCGTACCCGTTACTAAAATTATAAAAAATATCATTTTATTTATATATATACCTAAAAGTCTAAAACACCAATGCACAATTTGGCAAGTATTAGAGTGTGATGCATTACTTTTAGTTGTTATCTTGCTTTGTTTTAATATTGAACAAAGTGACTTCAAAATATGTATTATTGTTGTGTCATGTATTAATTCTCACACTCATTTTTCATTTTTTAGCTTTATTTGTTTTTATTTAATTGAATAATTATTGATATAACAATTGAATTAAAATTATATGATTGGTACAATTTAGTCTTATTAATATGATGTTAATTATGACAAATATTGTGTGGAAACAATTTCTATTAATAAAATTTTTATAGAATTTTTTTAATTTTTTAATATCCATGGATATCCGCGGATTTCACGGGTACCCACGCGAGTATGGGGGGCACGGGTAGCGGGTATATCAAACAGGGCGGGTAGCTACTACCCGTGCCCGCCTTGCCCCATTTACATCCCTAAATTGGGATAGAGACAATGAAACAATTTCTTGAATTTGTTTTTTGAATGGATTGTGATTATCTTCGTATTATGTAAGAAATGGGCATACCCTATCAGTATGACATTACTTGACACGATCATTGTGTGATAGAGAACAATAGTTGAATATTTATTTTGAACTTTCTCATTTTTTCATTATTAGTTCAACTATCATTCTCTATCAAGTGGGAGAATTTTGTATACTGATCAAAGTAATGTCTCACAAATCTTTACTTTAATTAAATGTCCAATTAATTAGACATGAAAAGTAAATACAATTATGTTTGCAAATATCTCTTGATAGATTTGCTTTTCTATTTGCATGTTGTTTGTCATTGCTTTATTGTCGAGACCTATATTGAGGATGTTTTCATTGTCTCTTCATTTGTTTTACACTCTATTGTCTTATTTTATTATCAAACAAAAATCCTTGTGAAGACAATATTTTAGAATCACAAATTATCTTTGAACTTTTGTGAAGAGAAATATTTTTCTATTCCCATACCATTATTTTATATCTTATATCATTTAATTTAATGTTATGGTGGGAGTTAGAGATTATTTATGAACAAATCCTCAATCGCTATTAAGTATAGGTCCTATGTGTTTCCGCTGCTGGTAACCAAATCTTGTGCTCAATGTTTTTTTATGTTATTTATAATGTGACTCTTGAGTTTTGAGTGAGTAATTGAAAACTTGTATATATAATCTCATATTTTATTTAAAATATTAGAGATTTCGATCTCACTCAAATGTTTACAAAGTGAAGGTTACCTTATTTGTTTGATCCTTTCGATAATCATTTTTTTGTGATGACATAAGAAGATTTTGTGTTATTAAGTGTCATGTGAACACTAATAATCTCTTATTTTGTGTGTGCAGAATATGTGGTTAATTATGAAACCCAGATTTGGTAAACTTTATGATTGAGAAATCATATGTTGGGTTTCGTATTGTCTTTCTATAACCACTTCTCTTGATAATTCTGCACTAGTCTGTTTCTCTCCAATTTGTAATTCTTAAAGAGAGAAAGTTTTGGCTCACCTTATTGAGGGTGTCCTCAAAATTATTGTTTCTGCCACTGATAGCTTAATTTATACTCAATATTTGTATTTATCTTGATATTGCTTTTGCTAGTAATGCTTTAGAGATATACTTAAGTAACCCATTTGGTCTTTTGAAAGCCGTAAAAGGTCATGAGTTTTATGGGAAACAAAGGATTGTTGGAATTTTATATTCCAATAATTATTATGGGCTAATATTTAAAACAATTATATTAGTTATTTATCAATAAGGAGAGCTTAATATTATGTGGTCGAATTAAGTGAGCTCATTAGACTACCAAAAGGATGATATGGGCTTTAAATGGGTAGATGTCAGTGTTAGCCCAATAGGGGATAATGGGAACCCTATTAGGTTAACACGCTTATAAGAAGGCTATGGTCCCCAATACACCAAATCAATTGATTCAGTCGCTTCCTTCTCCCCATCTGAAGAGAGGCTAAGGTCCCATAGAGGAACTCCAGTGATTTGGTTGAGGAAGAGCCATAAAGCCACCATACTCGTTCGTGATCAACCACTACGGTACACCGCTTCAGGTTATTGCTATCTATGGATCCAGGTATTTATCGAATCCTTAGTAATTCGGCTTGTTGTAGATCTGGGTATAAAGAACGGGTTGTTCTCGTTGTATGCATGCCTTTGATTTGTTTTGCTTCCGCATAAAGAACATATATTGATCAAAAGATTAAAGCATGTTTAAGAAATTCACAACAAGTGGTATCAGAGCAGGTCTTCAAGTTGGGTTATTAGGATTGTTTATTGATTTATATGAACCCGTTTTCTATTTTATTTTTGGGGTTGTGAATCGGTATTTTCTTTTCTATTAATCAATCGATTTGAAAACCGTTTTAGTGTATCTGTGCGATTTGTAATAACAAACAAAGCATCGAGTATTTGCGGTTTTCTCTTAAAGAATTAGTGATCCTCTTAACCGAAGGCAAGAAGTTTTTTTTATTGGCTTTTTAATTCAATTATGTATGGTGGTTTTCGGCTTCGGTTTTATGTTATTTATATTGCCTTGATGATCCTGGATATATTGATGTTATATTGTTTCGATCTCGATTTTATATATTATAGTGTAAATTCGTATTTGAATTCAAGATGGCATCAGCATATATAAATTCGAATTTGAAGTCAACAAACCAATTTGAAAGCCGTACAGGATATATATTTTTGGTGGCTTTCTGTTTCAATCTTATACAGTGGTTTTTTTTTTTTTTTTTTTTTTGAATAATTTGAAAACTATTTCAAATTCTGGTTCTGTTTTGAATTTAAAGATTGAGTTCAATCTCTGTTGTTTCACGATTGAGTATATCTTGTTTGATATATGTGAACTGATATGGACTTGAGGTGTATTTTGACTTCAGCTTTGTTTTGATTTCCGGAGTATTTTTAAATTATTTTATAATGGCTTTTCTTTGCCAATTTGGGAAAGCTGCTATGCGGCAATAAGGACTATTTTTTTTACGCTTATGCGTGGATATGTGTAAATTTAAGACCTCCTATTTTATTTAAATTGTCTGGTAATTTTTTGGTTGGGTCAATTGAAACAACATGTTGCCAAAGTAACCTCTGCTGCGTAGATTGATTTGATTGAATTTACATAGATGTTGTGTGGAATTATTCATGCGGATTGTGCTCGGCCCAAAGGAAGACACAGTTTGGCCGAATAATTACATGCCTGCGATGGTAAATGTGTGGTGATTATAAGGATTATTTTCCATGTAAACAATGGAGTGTCCAAAGATAACCATTGTTTGACAGGACTTATCACCAATGTTTGATCATTGTGTTGAGAGTACCACTTGCAGTTAGTCTTTTCAGTCCAAAGATTGGGGATTAATGGTGCGCTGGGTATCTTGTTTGGGTCTTTTATTTGCAAATACAGATTGATTGTGCATGTCTTATTAATAGTAATTAATTATGACGTGCCTACTAAAGTTAGTGTATGTTTATTGTTCTTTTTTTTTTTTTTTAGTTGCTGCTGTTTCTGCTCCCAATTTTACAGCTCAAGTCAATGGAATCCCAATGCTGAATGGGACGAATTTCAAGCTATGGAAAGAAGCCGTTGAAATTGTCCTCGGCTGTATGGATTTGGATCTGTCACTGAGGTCGGAAAGACCCACTTCCACTCCGGAAAACCCAAATGAGGTTAAAATTGAGAAGTGGGATCGGTCCAACCGCATGTGCCTCATGATCATTAAGCGCTCCATTCCGGAGGCATTTCGGGGCTCAATTGCTGAGAGCGAGAATGCCAAGAAGTTCCTTGAGGCAATAGAGCAATTCTTTGCCAAGAATGAAAAAGCTGAGACGAGTAGTCTTTTGACTAAACTCATCTCTATGAGGTATAAAGGTAAAGGGAACATAAGGGAGTACATCATGGAGATGTCTAATCTCGCGTCAAAACTCAAGGCACTAAAGTTAGAGCTTTCTGAGGATTTGCTCGTGCACTTGGTTTTGATCTCTCTCCCTGCACACTTTGGGCAATTCAAAGTGAGTTATAACACTCAAAGGGACAAATGGTCTCTCAACGAGCTTATATCTCACTGTGTGCAAGAGGAAGAGAGGCTACAGAGGGATAAGACAGAAAGTGCTCACTTGGCTTTGTCCTCTCAGAACAAGAAGAGGAAAGGAAATAAGGAAACTGCGGGAAATTCTTCTCAAAAGAAGAAGCCGAAGAAGCAAGATGAGGAATTTACTTGTTTTTTCTGCAAGAAGGCAGGACATATGAAGAAGGATTGTCCTAAGTACGCCACATGGCGTGTGAAGAAGGGTAAACTTCTCACTTTTGTTTGTTCTGAAGTTAATTTAGTTTCTGTACCTAAGGATACTTGGTGGGTGGATTCTGGTGCTACTACTCACATAAGTATGTCTATGCAGGGTTGCCTGTGGAGTCGTCCGCCAAGTGATGCTGAAAGATTCATCTATATGGGCGATGACAATAAAGTTGCAGTTGAAGCTATAGGAACCTTTAGATTACTTTTAAAGACTGGTTTTCATTTGGATTTAGTTGAGACATTTGTTGTTCCGTCGATTAGGCGGAATTTAATTTCTATTTCCGTTTTGGACAAATCTGGTTATTCTTGTTCATTTGGAGATAATAAAGTTAGTCTCTTTTATGATTCAAATGTTGTCGGTTACGGGTCTTTAATCGATAAACTTTATATGCTTGATGTTGAGCGTTCCTATAACGAGATATTGCAAACAAGTTCACGTGGTACGAAACGTAAATTAAATGAGAATTCCGCCGCTTTATGGCATAAGCGCTTAGGTCATATCTCTAAACAGAGAATTCAGAGGCTTGTGTCGGAGGACATTCTTGGACCCTTAGATTTATCGGACTTTCAAGTCTGCGTTGAGTGTATTAAGGGTAAACAAACAAACAAAAGGAATCTAGGTGCCGAAAGAGCTAAGGATGTCTTAGAACTAATACATACGGATATCTGCGGTCCCTTCCCTACGGATTCATGGAATGGACAAAGGTATTTTATTACGTTCATAGACGATTACTCGAGGTACGGTTACCTGTATTTAATTCATGAGAAGTCTCAGTCTCTAGACGTTTTCAAGTCTTTCAAAGCTGAAGTTGAACTTCAACTTGGAAAGAAAATTAAGGCTGTCAAATCAGACCGTGGTGGTGAATACTATGGAAGATATGACGGATCAGGTGAACAACGTCCAGGGCCCTTCGCGCTTTTCCTCAAAGAGTGTGGAATTGTTCCGCAATACACCATGCCGGGTAAACCCAGCATGAACGGAGTTGCAGAACGACGAAACCGGACTCTTAAAGATATGGTGAGAAGTACGATTAGTCATTCTTCTCTACCAGAGTCACTTTGGGGAGAGGCGTTAAAGACCGCAGTTTATATCCTCAATAGGGTACCCAGTAAAGTAGTCACTAAGACCCCTTATGAGCTGTGGACTGGGAAAAAGCCCAGCATTAGGCACCTGCACATTTGGGGATGTCCAGCTGAAGCAAGGCCTTATAGGCCGCATGAAGGTAAGCTAGACTCAAAGACGGTTAGTTGCTACTTTGTTGGTTATGCTGAGCGTTCTCGCGGGTATAAGTTTTATAATCCCACTACAAGAACATTCTTTGAGACGGGAAATGCAAGATTCCTTGAGGAAGTTGAGTTTGGAGGGGAAGGAAACATAAGGAATGTTGTCTTTGAGGAAGAACATGTTATTGACAATGATCAAGTCATTGTGCCTGTCATTGTTCAAGAAACAGATTCAACTATAAATAACGATGTTCAGGCTACTATTCCTAACATCATTCAAGAACAAGACAACATTGAGATTCCTCCTCAAGCACCACCTATAGAGCAAACTCAACAACCTCAAGAAGTGCCATTAAGGAGATCCACTAGAGATAGGAGAAGTGCAATTTCGGATGATTATGTTGTATTTCTTCAAGAACATGAGGATGGCATTGGTTTGACTGAGGAAGATCCAATCAACTTTAGTCAAGCTATGCAAAGTTCTAACTCTCAAAAGTGGATTGATGCCATGAATGATGAGATGAAATCGATGGCTGATAATGACGTTTGGGATCTCATCAAATTACCTGAAGGTGCGAAGCCCATTGGTTGTAAGTGGATATTTAAAACCAAGAGGGATTCGAAGGGTAATGTTGAGAGATATAAGGCACGTCTTGTCGCCAAAGGCTTTACTCAAAAGGAAGGCATTGATTATAAATAGACTTTCTCTCCGGTTTCTTCGAAAGACTCTCTTAGGACAATAATGGCAGTAGTGGCTCATTTTGATTTAGAGCTACATCAGATGGATGTAAAGACTGCGTTTCTAAATGGTAACATTGATGAAACGATATATATGGTGCAACCGGAAAACTTTGTTTCAGGTGATCCAAAGTCCACGGTATGCAAATTAAAGAAATCCATCTATGGCCTTAAACAGGCTTCTCGTCAATGGTATTACAAATTTCATCAAGTTATTACCTCTTATGGTTTTGAGGCAAATATAGTTGATGATTGCGTATACCAAAAGTACAGTGGGAGTAAATTTGTCTTTCTGGTCTTATATGTCGATGACATCTTAATAGCCAGCAATGATATAGGCTTATTGCACGAAACCAAGAAATTTCTCACGAAAAATTTTGAGATGAAAGATCTTGGGGATGCCTCTTTTGTCTTAGGAATCCAGATACTTAGAGATCGTTCTCGAGGTACCCTTGGATTATCACAAAAGAGCTACATCGATATAGTTCTGGATAGATTCGGCATGAAAGATAGTAAGCCAGGAGATACACCCGTTGCTAAAGGAGACAAGTTTAGTCTCAAACAGTGCCCCGTTACTAATCTTGAAAAGGTAGAGATGCAAAAGATTCCTTATGCTTCGGCTGTTGGGAGTCTTATGTACGCTCAAGTTTGCACTCGTCCTGACATAGCATTTATAGTGGGAGTCCTAGGGAGATACTTGAGTAATCCGGGAATGCAGCACTGGAAAGCGGTAAAGCGCGTTATGCGCTATTTGAAGAGAACAAGAGACTATATGCTCACATATCGGAAGTCTGACAGTTTAGAGATCATTGGGTACTCTGACTCCGATTTTGCGGGTTGCCCAGATAGCAGACGCTCTACATCAGGTTACATCTACATGTTGGCTGGAGGAGCTATTTCCTGGAAGTCTGCCAAACAGACTCTTGTAGCTTCTTCGACCATGGCAGCAGAGTTTGTAGCTTGCTATGAGGCATCAAACCACGGATTATGGCTGAGGAATTTTGTCACAGACCTACGTGTCATTGACTCCATTGAGAGGCCATTGAAAATTCACTGTGACAATAACTCAGCCGTACTCTACTCCAATAATAATAGGAGTTCTACAAAGTCAAAGTTCATCGACATCAAGTATCTTGTAGTTAAGGAAAGAGTTCAGGAAAAACAGATTTCTATAGAACATATAGGAACAAATTCTATGCTAGCTGATCCACTAACTAAGGGTTTGACACCTAAGGTCTTTCATGGGCATGTTGCTCATATGGGTGTTGTCTCTGAGGTTGCCTTAGTTTAGTGGGAGTCTTTCTTTATGTTCTATGTTTAGCACAAACTTTATGTTATTTTGATTTTCTGCAGAATTAAGGATTGTGTTTTATGAGTTTATTATTAAACTTGATTTTACCTTGTTGTGTGCAATAATTAATTTGCACTTAAGGACTTTGAATTGATCTCACTAAAGACTAAAGTTGGACCAGTTGGAAATAGGCATGATTGAGATCGCATTGCATGTAATTTCCATGCTACTCATCCATATCGATCTATGTCATTGAGTGTATTGATGTGGTGATCATTGTGGTTTAGTCACGTTTCATGGTTGTGACGAAAGCTGCAGTGGTTCCATTGATGATATATGAGATGGACCAGATTGTTAAAGTGGAAGTCTAAAGATAAATAGCATAAGGATGCCGGCCTAAAGAATTGTGATATAATTGTTATAATATGTAGCCCAAGTGGGAGATTGTTGGAATTTTATATTCCAATAATTATTATGGGCTAATATTTAAAACAATTATATTAGTTATTTATCAATAAGGAGAGCTTAATATTATGTGGTCGAATTAAGTGAGCTCATTAGACTACCAAAAGGATGATATGGGCTTTAAATGGGTAGATGTCAGTGTTAGCCCAATAGGGGATAATGGGAACCCTATTAGGTTAACACGCTTATAAGAAGGCTATGGTCCCCAATACACCAAATCAATTGATTCAGTCGCTTCCTTCTCCCCATCTGAAGAGAGGCTAAGGTCCCATAGAGGAACTCCAGTGATTTGGTTGAGGAAGAGCCATAAAGCCACCATACTCGTTCGTGATCAACCACTACGGTACACCGCTTCAGGTTATTGCTATCTATGGATCCAGGTATTTATCGAATCCTTAGTAATTCGGCTTGTTGTAGATCTGGGTATAAAGAACGGGTTGTTCTCGTTGTATGCATGCCTTTGATTTGTTTTGCTTCCGCATAAAGAACATATATTGATCAAAAGATTAAAGCATGTTTAAGAAATTCACAACAAGGATTGTATGTAGACCTATAAGAAGTTTGATCAACTTCAGGTCTTTAGTATTATGATTCAAATTCTAAAAGTTTCCCATTGACCGAAAGTCTACATTTGGCTTTATCCTTGTAATTGCACCTTGAGTATTATATCACAAGGTTGTGATCCCACTATTGAACTCATGCCATGAAAATCTGAATCTTATTTTTTGATATCATGGATTAGTGGGAGTGTGTAAACTATCATCATGTCTTGAGACTTGTTGATTTTATATTGCCATATATTTGTGCGTGCATTTGTGATTATATGGCGTATTTTAAAAGGACTTTGTTATTATTCTTGTCCTATTGTACTGAGAGATTTTATATAAAATATGTTGAATCTCAGTAAAACATCTTAAGTAGATGCTAAGACTATTTTGTTGGGGTTTGCACATTGTTATCTTTAGCATGCAATTATAATGTGCTTCTCTTTTACCCAAATGCCACATTCTGATAGGTCACAGATATATAAGTACTTTGCAGATATATTTAGTACTCCTATCAAGTATAATTTTTGCACTCTTAAAGTACTTGTAAATCTTATCTTTGGACCAATGGTCTTAAGTGCTTGCTCATTATTGACATTCTTGCGGCCACGTCAGTCTAGAGTGTAGTTCTATTTGAACTAGGTGTCTATGACGTCCAAGTAGGAGATTCTTGAATTTTCGAATTGTTTCTGGACTTGCATAGTCACTTATTTAGTGAAACTCAGATTAATTGAATGTCAATCATTTTAGAGCTTTTGCTTGGCTAGCCCTATGTAATTACGGTTGTTATTGGCCTATTATGAGCACTTAAACATATGTGGATTGTGTTTTTGGCCTTTATAAATTTCAGACTTAAAATGAGCATATTATTTGCTTGTAGGTCCACTACCTAAAGATTTAACTGTTGGAGCTTATCTATATTATGTTACTCATTTTGGTTAAGTCTTATGATATTTTGGGTTAGTGGGAGTCTGAAATTATATTATTATGAGATATGTTATCATATTTCTTATAGCATTTTAAGATGCTTGGACTATTGTTTGGGATTGCATATTTCTCTTAAGTAATAATATTATGTCTTCCCTTATCCATCATTATTTGTAAGATATGAGCTTCTTAGCATGTATGATTTATGTCCCTATCGGTAATATTTCTACATTGTTAGGAGTTTATATTTCTTTAACTTTTAGTGGTGTGTGCATTGACCATAATTGATATTCTAGTCTTAAAATTTCTATATTTTGATTATTGACTAATGCTATCCAAGTGGGAGATTGCTGGATTAATTATTTAGTTAATCAATTATATTGGATTAGCATTAATCAATTATTGTAAATTACTCTTTTAATTATTTATATATTAATTATGGTCAATAATTATTAATATAGCACCTAAAGTAATTGATGGATATTACTGGGCTTTTGTGTGGGAATGACCCCATGATGGGTTGGGCCATTCTATTAGTAGCCCGTAGAGAGGTCCCTGGTCTCTGCTGGTAAGTTAAATACTGCCTCCCCAATAAGCAGTATTATTCTGACTCATACGCTTAACCAGTGAAGAGAGCAGTTTACTCTCACTTCAACTTCCTCTCAAGAACGGTGCTCTGTTCGATCAGCGAACCATGGATCCTACCATGTCAGGTACACACATCTGCGTCTATCATTCATTGGTATTGAGATTAACATGCTATAACTTGTATCTATATTGTAAATTTCATCAGATATGGGAGCGTTGAAACAAAACTTCAAATAAATAAAATATTGTAATCCTAAAAATACCATTAAAAGGTTAAAATCCGAAAAAGAAAATACATACCCAAATAGATGAAGATGGTGCAACGCACCAACAAAGAAAAAGGATGGATGCGCGCACAGCATAGCCACTTATAGCGTTGGAGAAATGTCTGTCCAAAGCAGCAATGGCCGCTGGTGGTGTCGAGAGGTTGTGCAGTGGTGGCCTGGGATCATGACACTGTAGCGGAATGGGGCTTCGCGCAGCGAGGCTCCGTGCTCGACAATGCCAGCAACTTCAATGGTGAGTTCGAAGGCGACGACATGGTCTCGTGCTATGTTTTATATGTGTGTGTTTATTGTTGCGACCGGATTTTTGACGGTCAACGGAGTCGCCACTAATAATTATTATTAATTGGAAAACCTTAGAAAAACCCAAAAAATGGTCTTCGAAAGAGATTTAAGGTTTGGGAGTTGATTACGGGTAAATAAGGTATTAGCACCCTACACCGTCCATTTTTAATGGTTATCTTTAATTAAATGTGCTAATTATGTTAAATTTAAAAATTTATTTTACCCTCTACATTAAAATAAAAAGTATTACAACTTGTTTATTTTTGGGATTGACAGGATTAATACTTGCTTCTACGTATCCTCGGATGCAATGAGAAATTCAAAACTTACGTAGTTCTTAGCTTAAATGATTTTTGTTTGTGTTAATTAGAAAAAGTTTTTTGGTGGAGTTAACCAAATCGTCATGTCTCAGACAAAGCTTCGAAATAGGTAGAGTTGAGTACTGCGTCATGCTCAAACTAACTCTGATTTGCAAAACAGTGTGAAGTTTAGAAATATTTTTTTGAATGAAGTTTGTAAGTCATCATGTGTCAAACAAAACACTGAAATAGACAGAGTTAAGTAGTACGTCACGCTCAAACTAACTATCATTTAAAAAACAGCGTGAAGTACTAATTCGTCATGACTCAAGTATTCGAGAAAAATCGTAGGATTTAGTAATGCGTCATGCTTCAACTAATCCCAATTTAATTTTTTAAGAAAGCGAGTGGTGCAACATCCTTTCTCATAAAAGAATGTTACAACATAAGTAACCTATTTATCAAAAAGAAATATTAATTTTATTTCAGAAAACTTTCTTTTAATTATTCTCATTTAGTCCAAAAATGTGTATAAATTTTTTTTCCAATGCTTGAAAATTATTTTAACTGGAAACTCTCACTTAATTTGTTTATATCTCCAGAAATTATTTATGCCATAACGTATTACTGAAAGAAAACAAACATTATCTATATGAATAATCTACATGATATATAATACTGGTCCAACGTTCTACAAGTACATCAAACTGAACAGCTAGTAATGTACTAATGTCATATAAGATAGTACAGTCATCCCAAAATATCTCTAGACAAAAGCCCAACCGGTAGAGTCAGTCTACAAAAAAAAACACAAGAAGATCCAAAAAGATAACGCAACAGCCTACGTTATATCAGCTCCCAGCTCAGTCTACATCTGCTCCTAAGTGCTACTCTATAGACTCCTCTAAGTCTCACTCTCATACTCCTCTATCAGCTTCCCTTTCCCTTTCCTGTCAGTGGCCTCCTGACGAGCTCGTGCTCTCCAAGATGGCATAGCAATACGGGAAAAAGGCATCGGTCTTCCACCTGGTTCCGTAAATGAAATGGGAACAGCTGGAATGGGAGTATCAGTCTGCACAGTAGGTGTCCTCTCAGTAGGCACCTTCCCTGCTGATGTATCTCTAACTGGACGTGAACAATGAATAGTACTCTTGCACGCGGTCTGTCTCCATCTACCAAAGTATCTACAACACGGTGGCGTACAGGGTCTCTACTGCTGCTGTGTCTCTGGCCTTATAGGCTCCTGCTGCATAGGCTCAGTCTGCACATGGTCCTGATGAGCTGTCTCCTGTCTCTGTCTCTCTGACTCTCTCCAAGAGTCCCAAAGCTCCTATATAGGCATCTTCACATCTAAAATCATATTCTTTACAATCCATCGGTGAGGTCCTTCAGTCGATGTCTCTAGGGAAGTTACATACCCAAGGTATGTTCCCCACTGGGTGTCAGGGTTAAGTATCCACCCTTCACCCTCAACCCCTTGGGGCAGTAAACTCAATCTACGAACCTTCGTCAACCCATCCGGCGGATGGTCCATCTATATGAATCATGTTCCAAAGAGCACAAAACATATAGACAAGGGTGAAAAATCCTCGTACACAAGTTATTAAAACATAGTGACAACAGAAAAGAAGAGAGTAAATCAGGCTTATCAAACATAACCTACATCATGCATTTCTCTATCATTTACCTTTTCTCAGCACAAAAGCACATAATCTCCCTCCTAATAAGATATTCTCATGTACACAATGAAAATCATCACAATTATAGCATAAATTCATCATCAAGCAATATATCATCAACACAGATATGTTATAATGCATGTCACTTCTATTTCCCTCTCATTACCCTCATAGTGCTCCAAGGAGACTTCCCTACCTCCAACACCTTTAAGCGATCGGCTGTAGCAAACTTAACAGACTTATCAGAGAGTCCCTCTAGACTTCATGATAATCATTCAAATAAGCTACATTTAAACATAGTACCATATCATGAATAGTCAAGTCAGTCAGATTTATCCAAGCTGGGTTGTGCGACTTGCCTCGGCTCAGGGGAAATCGCCTACACTGGCCATCTGAGGGGTTACGCAACCTGGATAATCCCAGTAGGCAACTGTGGCCCAACTATCCCTATTCTCAACCCTCTCTGGGTTGTAATGCTCATCTCATGGGCTCTTGCGAAATCTCTTTCTCTTTATGCAAAATGACACATCATATTTATGCATACAAAGCAATCATCCCAAGCATTATCAAGTTTTGGTTTCTCTTGTAATTTCATTGATATCTTCTCTATGTTATCTCTTGCAATAATCATAAATAACCTTCTCTCTTGGTTATGGTATTCACATCTCTTTGTGCTTATTCTCAATCAACAAGTCTCTTTCTCTTCAATTAATACCCTTAATTAATCTTTGTCTCTTAACAAAAATGGCATTTCCTAAATCCAATATTTAAGTTCTAAAAATAAATTAATTAAAATACTTGCCAATCTTTAAATTCAAAAATAACATTTTTCTCTTAAAAAGATTTATTCACTAAGCTGGAAAAATGATATTCGTAAAATTCTGGGCTGATTTATTTTCCAGAATCCAGAACTGTCCACAGGCGTGAGAAATTTCACACCAGCGGCGCAGACAGAACTGTCCCCTGTTTTTCCAGATTTTCCCAGCTTCGAAAATAACCCCACCCAGGGCATGACTTATCCGATTTCAAAGTTCAAACCAATTAAATCTTTTCTTTACATGGTTAAGACATAATTAATAAAAATGAGCAAAAATTATATTTTTGGATCAATCACAAAGCTTTTCCAAATTATAAACAAACACCTTGGACTTCTACTACTTCAATTGACTTTTCAATCTCAAAACACAGTAACTCAATATCAAACCATGGATCCAAACTTTAGCAAGACATAGAGCAAGATCATCACACACAAACAATTACTTCTCCACCACCAAGAACAATCTGTGACACCCTGAGGCCGATGAGGACGGGGAGTGATCGCCGGTGCAGAGAGGCACGGACAAGGAGCGACTCCTGGCAGGCTTCTAGGCGAAGGGGTACATGAATGAGCCGAAATCATACCTGAATGAGAGGAATTCTGAGACTGTGCAGGTATGGGACTACACAATTGAGGAAAGCTTAATAGAATTGATTGGTACTACTCATACCAACAAGATGCATCTTTTTTTCAGTAGCCTATCACTTAAGAACTCCACAGTTAAGCGTGCTTGACTTGGAGCAATTTCCTGATGGGTGACCTTCTGGGATGTTTCCCGGGAAGCATGTGAGTGAGGACAAAGCGTGCTGAAAAGACTCGTGTTGGTGTGTGGGGACAGTTGTCAATCCGAACGGCAGCCGGGATGTTACACAATCCACATCAAAGAAAAACCAATCTCAATCACACAAGGTTCAAGCAATTCAAATTCATCATCAAGTTAATCATTCATGACAAAGCTATTTAAGAAAATTTCCCCCATCAAGCATGAATACATCTCTTGAGTCATCCAACACCATAAAAACAAAAAGAGCACTTACCTTCATGATCAAAATATTCTCTAAATAAAATTACAAACTTCTTGTACTAACTACAAACAAACATAGCACACACACATCATACAAAACCTAATAACCTTGTATGAGAAAATCTCCCCTTACCTTTTTCCTTTAGCTTGTGAAAGAAGAACCCTTCTTCTTGATTATCTCCTTCCAACACAAACACAACACATCCAAATACCAAATAAGTTTCCTCATCCCATGGATAATCTTTAGCACATGAAAGAAGAACTTAAGATGAACTAAACACAACCCTAAGCTCATGAACAATGAAGAAGACAATAAACACTTAATCTATGGAGTTCATAACAAATACCTTGGTAGCTTGAGGATTCCAAAAACAAGAGCAAACTTGTGAAAACTTGATTATTTTGGGTGAAAATTTAGAGAGAAAAGTGTGAGAAATCTTAGTGGTGTGAGAGTGAAAATGAAAATATGAGACAAGAGCTCCCTCTTCCTCTCTCCTTCACTCGGTCTCTCCCTCTCTTTTTCTTCTTGTGCAAGTTTTTTTTTCCAAGACAATCATAACACATAAATGAGTCATTTGTAAAATTAATTAATGGATTTTTCTAATTGGTTAAAAATTATGAGTCAAAGATTTTAGAATTTTCCACACCCTTCTACACAAGGTCAAGGGCGGTGCAGCTTGCAACACCATTTCTCCAAAAAGGATATTACACCATAGTAACCAAAAGTTTCATAAAGACTTAGAAAATATTTGATAAGAGTTTTGTAATCTTTCTCAAAAATGCGGATAAATTTTTTTCTTCTTCTGAGTGAATGGTAAGTATGAAATACTGCCTTAAAGTTTGGAAAAAGTACTTCATCATATAGATAATAACCATGCTATTTTACAAAGGGTTTACTTCAATACAAACCTAAGTATAGATTCTGCAAGAGTAAGAAATTAAAAATACTAGTAAACGGAAATTACAAAAGTGTTTAAAGAAAAATATATGCTACTACGTAGGTGTTAGCCAGACCAATCTTAGACTAACCATATAGCTTAAGCATCTTAAGACGAAGATGTAACGGTAGCAACAACCTTCTAACCCTAACACGGTAAACCTTCTTCTTCTTCTCCACCTTTCTTACGTTGCCATCGTTCATCCTAATGATGTTCTTTATCTGCTCCAGGGGCAGCTTAATGTCTAAGACTAATATGGTTTTTACTCTCCAGTTTGGTTTATCCACCCTTCCAGCGGTAGTAAGTACATAACCAGAATATGTGCCCCACTGTGTATCAGGGTTTATCTTCCACCCCAACTTCCCAATCTCAATGGGTTGAATCCTAAGACGTCGGACCAAAACTAACCCACTCCTCGGGTAAACCATCTACTCAGTCATGCATCAACACAACAAAGTAGGCAAGGGTGAGACTCTAAGCAAAGTAATAAGAAAAGTAGGAATACATCCAACATATAGATCACTCATCAATCAGTTTGCACACCAAGTATATACTCATAATAACAGATCAATCAAGGCTTATAAACAGATCTCGTTTAAGCAGATCTTACCTTTGCGCGGCAATCCTACAAGATAACTCGTTCACAAAATACATTCTCTTATTTATGCATGTCACTTTAATATCTCTCTGATCACACAGGTGTAGTGCTCCAAGGAGACTTTACCAACCTCACACCATTGAGCGACCGACTGCAGTAAACTTAATAGCATAATCAGGGAATCCCTCCAGACCCCTGAAGATACTTCAGAAATACTGCATTTAAAACTTAATACCAAATCAGAAATAGATCTGCCAGTCAGATTTATCCAATCCGGGTATACGACTTGTCTCGGCTCAGGGGGATTCACCTACAAGGCCATTGAGACTTTCGAAACCTAGATAATCCCAGTAGACAATTATTGTCCAACAGAAACTATTTTCAACCCTGTCTCGTAGGTTGTATGCTCATCGTCTATAATGCAAATGATCGCCTAATTTTGCATATACTCTGTTTCTCTTTGTTTTCTCTTTGTAAGACTTCCTCTGTCTTACTGCAGCTTCTCTTCAATACCATTGTACAGAATAACTCATCTCTTTCTGGAAAAATTGCTCTTGTCTTCATTACTCATTTACTGTGAGTTAAGTTATTATCTGATTTCAAGAAGATCAAAACGGGGCATAGCCACCTAGGATTGACTAAGAGAGAAGAGATCAATAGTATTGAAACTTATGTCTGGTTTTTAGTCAATAAGTGTCTGTTCTCGGATTTTACACAATGCTTTGGGAATGGAATAATTACATGGCGGCTAAGTCGACTGCGGTAATCAGTGTCCAGCTTTCTTTAAAGCTTGATATAGACTTGTGAGCGAAATATAGCTGATTAATTATTGGCTTAAGTTAATTTTGAAGATGAAAGGATCACACGACGGCAGAGCCTTCTTTGGTGATCAGTACCCAACCTTTAAAATCGATCCACTATAACTAAGTGAACGTAGTCCAATTGTTTCTCTTTGGAAATATTAAGCACTAATTATCTTCCAGGAAAAAGGCCCGTTGAAATCCTATCTCACTAATTTTCACTGCTGTAGACATTGGAAATTAAATTGAGTTATGTGCATATATATACAGATTGGATACCCACTCGATATTTTCCCACTATTAATATAACAGTAGAATTCACCGAGAACCCATTATTCTTACATTAAATTCCGAAAGATGCTATAACAGTAGAATTCACCGAGAATCCATTACTGTTACACTCTTTTATCCAATCCAATCTATTTATATATACGTTATAAAGAAATCACTTTTTTCCCAATTTATCTTAGTCACGTCTATACCGGGTCCCTAGTGTTAAGAATTCCCCAAACAACGTATCAGTACAGTTTCCAAGCCAGAGAAACGGACTTTAATTAGCCCCTTCAAAGGTCTCTTCCTTTCTAGACAGACCCATATTGATAAACCATTTATCTTAACCATCACCCTAGGTATATCAATGATAGACAATATCGGCGTTTTAACAAAATAATAAATTGTATTTTCTTCGCGGTAAAAATCATATTTACTATACACTAAAATTCGTCATTATAACGGTATGTTTACAAAAGCTCAAAAATGAATTTGGCATAGCCCTCTTATTTCCACGAAATTCTAAGGATTTTTGGGCATTATAACACTACAATTCATAAATAGCACAAAACAATTATATTAAAGCCATAACTCAATTATTAAAGCATAAAAAGCAAATAAGAGCTATAAACACCCAAACACACAATTCAAGCGCAAACAAGAATCAAACATACTTGTCAAATTAATTTGCAAGAAAAACCCCTTACCTTTGCCACAAGACTATGAAGAACAAGCTTGAAGAACCAAGAACACAATAGTAAAAAAATTTAAGACTAAAGAGAGAAAAGAGAGAGAATGGTGTTTGCCTTGCTTCTTGGATTTGTGTTGCGAGTTTTTTATGAAGCCAAGGGGGTCTATTTATAGTGGAGGGGGCGGCCAAGAGGGAGGGCAAGGAGGGAAGAAGAAATTTGGAGTGATGTAAGTCATGACTCCTAAAATACATATTTATTAATTAGGTTTAATCCATTCTTTTTCTAATTGGTCCAAAGGCTTGCACAGGATTGTTGACTCATGTAGAAATCTGATCCAAGGCCTCTAATTGATCCTTGATGTCGACCAAAGCAAGGGGAAAGGAGAGTCATTGGATTGCTTGGTCAAAAGCTTTAGGTTTAGGTAGTTTAAGTGAAAATCAAGGGTAAAATGGTCATTAGACATACCCACCATACTATTCAAGGCTAATCATGATGTCTACAGATCTTTTATGCTTCTTATAATTGTATTTGAACCCCTCAAAGTTCCTATGTTTCCATATCATAGCTACTATGTCTCTATTCGTCTCTATTCGGGTTATTCTGTAAATAAGGGTTAAAATAGTCTTTTTATTAATCTAACATTCAAAAATAATTTTAAATGGTAAGAACCAATTAGGAATCTCAAAAATGACATGTAAGAGTCTTATTGAAGAGTTTTGGGATTTTTACGGTAAGGGTAAGCCTTACGGTTTGCAAAAACGAAGGTAAACGGACGCGCCGTAAGTTCAAAACAGACATTTTTCAAAAAATTTCAGAAAAAATACCCAAAAATCACAAATCGAATTTAAACACTAATGATCCCTCTTGAAATTTGATTTTAAGCACTCACTGATCACTGAAAATCTATTCTGGTTTCCGTAATCTTCGTTGTACGTGCTTACTGTAACACCCTCATTTTTAAATAGTTTTTACGGATTTTTAATCTCCTTTAAATTAATTAAAATTATTTAATTAATGAATTTTAGATCTTGGGGTGAGAATAAGGTTATTAATATCTTAGATTTATTTTATTAGAGTCAAGAGTAGCCAAGTTCGCAAAACTGAGTTTTTGCGGGAACCGCATTCTCTCCTGATGCAGGGATAGGGTCCAGTATTTTTATGGAGGTCATTTTTACTCCAAAATAAATTTTTAACGAACCAAAAATGGTTCTTATAATATTTTTGATTTTTAGAAATTTTTCTGGAAATATTTCCGAAAAACTTTATTTTACCCGCGTTTGGTGCTTTACGGGTAAACCGGGCGCAACCGGGACATGAAAAATAGTCCAAAAATTTAGTTTTGGGTTTCTAAATTTTTCTATGATATATTCAAACCATAAAATTTATTCCTCATGATTTTACTCATTTTAGAAAAATATTTATCTAAAAAGGGGTTCGAAAACTACGCGTTTTTACCGCTTCGAACTACCGATTAAACCCTAACTTGATGGGACTTAATCCCACCATTTTTTTGGTCAGCTGGGCGCATAAGGGGGCTGATTCAAGTCAAAAAATTCTTCCAAAAGTCAAACGGTCAATTAGGGGTTGATTTTGAATTTTTCAAAATTAGGTGAGAGAGGTATGGCTCCCAACCACCAAAAGCATTGAAGCCCATACCTCCCCCATGCCTTCCTTGAGTCAGCCGAATTCTACTTGGGAGAGGGAAGAGAGAGAAATTCATTTTTCACTTCATCTTCTTCCTTGGTTCAAAGAAACTCCATTTTCTCTCCATTCTCCCAAGTTTTTCCATACACCAAAAGGCTAGGTTTTGTTGAATTTTTGGCTATTCAAGCTTCACAAAAAAGGTTTGGATCATCATTCTAATCCATAAACTTCTTTCATTTTTTCATTTCCACCACTTTCATGTTTTCATGAAAGCTTGAGTTCTTCATTTCACTAAAAATAAGCTTTTCCTTTGTTTAGGTTCACTCCATTGGAACCTACAAGCTTGAAAATCATCTTGGATCTATTTTACTTCAAGATTTGAGTAAGTATTCCTCTACTCAAATTTCTATACCTTAGGGTTTGGTGGTTTTCATGAAACTTGCATTTTTATGGTTTATTTTTGGTGTATTTTGTGTAAGGTGAATTTTTCTAAGTGTTGGAACATCAAGGCTCAAGGAGGCCACTTGGTGATTGTGTAGAGGGAAGGTGATTAGTGGTGTTTGCCCATTTTTCTAAGCTTCAAGAGGTAAGGGGATTTTCTCAATAAGTTGGGAAGGATGTGTATGTGTGTGGTTTATGTTGTATGTTCATGAAAAACTCAAAGACTTGAGTTTTTCATATTGAGTGTTTGAATGAAGTTTCATTCTCTTTGTAATATGTATTTTTACATGTATATGTATATGAGAAAAAATATGATTTTGGTTGAGGCATGATACTTTTTGATGAGCTTATGTGCTGTTGGAAAAATCATATGTATGCTTTGGGATGATTTTGGATGCCTAAGTGTGTGCTTGGTGAAGTATGATTTAATGTCATATTCATGATGTATGTTGATTTATGGCTTGGTTGTGTTATTGCCTAATTGATGTATATTGATTTATGTGTATTTCATATACTTGGATTGGGATTGGATTGATGAGATTTGATTAAGTGTGGGAAGAGAGTTTAAAAGCTTTAATGAAAAAGTTTTCAAATGAATTAATTTGAATCCAAATCATAAGTCTTAAATCAATTTAATATTAAATCATTTTTATCCATAAAACTTTAAGTGAGTTAGAGAATTAATTAATTTGAGAGAAAAATCAAATTTTGGATTTTTAGGGGTTAAAAACGAAAACTGCAGGTTTTTGGGGTCAAAAATGCAAATTCTGGAATTCTGGGCTTTAATTGCAAAATCTGGACTTTTGGGTCAAAATTATAATTTACGAAAGTTTGGGGGCAGAAAACGAGAAGTCTGGAGACTGTTGGGCGAAAAGTATAATTTACGAAAACTTGGGGCTGAAACGCGAAGTCTGGTACATTTGGGCCATAATTATAAATTACGAAAGTTGTAGGGTAGAAAACGTAAAGTCTGGGCATTTTGGTCCAGAAACCTAATTTTTCAGAAAATTGGGGGCTGAATTGTGAAACTGAACTTCTTAGGGGGTCAAAATTATAAATACTTAAAGTAAAAGATTTTAAGTAAAATTATCAAAGAATTTAATTAGGTTTTTAATTAAATCCTTTTATGATGAATAAGTGGGAAGAAATTAATAAAGTGGGTTTTAGATAAAAGATAATTCTTTTATTAAAAACAAATGAAGCTTAAAGATTTTAGAGTTAAAGAAAAACTTAAGAATTCAAAGAGGAAATTCTTCTAAAAATTTATGGTGTTAAATAACAAGATTACACAGTATTGGAAGATAACCAATACGTGGCGAAGATAAAAGTCTTAAGGACAATAATATTACACGGTATTGGGAGAGAACCAATACGTGGCGAAGATAAAAGTCTTAAGGACAATAATATTACATGGTATTGGGAGAGAACCAATACGTGGCGAAGATAAAAGTTTTAATGACAATAATATTACACGGTGTTGGATGAAAACTAACACGTGGCGACGAAAATCCCTAAGACGAGGGACCGCGTTGATTGGATTGTTTGTGAGTGCAAATATAAATGTCAGTGCTACAATCCAGCTTGGAGGATTGTGCAAAATATATTGAGGTCATGCTACAATCCAGCTTGGAGGATTGTGCAATAAATGTGGATGTTTTTACTACAATCCAGCTTGGAGGATTGTGTAATAAATATAGAGGTTGTTGCTACAATCCAGCTTGGAGGAATTGTACAATAAATGTAGATGACATTGCTACAATCCAGCTTGGAGGATTGTGCGGGACATACGTAGATGTCATTGCCACAATCCAGCATGGAGGATTGTGCAATGTATATATAGATGTCAGTTGCATTTGGTGTTTGACTTTGCCAAAATTGAGCTACAATCCAGCTTGGAGGATTGTGCAATCCAGCTTGGGGGATTGCGAATGGAGTGCGGTTTGAGCTGTATTGAAAGATGTTGAAGTGACATGCATTATGCTAGAGTGCTATGTGTGTTTGACTGTGTGTTTAACTTGATGATGTGTGCTCTTTTGGTGTGTGATTATCTTAGAGGAAGATTTGTGAAAGAGTAATTATACATATATTCTTGGAATGTATTATGTAGTATTTTCTTTTTCATATACATCCTTTCAGTGGATTTCAACTTGTGCAAAGAAATTCACCCTTGCGTGTTTTTCTGTTATTTTATGTACGTTACGTGTAGATGTCCACTTCGAGACCTCTGATAGCCCGAGTGAGGGAGTGCTTTCGGCCTTGTGAGGCCGATGGTGGGGGATGGACTTACGATCCCATCTCCCAATGGGCCACTGTGTCTGGACACGTGGTTAGGACTAGAGGAGGGGTGTTGGGCCCCGAAGAGGTTTTGGAGAGGGACATGGTATTGGACGTCTACATACCCATCGAGAGGATGCGCTACTGGCTGGGAGATGCACCCTTTGCACGCAATATCACTTTGGAGAACCGGGAGGCCAGAGTTCCACCCACGGCGCAGCCTAGGAGAGAGACGAGGGAGGATCAGAGGCCTACACCTCAGCGGATAGCCGAATCGGTATCTAACCGTTGTCGTCTGATTCGTCGCACTCCAAGGAAGAGTTCCTTGGAGAGGGCACGCTTACCAAGGATGGCACCACCAGTGACACCAGTTCCATCACCCGAGACCGTGAGGCCGACACTTCCTGTTCCATACGTTGCACCTTCTGGACATTTGGTGCGCTGCTCTTCTGACACTTCTGCCGGACCGTCGGGACACGCAGAGAGGGGGAAGAGGAAGGTTCGAGATGAGCCAGAGCGGGTATTCATTGAGATATCCGAGGAGGAGGAGGACCCAGAGGAGGACCCGGAGGAGGATCCCGAGGAGGACCCCGAGGAGACGTCATCGTCTTAGGTCGTAGTGCTGGGGGTGTCTAGTGCTAGGTTGTGGGATGTCTGTTAGCGACCAGCCTAGGTTTGGGGATGTTAATGTTCAGTGTCGTGTATTTGACACATCTTTTGATTTACAGTTTTCTTAGGTTTAGATTTATCGCTTTATTTTCTTTACGTTATGATGATGTATTTTGGCCACTATGTGGTGGTTCCAAACTATCCTTGTGGGCGCAAGACTTGTATATTTTGACATGATGATATATATATATATATATATGTGCATGATGTTTCTTTTCTTCTGAGTTTCAGGATGGCTAAGTGTGATGTGAGAAATCTTTTCGTTTAAGATTCTTTTAAAAAAAAATTAGCCACCAATTTTGGTAACCTTGAGTTATGAAAGATGTTTTTCCGCATTAAATTTTAGTTTTTCACGTGACGTTCCTTGTGGGAAAAAGGGGCGTTACATTTGTGGTATCAGAGCCTGGTCGATGTCTGTCGGGATTGTAGGTTATAGGTCTACTGTGTCTAAGTTGTGTGAACTCTGATGGAGTTTACTTAGGTACTAAGCTTAGGTTGTAGGGTTATTAAGTTTAAGTTGTGTGATCTCTGATTAGTATTGTGTGACATTGTTTGTATTGTTTCCTTATGAAACAATGTGTGAAATTGATTGTTTTCTTGAATGGGTTTTGAATAGTACAACTTAATTGGCTGACTTGTAGAAACCCATGGCACGTCGAGGACGACCAATGAATCGCGTTGATGCTGAGGACCGTGATGATACGATGGAGAGGGCTATAGCGGCTATGATTAACATGGCGGCTCAGATGGCTCAACAGTCTGTTCGTGCTGAACAAAGGGACATTGAGAGACAACAAAGAGATGCTGAGGATAGAGTGAGGGCTGAGAGAGCTGCTGAAGCCAAGAGATTGGTTGATTTTCGACACCATAATCCGCTACAGTTTTATGGCGAGACTGATCCGGAGAAAGCGGAGTTATGGATACAAGAGCTGGAGAAGATATTTGAGATTCTACACTGCACGGCAGCTGAGAAGGTACAGTACGCGGTCTATCTGCTGTTGGGTGACGCGGAATATTGGTGGAAGGGAGTCCGACAACTGATGGAAGCTGGAAACCAAGCTGTGACTTGGGAAATATTCAAGGAGAAATTTCTAGAGAAGTATTTTCCACAGAGCGCGAGGTCGGAGAAAGAGCAAGAGTTTCTGCGACTGCAGCAAAGAGACATGTCTGTTGGAGAGTACGCGGCAAAGTTTGAGTCACTTGCCAAGTACTTTCAGTTTTTCCAAGTCCAACCGGACGAAGGATGGAAGTGTGAGAGGTTCGAAGCTGGGTTGAGATATGAGGTTCGCCAATCTGTCGCTTCACTTGATATCCGTCAGTTTTCACTGCTGGTGGAGAAGTGTAGGAAAATGGAGAACCTAATGAGGGGAAGAGTGAACAAGGGGAATGTGGGTGGACCGTCTAGGTCATGTCCACAAGGGAAGGAAGGAAAGCGGGATCAGAACAAACCCTACTATAGGAATCAGGGGAACCAACAAAAGGACATTACCAACGAGGGGAGTCAAGGAGCGAGCGCTCCAGTGAGATGTTATAAGTGTGGAAAAATAGGACATTATATAAATAACTGTAGCCAGCAAGGGATGACGTGCTATAATTGCGGAAAGGTTGGACATGTGGCAAGGGATTGCCTTATGCCCAAACCCAAGCCAGAAATCAACGCTGTCAAAGTCGTAAGACCGAAGACAAAAGGACGTGTTTATAGTATGAGCGGTGTTGAGGCTTCACCCTCAGAGGATTCCCTACAAGAAGGAAATGACATAGTTGGTAATTATGAAGACTAGGGGCTTCGTGGACGACGAAGGACTAGTTTTGTTTTGTTAAGAAACCTTTTGTGTATTGTATGTTTTAGTTTCTTATAAGTTTTAGATTCAAAATCTGACACTATGTTTTAAATTTCTTCCGCTACTACTTAATGATGTAACCTTCTAGAAATTCCTACGTCTGTCTGTTTCCAAAACTTTCCGTACTCTATGTATGAAGTTATTCAGTAATCTCATCTGTCTATCTTCTTACCTAGTTATTTCTCTATCTTCCTATCTAATAATCTTTCTGATTGTCCATCTTGTCAAACCAACTCTCACTAGTAGTGATAATCTCGTTTGTAAAAATGATTTTCCTATTCTGGGTCGACTTTGAGGGAAACTAGAACCCTATAGATGATAATGTGAGTTGTAATAGAAATTTTCATAGGAAATTTTTGCCAAGGATCCTTTAGCAAAGAGTGGGTGGCGTATGAACAATAGTCGACAGTTATCTAGGAGTACTGTAACGAGTATTGAGGGATGAGTATGAGAAAAAGATAATACACTGAAGGAGTGGCAAAACATTAGTAGATCTTGAAGATGTAATAAGAGGGAAAGAATTTTTGGAAAAATCGGATAAAGAATAGTAGATATGTATTGGTGAGTATATTCAGGGATGATTTGGGCAATAATGTGAGTAGCTATACACTTATTATCGTTTTCTAACTACTTAAGGACAAGGTGTGGGACTGATCAACCCATTGGCTTGCCGGTAGTAGAGAGGGGACAATAATATTTGATATGGACTAACATTGTTGAGATCTTGAAGTTGGATTGGATAGTGATGAGCCTTGATGGATAGTGTGAGAATACTCTGTAATGAAAGTAGGGACACTCGAAGGAACGAGAGTATGTTATTCTTAAAAATAGAAGTAACAGTAAATAGGAAAATTTTATCGGATGAGAGTTTTTCTATATTGATGGTTAAACGTAGTTAGGTACGTAATTTCGGGGACGAAATTCTTTTTAGAGGGGTAGAGTTGTAACACCCTCATTTTTAAATAGTTTTTATGGATTTTTAATCTCCTTTAAATTAATTAAAATTATTTAATTAATGAATTTTAGATCTTGGGGTGAGAATAAGGATATTAATATCTTATATTTATTTTATTAGAGTCAAGAGTAGCCAAGTTCGCAAAACTGAGTTTTTGCGGGAACCGCATTCTCTCCTGATGCAGGGATAGGGTCCAGTATTTTTCTGGAGGTCATTTTTACTCCAAAATAAATTTTTAACGAACCAAAAATGGTTCTTATAATATTTTTGATTTTTAGAAATTTTTCTGGAAATTTTTCCGAAAAACTTTATTTTACCCGCGTTTGGTGCTTTACAGGTAAACCGGGCGCAACCGGGACATGAAAAATAGTCCAAAAATTTAGTTTTGGGTTTCTAAATTTTTCTATGACATATTCAAACCATAAAATTTATTCCTCATGATTTTACTCATTTTAGAAAAATATTTATCTAAAAAGGGATTCGAAAACTACGCGTTTTTACCGCTTCGAACTACCGATTAAACCCTAACTTGATGGGACTTAATCCCACCATTTTTCTGGTCAGCTGGGCGCATAAGGGGGCTGATTCAAGTCAAAAAATTCTTCCAAAAGTCAAACGGTCAATTAGGGGTTGATTTTGAATTTTTCAAAATTAGGTGAGAGAGGTATGGCTCCCAACCACCAAAAGCATTGAAGCCCATACCTCCCCCATGCCTTCCTTGAGTCAGCCGAATTCTACTTGGGAGAGGGAAGAGAGAGAAATTCATTTTTCACTTCATCTTCTTCCTTGGTTCAAAGAAACTCCATTTTCTCTCCATTCTCCCAAGCTTTTCCATACACCAAAAGGCTAGGTTTTGTTGAGTTTTTGGCTATTCAAGCTTCACAAAAAAGGTTTGGATCATCATTCTAATCCATAAACTTCTTTCATTTTTTCATTTCCACCACTTTCATGTTTTCATGAAAGCTTGAGTTCTTCATTTCACTAAAAATAAGCTTTTCCTTTGTTTAGGTTCACTCCATTGGAACCTACAAGCTTGAAAATCATCTTGGATCTATTTTACTTCAAGATGTGAGTAAGTATTCTTCTACTCAAATTTCTATACCTTAGGGTTTGGTGGTTTTCATGAAACTTGCATTTTTATGGTTTATTTTTGGTGTATTTTGTGTAAGGTGAATTTTTCTAAGTGTTGGAACATCAAGGCTCAAGGAGGCCACTTGGTGATTGTGTAGAGGGAAGGTGATTAGTGGTGTTTGCCCATTTTTCTAAGCTTCAAGAGGTAAGGGGATTTTCTCAATAAGTTGGAAAGGATGTGTATGTGTGTGGTTTATGTTGTATGTTCATGAAAAACTCAAAGACTTGAGTTTTTCATATTGAGTGTTTGAATGAAGTTTCATTCTCTTAGTAATATGTATTTTTACATGTATATGTATATGAGAAAAAATATGATTTTGGTTGAGGCATGATAATTTTTTATGAGCTTATGTGTTGTTGGAAAAATCTTATGTATGCTTTGGGATGATTTTGGATGCCTAAGTGTGTGCTTGGTGAAGTATGATTTAATGTCATATTCATGATGTATGTTGATTTATGGCTTGGTTGTGTTATTGCCTAATTGATGTATATTGATTTATGTGTATTTCATATACTTGGATTGGGATTGGATTGATGAGATTTGATTAAGTGTGGGAAGAGAGTTTAAAAGCTTTAATGAAAAAGTTTTCAAATGAATTAATTTGAATCCAAATCATAAGTCTTAAATCAATTTAATATTAAATCATTTTTATCCATAAAACTTTAAGTGAGTTAGAGAATTAATAAATTTGAGAGAAAAATCAAATTTTGGATTTTTAGGGGTTAAAAACGAAAACTGCAGGTTTTTGGGGTCAAAAATGCAAATTCTGGAATTCTGGGCTTTAATTGCAAAATCTGGACTTTTGGGTCAAAATTATAATTTACGAAAGTTTGGGGGCAGAAAACGAGAAGTCTGGAGACTGTTGGGCGAAAAGTATAATTTACGAAAACTTGGGGCTGAAACGCGAAGTCTGGTACATTTGGGCCAGAATTATAAATTACGAAAGTTGTGGGGTAGAAAACGTAAAGTCTGGGAATTTTGGGCCAGAAACCTAATTTTTCAGAAAATTGGGGGCTGAATTGTGAAACTGAACTTCTTAGGGGGTCAGAATTATAAATACTTAAAGTAAAAGATTTTAAGTAAAATTATCAAAGAATTTAATTAGGTTTTTAATTAAATCCTTTTATGATGAATAAGTGGGAAGAAATTAATAAAGTGGGTTTTAGATAAAAGATAATTCTTTTATTAAAAACAAATGAAGCTTAAAGATTTTAGAGTTAAAGAAAAACTTAAGAATTCAAAGAGGAAATTCTTCTAAAAATTTATGGTGTTAAATAACCAGATTACACAGTATTGGAAGAGAACTAATACGTGGCGAAGATAAAAGTCTTAAGGACAATAATATTACACGGTATTGGGAGAGAACCAATACGTGGCGAAGATAAAAGTCTTAAGGACAATAATATTACATGGTATTGGGAGAGAACCAATACGTGGCGAAGATAAAAGTTTTAATGACAATAATATTACACGGTGTTGGATGAAAGCTAACACGTGGCGACGAAAAACCCTAAGACGAGGGACCGCGTTGATTGGATTTTTTGTGAGTGCAAATATAAATGTCAGTGCTACAATCCAGCTTGGAGGATTGTGCAAAATATATTGAGGTCATGCTACAATCCAGCTTGGAGGATTGTGCAATAAATGTGGATGTTTTTACTACAATCCAGCTTGGAGGATTGTGTAATAAATATAGAGGTTGTTGCTACAATCCAGCTTGGAGGAATTGTACAATAAATGTAGATGACATTGCTACAATCCAGCTTGGAGGATTGTGCGGGACGTACGTAGATGTCATTGCCACAATCCAGCATGGAGGATTGTGCAATGTATATATAGATGTCAGTTGCATTTGGTGTTTGACTTTGCCAAAATTGAGCTACAATCCAGCTTAGAGGATTGTGCAATCCAGCTTGGGGGATTGCGAATGGAGTGCGGTTTGAGCTGTATTGAAAGATGTTGAAGTGACATGCATTATGCTAGAGTGCTATGTGTGTTTGACTGTGTGTTTAACTTGATGATGTGTGCTCTTTTGGTGTGTGATTATCTTAGAGGAAGATTTGTGAAAGAGTAATTATACAAATATTCTTGGAATGTATTATGTAGTATTTTCTTTTTCATATACATCCTTTCAGTGGATTTCAACTTGTGCAAAGAAATTCACCCTTGCGTGTTTTTCTGTTATTTTATGTACGTTACGTGTAGATGTCCACTTCGAGACCTCTGATAGCCCGAGTGAGGGAGTGCTTTCGGCCTTGTGAGGCCGATGGTGGGGGATGGACTTACGATCCCATCTCCCAATGGGCCACTGTGTCTGGACACGTGGTTAGGACTAGAGGAGGGGTGTTGGGCCCCGAAGAGGTTTTGGAGAGGGACATGGTATTGGACGTCTACATACCCATCGAGAGGATGCGCTACTGGCTGGGAGATGCACCCTTTGCACGCAATATCACTTTGGAGAACCGGGAGGCCAGAGTTCCACCCACGGCGCAGCCTAGGAGAGAGACGAGGGAGGATCAGAGACCTACACCTCAGCGGATAGCCGAATCGGTATCTAACCGTTGTCGTCTGATTCGTCGCACTCCAAGGAAGAGTTCCTTGGAGAGGGCACGCTTACCAAGGATGGCACCACCAGTGACACCAGTTCCATCACCCGAGACCGTGAGGCCGACACTTCCTGTTCCATACGTTGCACCTTCTGGACATTTGGTGCGCTGCTCTTCTGACACTTCTGCCGGACCGTCGGGACACGCAGAGAGGGGGAAGAGGAAGGTTCGAGATGAGCCAGAGCGGGTATTCATTGAGATATCCGAGGAGGAGGAGGACCCAGAGGAGGACCCGGAGGAGGATCCCGAGGAGGACCCCGAGGAGACGTCATCGTCTTAGGTCGTAGTGCTGGGGGTGTCTAGTGCTAGGTTGTGGGATGTCTGTTAGCGACCAGCCTAGGTTTGGGGATGTTAATGTTCAGTGTCGTGTATTTGACACATCTTTTGATTTACAGTTTTCTTAGGTTTAGATTTATCGCTTTATTTTCTTTACGTTATGATGATGTATTTTGGCCACTATGTGGTGGTTCCAAACTATCCTTGCGGGCGCAAGACTTGTATATTTTGACATGATGATATATATATATATATATATATATATATATATATATATGTGCATGATGTTTCTTTTCTTCTGAGTTTCAGGATGGCTAAGTGTGATGTGAGAAATCTTTTCGTTTAAGATTCTTTTAAAAAAAAATTAGCCACCAATTTTGGTAACCTTGAGTTATGAAAGATGTTTTTCCGCATTAAATTTTAGTTTTTCACGTGACGTTCCTTGTGGGAAAAAGGGGCGTTACACTTACAGGGATCGGAAAAAGTAGCGTTTTGATTTGTTTTTCAGAAAATTATGAAAAAATCCCAAAAAGTGTAAAAACATGATTCAGTCTTTCAAAATCTTTTTCTGACCTCAATTTGGTCTCCGAATCAGCGTTTAGCTCTTACTGTAAGTAACAGGGTCAAAACGGTAATTTCAAAAAGTCTTCCAAAAATTCTAAGAAAATTTCAAAAAAACACAAATATTAAAAGAACCAATTTTTGTGAAGGAAGTTTGTTTTTCTAAGTTGGTTTGGCATACTTGTGTTATTTAAAACCTTATCCATTAATTACGCTAAATACGGATGTCAAACGTCAATGAATGAGTGACTGTTTTAATGAAATAATTTCATAAGTATATTATAGTTATTATTATAAGATCAAAATAAATTTCTGAGCACTTAGATCATAGAATTTAATGTAAAACAGAAATTTTAAACAATAACCTAAAAATACGAATGTTACAATTCTACCCCTCTAAAAATAATTTCGTCCTCGAAATTACTTACCTAGAATAACGTCGGATAAAGCTTACGCATGTTGTCCTCCAATTCCCATGTTGCATCTCCTGTAACCTCATCCCAAATGACTTTGACTAGAGAGATCTGTTTATCCCTGAGTTGCTTGATTTTTCGTTCCTCGACCCGTACAGGATTTGCATCATTAGTCAAGTTTTCTATTAATTGTACTATATCAAGTTCAATTATATGAGATGGGCCAGCAACATATGTTCTCAATTGTGAAACATGAAAGACACTATGAAGATTTGCAAGAAAATGTGGTAAAGCAATTTGATAAGCAACAGGACCTATTCGATGAAGAATTTGATAGGGTCCTAAGAACTTTGGAGTGAGCTTCTTGGATTTTATTACTCTATCCACCCCAGTCATTGGAGTGACTCTCAAGAAAACATGCTCATCTTCTTGGAATTCAAGAGGTCTTCTCCGTTTGTCGGAGTAGCTCTTTTGTCTGCTTTGTGCCGTTCTCATTCTTTCTTGAATTTGCCTCACTTGCGCATTAGTTTGCTACAATAATTCAGGTTCTAAGATTGTACTAACCCCTTCCTGGTACCAACACAAAGGTGTTTGGCATTTTCTCCCATACAATGCCTCAAAAGGTGTCATTCCAATGCTGGAATGGTAACTATTATTGTACGTAAACTCTATTAGTGGCAGCATCTCATCCCAACTTCCACTTTGGTCTAATACGCATGCTCTCAACAAATCCTCTAAGGATTGAATCGTTCTTTCTGTTTGACCATCCGTCTGAGGATGATAAGCAGAACTTAACCTTAACTTAGTTCCTAAGACTTGATGTAGACTTTGCCAAAATCTAGAGGTAAACCTAGGATCTCTATCTGAAACAATACTAGAAGGTACTCCGTGTAATCTAATGATCTCTCGTACATATAACTGGGTAAGTCTCTCAAGATAATACTTCATGTTAATGGGTAAGACATGCGATAATTTAGTCAACCTATCTACAAACACCCAAATTCCATCGCATCCTTTTGAAGCTTTAGGTAATCCAATTACAAAATCCATGGATATACTCTCCAATTTCCAGTCTGGGATATCCAAAGAATGCATCATTCCTGCAGGTCTTAGGTGTTCTACCTTAGCTTTCTGGCAAGTTAAACATGCCGACGCGGACACATACTCTTCAACTTGTTTCTTCATTCCTGGCCACCAAAATCTTTGTTTCAAATCCTGATACATCTTTGTGGTTCCAGGGTGAATACTTAACTTACTTTTGTGTGCTTCATCTAAAATCATCTTCCTCATTTCCATATTATTCGGCACACAAATCCTATCTTTACACCTCATAATTCCATCACTTCCTATACTAAACTCTGCAACCTTTCCTTGCTCTAACAACCTATTCTTTTCCATTAATTGTTCATCGGTTGCCTGCTGCTCCTTAATCTCACTCATCAACTCACTAATGATTTTAACCATGTTCAGGCTTATCCTATCCTCATATATACTCATGTTTAGATTCAAATCACGGAATTCTTATATCAATTCTAATTCCTTGATCATCATACCTGACATATGCACGATCTTTCTACTTAAGGCATCAGCTACTACATTAGCTTTTCCGGGATGATACATCAAAGAAAAATCATAATCCTTAAGAAATTTCATCCACCTTTTTTGTCTCATATTAAGTTCTTTCTGATCAAACAGGTATTTTAAACTTTTATGATCATTAAAGACATTAAATGTCGATCCATACAAATAATGCCTCCAAATTCTTAAGGCAAAAACTACTACATCTAACTCTAGGTTATGGGTAGGGTAATTCTTTTCATGAACCTTTAACTGACGGATGCATAAGCTACAACCTTTCTGTGCTGCATCAACACACATCCTAACCCTTGGCAAGAAGCATCACAGTATACTTCCATTGATTCATCTGGGTTTGGTAAGACTAAAACAGGTGAGGTTGTCAGTAACCTTTTTATCTTAGTGAAACTTTCCTCACATTCGTCTGTCCATATGAACAGTTGATCCTTTCTGGTTAACTTAGTTAACAGAGCTACAATCTTAGAAAATCCTTCAATAAACCTCCGATAATAACCTGCTAATCCTACAAAACTACGAATCTCAGTTATGGTTGTGGGTCTCTCCCATATAAGTACTGCTTCTACCTTTGTAGGATCCACTGCAATTCCTTCCTTAGAGATCACATGACCTAAAAATTGTACCTTACTAAGCCAAAACTCACACTTAGCTAACTTAGCATACAATTGTTTCTCTCTTAACACTTGCATTACCTGTCGCAAATGTTGCTCATGTTCCCTACGGGTTTTGGAATAGATCAATATGTCGTCTATAAATACAACAACAAACTGATCTAGAAACGAACTAAAGACTCTGTTCATGTAGTCCATGAATATAGCTGGTGCATTGGTTACCCCAAATGACATTACAAGATATTCATAATGACCATATCGCGTCCTAAACGCAGTTTTTGGTATATCCTCTTTCTTAACTCTAATCTGATGGTATCCACTTCCTAAATCTATCTTAGAGAAGACAGTGGCTCCACGCAGTTGATCCATTAAGTCATCTATTAGGGGTAAAGGATACTTATTCTTAATGGTCACCTTGTTTAATTGTCTATAATCCACATATAACCTAGATGTCCCATCCTTCTTCTTTACTAACAATACTGGTGCTCCCCAGGGAGATGCACTTGGCCTAATGAACTGTTTAGACAACAGATCTTCTAATTGCTTTTTCAACTCGGTCAATTCTGTTGGTGCCATTCTATAAGGAGCTATAGAGATTGGTCCAGAACCAGGAACTATGTCTATTGAAAACTCGATCTCTCGTACCGGCGGCAAACCTGGTATCTCTTCCGGAAATACCTCTGCGAAATCTTGAATAACAGGCACTTTGCTCAATTCAACTTCCCTCTCGCCTTTCAACAAGGTTAACATCATGTTTTTCTGAGTTTTTTCTTTCAAAGGAACATCAAATTGATTGGTAGGTATAAATCCAGGAATCTCAGAATTGGAAAAAACTAGAGTTTTATTGAAACAATCTAAGAGGATATGGTTGAAAGATAACCAATCCATACCTAAAACCACATCTAACTGTGTTAAAGACAAACATATCAAATTAACAAGGTATTCTTTGTCTAGAATTGTGATAGGACATTTCAAACAAATGGTGTTTGCAATAACAGGTTTAGCAGTAGGTAAAGAAACTATTAAATCAAAAGGCATCAAAGACACAGACAATTCTAATTGTTTCACACAATCCACAGAAATAAAAGAATGTGTTGCGCCCGAATCATATAGTACAATTAAGGGATTACCAGATATGCTACAATTACCTTGTATTAAGTCATCGGAGTTAGAAGCCTCTTCGCCACTCATGGTATAAACTCGTCCTTTAACGGTTGGTCTTGCTGGTTACGCATTCTTGACAACGGGTGCAGGTCTTTGTCCCCTACAGTTACTTGCTAAGTGTCCAATCTTTCCACACATGAAACAAGTTGCTCCCTTCTGTGTACAATTGCTGGAATGGTGTCCCTGCTTCCCGCAATTATAACACTTTATGATGTTGGGTCTTTGCTGTCCAAAACCTCCATTCCCACCGGTTGGTGCATTGTTCCTGTTTTGCTTAAATGGCCTGAAGTTCACTGGGTTTCTATTGTAGGGTTTTCTCTGAAACTGCCTCCTGTTTTGGTACTGAGGCTGAAACCTAGACGGTCCACCTACATTGCCCTTCACTACTACCTTCTCCTTTTTCAGGATCTCCAACTTCTGACATTTTTCAACTAAAGGTTGAAATTGGCGGATCTCATGAACAGATACTGCTTCCTTGATATCGTAACGAAGTCCTGCTTTGAAACGTTCACACTTCCATGCCTCATCAGGTTGAACCTGAAAAAAGCGAAAGTACTTGGCCAAATTTCAAATTTAGCCGCATGCGCATCTACTGACATCTCTTTCTGCTGTAAATTCAGGAACTCCCGTTCCGTTTCAGTTCTAGCACTCTAATGGAAGTACTTAGTCAAAAACCTAGTGCGAAAAATTGTCCAAGTTATTTCTTGTTGTTCAGCTTCCAGCAATTGCTGTACTCCCTTCCACCAGTATTCTGCATCACCAATGAGCAGGTATATAGCATAAGATACCTTGACTCCTTCAGCACAGTTTAGAGCCAAAAATATCTTTTCCAAGTCCTGGATCCAAATATCAGCTTTCTCTAGATCAGGTTCTCCACTAAACTATTGTGGATCATGCTTCCTGAAATCAGTAAGTCCTTTAGTCACAGCAGCCCTATCTGCCCTTAACTGAGACTGTATGTACCTTTGTTCAACCCTTTCAGCTTGCTGAGCCATAGTAGCAGCCATATTGTTCATTGCCCCAATTGCTCGCTCCATTGCCTCGTTGTTACGTGCAGCCATCGTTTTAATAGAAAAGACTTAACAAGAACATACCTACCCTTAGAAAACAAGATAACAAGCACTTTCACACAATGTCACATAGCACAAAAATCAAACAATATCAATCAGAGTTACACAACTTAAGCCTAATAGACCTATAACCTACACTCCCTTATAAGATTGACAAACCTGGCTCTGATACCACAAAATGCAACACCCTTTCTCCAAAAAGGATATTACACCATAGTAACCAAATGTTTCATAAAGACTTAGAAAATATTTGATAAGAGTTTTGTAATCTTTCTAAAAAATGCGGATAAAATTTTTTCTTCTTCTGAGTGAATGGTAAGTATGAAATACTGCCTTCAAGTTTGGAAAAAGTACTTCATCATATAGATAATAACCATGCTATTTTACAAAGGGTTTGCTTCAGTACAAACCTAAGTATGGATTCTGCAAGAGTAAGAAATTAAAAATACTAGTAAACGGAAATTACAAAAGTGTTTAAAGAAAAATATATGCTACTACGTAGGTGTGAGCCAGACCAATCTTAGACAAACCATCTAGATTAAGCATCTTAACACGAAGATGTAACGGTAGTTGCAACCTTCTAACCCTAACACGGTAAACCTTCTTCTTTTTCTGCACCTTTCTTGCGTTGCCATCGTCCGTCCTGATGATGTTCTTTATCTGCTCCAGGGGCAGCTTAATGTCTAAGACTAATCCGGTTTCTACTCTCCAGTTTGGTTTATCCACCCTTCCAACGGTAGTATGTACAAAACCAGAATATGTACCCCACTGTGTACTAGGGTTTATCTTGCACCCCAACTTTCCAATCTCAAGGGGTTGAATCCTAAGACGTCGGACCGGAACTAACCCACTCCTCGGGTAAACCATCTACTCAGTCATGCATCAACACAACAAAGTAGGCGAGGGTGAGACTCTAAGCAAAGTAATAAGAAAAGTAGGAATACATCCAACATATAGATCACTCATCAATCAGTTTGCACACCAAGTATATACTCATAATAATAGATCAATCAAGGCTTATAAACAGATCTCATTTAAGCAGATCTTACCTTTGCGCGGCAATCCTACAAGATAACTCATTCACAAAATACATTCTCATATTTATGCATGTCACTTCAATATCTCTCTAATCATACCGGTGTAGTGTGTAACATCCTAAAATTTCAAAGAGAAAGAGTATTAATTTTAGAGGATTAGAAACTACTTTGAAGTTTTTTGGATAAAAACTTAGTAGTTTAGAATTAAATACGGAAGGTAGGGAATTAGATACGGACATTCATGTTATTAGGATAAATGACAAAATGAATTTTGGAAAATTCATTCGTCCCTTCCAAAAGATATTTAAGGAAATAAATAGTAGTAGGAGACATATAAAGATTTTTAGGAATTAAGTTTGGAATTTGAGAAGAGATAATAAAGGAAATTACAGTTTTAGTCCCTTTTTGAGAAACTTCGTAGTCTGTTAGTTAGAAAAATAATACATAATAGAGGTCGGAGAATAGATGAGATAGGGATTACAAAGACTTAGTAGAAACATAAGAAAAATGGAACGACCAGTTACTGTTGAGTATTACAGTCTGAATAGTAAATTAGTTAAGTTTATATAGGTTTGTGTTTTCTGTATTTTCGTCTGTTATCTGTTTTAAATAATTTGGTGTGAACTAAGTGATAAGAAAATTATGGTAGGCTTATAATAAAGGGTTTATAATACTTATCAAGTTATTTTAGTAAAACAGTCATTTTTCTTATGACGTTTGAAAAATCGTACTTATCGTAGTAGACGGAAAAGAGTTTAATTAGTGAAAATATGTTAAACCAACCCAGAAAAATTATCCTTCTTCACGAAAGTTGTTTCTAATAATATTTATGATTTTCTCAAATTTTTCTAGAATTTTTGGAGAAACTAATTTCTAAAATTACAGTTTTGGTCCCTACAGTTTACGGTAAGAGCTAAAAACTGATACGGAGGCCAAAACGATGTCAAAATGAAAAAATGGAACAGCAACCTGTGTTTTTATATTTTTCATGAATTGTGAAATTTATTTTGAAATTTTTTGAAAGACAGATAAAGAATTACGTTTTCGATCCCTATGAACACGTAAAACGAAGTTTACGGAAATCAGGATGGATTTTCAGTAGACAGGGAGTGCTCAAAATCAAATTCTAAGAGGGACCATTGTTGTTTAAATTAAATTTGTGATTTTCTAGGAATTTTTCTAGAATTTTCTAAAAAATTACTGTTTTGGGCTTACGGCGCGTCCGTTTTCCTTCGTTAGTGCGTACCTTAAAGCCTACCCTTTACCGTAAAAATCCAGAAACTCTTGTATGAAGTCTTTAAGACTATTAGTAGCTATTTTCAAAATTTTCTTGAAGATCCTCACCTTTTAACTAATTATTTATGAGATCTGTTTGCAAAAAGACTATATAGCCATCAGTTTTCCGTTTATTTACGAAACCATAAAGTTTTTCACTATTTGATCCAATGGCCCTCCTGCTCCTCTATGTTGGTCGACATCCCCATCATCTAAGAGCCCTTGGATGAACTTTTTGGCTTATGAGTCATAAGCCTTGTCACTAGTATTAACCAATTAGAAAAATGGATCTTTTATATAATTAAGCATTATGACATATACATCAAAAAGGCACATGAGGTCACAAATTTTTATTCCCTCTTGGTCCTCACTTCATAACCGCCCCCACCACTATAAATAGACCCTCTTGCTTCATAATTTTTACACAACACCAACAAGGAGCAAGACCACTTCCAAGTTCTCTCTCTTTTCATCTTAGTTTCTTAAATTTCTTTTGGTGTTCTTGGTTGTTCTTCATCAAGATTTTGGCCAAGGTAAGAGGTTTCTCTTTTCAATTTAATTTAAGTAGTATGATTCTTGTTTGTGTTTGCTTTGGGTGTTTGTGTGTTTATAGTCTTGCTTGTTTATATATGCTTTATGATGCTTTATAGTCTTAAATTAATTGTTTGGTGCTATTTATAAATTGTAGAGTTATAATGCCCAAATTAATCAAAAATTTCGAGTAAGAGGAGTGATTATGCCAAAATCACTTTTGATCTTTTATAAACATACTGTTATAATGGTGAAATTTAGACTTACCATAAATATGATTTTACCGCAAGAAAATATAATTTATTGTTTTGTGAAAACCCAAAACTATCTGTTATTTATATACAAGGTCATGAGTAAGATAAATGGTTTATCAGTATGGATCTGTCTAGAAAGGAAAGGAGACATTTGAAGGGGCTAAAGTAGTCCATCTCTCTCTGACCTGGGATCTGTATTGATACGCTGTTTGGGAAATCTTAACATTGGAGACCCGGTATATACGTGACAAGATAAAATTGGAAAGAAGCAATTTTCTTAATACCGTATATATAAATAGATTAGAAATGATTAAAGAGTGTAACAGTAATGGATTCTCGGTGAACCTACTGTTATAGCATCTTTCGGAAAATAATTTAACGGTAATGGATTCTCGGTGAATTCTACTGTTATATTATTAGTGGGAAATATCGAGTGGATAACCAATCTATACATATATGCACGTAACTCAGTTTAATTTCCAATGTCTATAGCAGTGGAAATTAGTGAGATAGGCTTTCAACGGGCATTTTTCCTGGAAGATAAATAAAGCTTAAATATTTCCAAAGAGAAACAATTGGACTACGTTCACTTAGTATAGTAGATCAATTTTTTTATAGTGGGAAACTGATTACCAAAGATGGCTCTGCCGTCGTGTAATCTTTTCATCTTCGAAAATAAACTAAGCCGTGAGTAATCAGCTTAGATTCGATCACTAAGTCTATATTAAAATTTTCAAGAAAGCTGGACACTGATTACCGGAGTCGGCTCAGCCGCCGTGTAATTATCTGTTACCAAGAAGTTATCTAAAATCTAAGAACAAGACATCTACTGTTTTAAAAGCGGACGTAAATTTAAATACTGTTAATCCCTTCTCTCTTAATCAATCCCAAGTGGCTATGCCCGGTTTGATCTTCTTGGAATACAGTTAAGCACTTTTTATAAATTCACTCTATTGAGCTATTTAAAATCAAGAGAATGAATCACTCCGTAATTAAAGCAGTAAAAGAAGATAAGAGTTTTATGTTTTTTAAAGTATTCAGTGAAAAGAGTTTTATGAGAAACAGTGATTTTTTTAACAGTTATCTGTTCATACAAGTAGTCTGTCCATAAAAAGGATTTGACTTCTTTCTTACAAAGAGTTTTAAAGAGATTCAGAGATGTTTGAGAAAGAGAGAGATAGTAAAACAGAGAAAGTTTTACAAAGAGAATCAAAGAGGAATTAAAGAGAATTCAAGAGAAAATCTGTGCATTTGCATAAAGACGTTTGAGCATACAACCTACGAGACGAGGTTGAAAATAGAAACTGTTGGACTACAATTGTCTACTGGGATTATCCAGGTTTCGAAAGTCTCAAGAAACCTTGCCTGGTGATAGCCCTTGAGCTAAGACAAATCGAATACCCGACTTGGATAAATCTGACTGGCAGTTTTATTTCTGATCGGGTATTAAATTTTAAATGCGGTAATTCTGAAGTATTTTCAGGGGTCTAAGCGGGATTCCCTGATTATGTTGTTAACGTTACAGGCAACCGATCGCTCACTGGAGTTAAGGTTGGAAAAAGTCTCCTTGGAGCACTACACCGGTGTGATTTGAGGAACATAGAAGAGACATGCATAAATAAGACGTTATTGTGATATATTGCTTGTAAGTGCATTGTTTTACAGGTTTCTGGATACGAGGTAAGACCTACTCTATTGAGATTTGATTGTGTGTTTTCAATGCTTTGCTACATTGTTATGTTATTGGAATGACTTGAGGGTCTGTGATATTTATCTGTTCTTGATGTTTGAGTTGAGTGTTGTGTGACCTAGGTTTGATAGTATGCTTGTACTACTTCTATTAACTTGAGTTAGAGATTCACCCTGCCTGCTTTGTTGTGTTGATGCATGACTAAGTAGATGGACCCAAATGACAAAGGATTGGGAACCGTTCGACACTTAACCATAGAAACTCAAGGAGGAGACAATATAGAGTGGAATATCTGTCCTAGCACACAATGGGGCAGGTTTGTAGGAAGAGTGGAGACATTAGATACTGGAGGTGGAGCACCCCCAAACCCACTACCCATTGAGGAGCAAATGATTTTAGATGTTAAGTTACCCCGACGTCAGACAAGGTCCCTAGGGTATATCTCAGATGACCTTACCTTCGGTAGTATTGATAGTGGTGACAGTGGAGGTGGTAGTTTGCATCCCTCCAGACATGATGGAAATAATTCTGATCATGTACCTTCATAGACAAGAGACCAATCTTTAGATGAAAATCAAGACAAAACCTCTAAAGATACCTCTGCCGCAGCACCTGCAAGAACTGAGGATTTTGTGGGTCATATACTGGTTTCGCCTCCGGGAGGAGCGAATACACCTACCTATTCCCCTTTACCTCATCCATCTGAGTCAGAGTCAGAAGACATCATTTGGTTATCCGCATCCCTATCGGATGAAGAAATCAAAGAAGAACCCGAGGAAGAGCCTGAGGAGTCTATTTACTCTTCAGCAACTTCTGACCTTACTAGTGAATCTTTTCCTAGACCAAACCCATCCAGGTTCGACTATGATTGGGTGTCGGTGACTCGAGTCCTGCACTTCCAGTCTAGCTTTCCCAGATTAGGAGAATCCACCTGGTTTTGGCCAAAGATGTGTTTGAGTTAGAGTTTAGTGTAGTAGATCCCTTTTGGTGTAGATGATGGGATCATGGCGCGACTGTACATAGTAGCGTATGTTTTTCTTTTACCATTTTTGTACTTTTTGGTTTAGAGTAGTTTTCACTTCTTTTTCTTTTGCAGTGTAAAAACAAAGTTTGTCTTAGAACAAGCTCCTTTGTAAAATATCATGTTATATATATGAGAAAGAGAGTGCTTTTCTGTACATGATGATTCACTTTGCATCCAAAAAATTTATATAGAAATTAAGGGATTTTACTCCCCATCCTTCTCATTTTCTTTTATGAAAAAGGAAAAAATTTTACCCGCATTTTGTGAAGAGCTTTATAAACATTGGACAAATATTTTCTAAATCTTTGTGAAACTTTTGGTTACTATGGTGTAATATCCTTTTTGGAGAAAAGGTGTTGCATAGTGCTCCAAGGAGACTTTACCAACCTCACACCGTTGAGCGACCGACTGCAGTAAACTTAACAGCATAATCAGGGAATCCCTCCAGACCACTGAAGATACTTCAGAAATACCGCATTTAAAACTTAATACCAAATCAGAAATAGATCTGCCAGTCAGATTTATCCAAGCTGGGTATACGACTTGTCTCGGCTCAGGGGGATTCACCTACAAGGCCATTGAGACTTTCGAAACCTGGATAATCCCAGTAGACAATTGTAGTCCAACAGAAACAATTTTCAACCCCGTCTCGTAGGATGTATGTTCATCGTCTATAATGCAAATGATCGCCTAAGTTTGCATATACTCTGTTTCTCTTTGTTTTCTCTTTGTAAGACTTCCTCTGTCTTACTGTAGCTTCTCTTCAATACCATTGCACAGAATAACTCATCTCTTTCTGGAAAAATTGCTATTGTCTTCATTACTCATTTACTGTGAGTTAAGTTATTATCTGATTTCAAGAAGATCAAAACGGGGCATAGCCACCTAGGATTGATTAAGAGAGAAGAGATCAACAGTATTGAAACTTATGTCTGCTTTTTAGTCAAAAAGTGTCTGTTCTCAGATTTTACACAATGCTTTGGGAATGGAATAATTACACGGCGGCTGAGCCGACTGCGGTAATCAGTGTCCAGCTTTCTTTAAAGCTTGATATAGACTTAGTGAGCGAAATATAACTGATTAATTATCGGCTTAAGTTAATTTTGAAGTTGAAAGGATCACACGACGGCAGAGCCATATTTGGTGATCAGTACCCAACCTTTAAAATCGATCCACTATTACTAAGTGAACGTAGTCCAATTGTTTCTCTTTGGAAATATTAAGCACTAATTATCTTCTAGGAAAAAGGCCCGTTGAAAGCCTATCTCACTAATTTCCACTGCCGTAGACATTGGAAATTAAATTGAGTTATGTGTATATATATACAGATTTGATACCCACTCGATATTTTCCCACTATTAATATAACAGGAGAATTCACCGAGAAACCATTAATGTTACATTAAATTCCGAAAGATGCTATAACAGTAAAATTCACAAAGAATCAATTACTGTTACACTCTTTTATCCAATCCAATCTATTTATATATACGTTATTAAGAAATCACTTCTTTCCCAATTTATCTTAGTCACGTATATACCGGGTCCCTAGTGTTAAGAATTCCCCAAACAACGTATTAGTACAGTTCCCAGGCTAGAGAAACGGACTTTAATTAGCCCCTTCAAAGGTCTCTTCCTGTCTAGACAGACCCATACTGATAAACCATTTATCTTAACCATCACCCTAGGTATATCAATGATAGACAATATCAGGGTTTTCACAAAATAATAAATTGGATTTTCATCGCGGTAAAAATCATATTTACTGTAGTCTAAAATTTACCATTATAACGATATGTTTACAAAAGCTCAAAAATGAATTTGGCATAGCCCTCTTACTTCCACGAAATTCTAAGGATTTTTGGGCATTATAACACTACAATTCATAAATAGCACAAAACAATTATATTAAAGTCATAACTCAATTATTAAAGCATAAAAAGCAAATAAGAGCTATAAACACTCAAACACACAATTCAAGCACAAACAAGAATCAAACATACTTCTCAAATTAATTTGTAAGAAAAATCCCTTACCTTTGCCACAAGACTATGAAGAACAAGCTTGAAGAACCAAGAACACAATAGTAAGAAATTTTAAGACTAAAGAGAGAAAAGAGAGAGAATGGTGTTTGCCTTGCTTCTTGGATTTGTGTTGTGAGTTTTTTATGAAGCCAAGGCGGTCTATTTATAGTGGAGGGGGCGGCCAAGAGGGAGGGCAAGGAGGGAAGAAGAAATTTGGAGTGATGTAAGTCATGACTCCTAAAATACATATTTATTAATTAGGTTTTTCTAATTGGTCCAAAGTGTAACGCCCATTTTTCACACAAGGAACGTCACATGAAAAACTAAACTTAATGCGGAAAATCGTCTCTCATAAATCATGGTTACCAAAATTGGTGGCTAATTTTTTTATTAAAGGATCTTATACCAAAAAGATTTGCTCACAACTCATTTAGCCATCCAGAAACTCAGAAGAAAAGAAACATCACACATAAATATATATATCCTCAAGTCAATATACACAAGTCTTGCGCCCGCAAGTATAGTTTGGAACCACAACATAGTGGCCAAAATACATCATCCTGACACAAAGAAAATAAAGCGATAAAGCTAAACCTAGGAAAAACGATAAATCAAAAAGTGTGTCCAATACACGACACTGAACATGTACATCCCAAACCTAGGCTGGTCGCTAACAGACACTCTACAACCTAGCACTAGACACCCCCACCTCTACAGGCCTAAGACGATGACGTCTCCTCGGGGTCCTCCTCAACCTCAGACACCTCGAATAGTACACGATTTGGCTCGTCTCTAACCTTCCTCTTCCCTCTATCTACGTGTCCCGAAGGTCCGGCAGAAGTGTCAGAAGAACAACGCACCAAACGTCCAGAAGGTGCGACGTATGGAACAGGAAGTGTAGGTCTCACAATCTCGGGTGATAGAATTGGTGTCATTGGTGGAGCCATCCTTGGTAAGCGTGCCCTCTCCAAGGAACTCTTCCTTGGAGTGCGACGAATCAGACGACAACGGTTAGATACCGATTCGGCTATCCGCTGAGGTGTAGGCCTCTGATCCTCCCTCGTCTCTCTCCTAGGCTGCGCCGTGGGTGGAACTCTGGCCTCCCGGTCCTCCAAGGTGATGATGCGTGCAAAGGGTGCATCTCCCAGCCAGTAGCGCATCCTCTCGACGGGTATGTAAACGTCCAAAACCATGTCCCTCTCCAAAACCTCTTCGGGGCCCAACACCCCTCCTCTAGTCCTAACCACGTGTCCAGACACAGTGGCCCATTGGGAGATAGGATCGTAAGTCCATCCCCCACCATCGGCCTCACAAGGCCGGAAGCACTCCCTCACTCGGGCTATCAGAGGTCTTGAAGTGGACATCTACGCATAACGTACATAAAATAACAGAAAAACACGCAAGGGTGAATTTCTTTGCACAAGTTGAAATCCACTGAAAGGTTGTATACAAAAAGAAAATACTACATAATACATTCCAAGAATATATATAGCTACTCTTTCGCAAATCTTTCTCTAAGATATTCATACACCAAAAGAGAGCACATCATCCAATTAAACACACAGTCAAACACACACATAGCACTCTAGCATAATGCATGTCACTTCAATATCTCTTTAATACACCGGTGCACTGCTCCATGGAGACTTCCTCAACTAAGTAGAGCGAAATGGCTGTAGGGTAAACCGAACATAATAAACCAATCTATCCCCTTTTTCATGGACTTGGTAACCATCTGTCCCCTTTTTCATGAACAGGTTTTACAATTATTCAGTAGAGCTACTATCACCATAACATAATAAACCAATCGGTCCCCTTTTTCATGGACATGGTAACCATCGGTCCCCTTTTTCATGGACAGGTTTTACAATTATTCAGTAGGCTACTATGAGACCTAACATAATAAACCAATCGGTCCCCTTTTTCATGGACATGGTAACCATCGGTCCCCTTTTTCATGAACAGGTTTTACAATTATTCACAATCCATCGCATAGGATTGTATGCTCTCATCATAGCATAAAGCTAGCCTGGCAAAAACCAATATCTCAAATGCATATGACATTATATTTGCACTCACAAACAATTTGGTCCCTCGTCTTAGGGTTTTCCGTCGCCACGTGTTAGCTTTCACCCAACACCGTGTAATATTTTTGTCATTAAGACTTTTATCTTCGCCACGTATTGGTTCTCTCCCAATACCGTTTAATATTATTGTCCTTAAGACTTTTATCTTCGCCACGTATTGGTTCTCTTCCAATACCGTGTAATCTTGTTATTTAACACCATAAGTTTTTAGAAGAATTTCCTCTTTGAATTCTTATGTTTTTTCTTTAACTTTAAACTCTTAAACCTTCACTTGTTTATAAAAGAATTTCCTCTTGTTTATAACCCACTTTATTAATTTTCTTCCCACTTATTCATCATAAAAAGATTTAATTAAAAACTTAATTAAATTCTTTGATAATTTTACTTAAATTCTTTTACTTTAAGTATTTGTAATTCTGACCCCCTAAGAAGTTCAGTTTCGTAGTTCAGCCCCCAATTTTTTGAAAAATTAGGTTTCTGGCCCAAAATGCCCAGACTTTACGTTTTCTACCCCACAACTTTTGTAATTTATAATTATGGCCCAAATGTACCAGACTTCGCGTTTCAGCCCCAAGTTTTCGTAAATTATATTTTTGGCCCAAAAGCTTAAATACTTCGCATTTCTGCCCCAAACTTTACTAAATTATAATTTTGACCCAAAAGTCCAGATTTTGCAATTAAAGCCCAGAATTCCAGAATTAGCATTTTTGACCCCAAAAACCTGCAGTTTTCGTTTTTAACCCCTAAAAATCCAAAATTTAAATTTTCTCCCACATTAATAAATTTTCTAACTCACTTAAAGTTTTATGGATAAAAGGATTTAGTATGGAATTGATTTAAGACTTATGATTAGAAACTTGATGAAATTTATCCAATTAAGTGTTATCTTTGAATTCTAATTAATTCATTTGGAAAACTTTTTCATTAAAGCTTTTAAACTCTCTTCCCACACTTAATCAAATCTTTTCAATCCAATCCCAATCAAAGTATATGAAATACACATACATCAATAGACATCAATTAGGCAATAACACAACCAAGCCATAAATCAACATACACTCAAAATACTCATTCATATTATATCAACATACATCGTGAACATAGCATTAAAACATACTTCACCAATGAACACACTTAGGCATCCAAAATCACCCCAAAGCATACATATGATTTTTCCACCAACACATAGGCTCATAAAAATTTATCATGCCTCAACCAAAATCATATTTTTACTCATATACATATACATATAAAAATACATATTACTAAGAGAATGAAACTTCATTCAACACCCAATAGAAAAACTCAAGTCATTGAGTTCATCATCAAGAACAAATCACATAGTCACACACATACACAACCCTCCCAACTTATTGAGAAAATCCCCTTACCTCTTGAAAACTTGAAAATGGGCTAACTCCAAAATCACCTCCTTCACACCACACCAACACCAAGTGGTTTACTCAACACCTTAATGTTCCTACACTTAGAAAAATTTACCTTTTACAAAATACACCAAAATACAACCATAGAAATATGAGTTTTATGAAAACAAAGAAACCCCAAAGAGTAGAAATTTGAGTAGATGAATACTTACTCAAATCTTGAAGGAAAATAGATCCAAGGTAGTTTCCAAGCTTGTAGGTTCCAATGGAGTGAACCTAAACAAAGGAAAAATTTATTTTTAGTGAAATGAAGAACTCAAGCTTTCATGAAAACATGAAAGTGGTGGAAATGAAAAAATGAAAGAAGTTTATGGATTAGAATGATGATCCAAACCTTTTTTGTGAAGCTTGAATGGTCAAAAACCCAACAAAACTTAGCCTTTTGGTGTGTAGGAATGTTTGAGAATATGAGAGAAAAATGGAGTTTGGAACTTGGAGAAGATGAAGTGAAGAAGAAATGAATTCTCACTCCTCCCTTGCCCTACATGAATTCAGCTGACCCAAGAAGAATATGGGGGAGGTATGGGCTAGCTTACTTGGAGGGAATGGGAGCCATACCTCACTCACCTAATTTGAAAAAATTCAAAATTAAATCCATTTGACCCAATTGACATTTGGAATGTTTTAGAGAGTGAAATCAGACCTTCATATGCGCCCAAGGATGACTGGAAAATGGTGGGATTTAATTCCACCAAGTTAGGGTTTAATCGGTAGTTCGAAGTAGTAAAAACGCGTAGTTTTCAAACTCCTTTTTAGATAAATATTTTTCTAAAATGAGTAAAATCATGAGAAATGAATTTTATGACTTGAATATGTCATAGAAAAATTTAGAAACCCAAAACTAAATTTTTGGACTATTTTTCATGTCCCGGTTGCGCCCGGTTTACCCGTAAAGCTCCAAACGCGGGTAAAATAAAGTTTTTCTGAAAAATTTCCAGAAAAATTTCTAAAAATAAAAAATATTACAAGAACCACTTTTGGTTCGTTAAAAAATTATTTTGGAGTAAAAATGACCTCCAGAAAAATACTGAACCCTATCCTCACATCAGGAGAGAATGCGGTTCCCGCAAAAACTCAATTTTGCAAACTCTACTACTCTAAACCCTTCAAAATCAAACCTAAGATAATACTATCACTATCCTCACCTCAAGATCCCAAAAATCATTAATTAAATAATTTTAATTAAATTAAATAGGATTAAAAATCAATAAAAACTATATATAAAAATCAGGGTGTTACACAAAGGCTTGCACAAGGATTGATGACTCATGTAGAAATCTGATCCAAGGCCTCTAATTGATCCTTGATGTCGACCAAAGCAAGGGGAAAGGAGAGCCATTGGATTGCTTGGTCAAAAGCTTTAGGTTTAGGTAGTTTAAGTGAAAATCAAGGGTAAATGGTCATTAGACATGCCCAACATACTATTGAAGGCTAATCATGATGTCTACAGATCTTTTATGCTTCTTAGAAGTGTATTTGAACCCCTCAAAGTTCCTATGTTTCCATATCATAGCCACTATATTTCTATTCGTCTCTATTCGGCTTATTCCGTAAATAAGGGTTAAAATACTCTTTTATTAATCTAACATTCAAAAATAATTTTAAATGGTAAGAACCAATGAGGAATCTCGAAAATGACAAGTAAGAGTCTTTTGGAAGAGTTTTAGGATTTTTACGGTACGGGTAAGCCTTACGGTTTGCAAAAACAGAGGTAAACGGACGCGCTGTAAGTGCAAAACGGATATTTTTCAGAAAATTTCAGAAAAAATACCAGAAAATCACAAATCGAATTTAAACACTAATGATCCCTCTTGAAATTTGATTTTAAGCACTCACTGATCACTGAAAATCCATTATGGTTTCCGTAATTTTCGTTTTGCGTGTTTACAGGGATCAGAAAAAGTAGCGTGTTGATTTGTTTTTTAGAAAATTATGAAATAATTTCCAAAAATCCCAAAAAATATAAAAATATGATTCAGTCTTTCAAAATCTTTTTCTGACCTTAATTTGGTCTCCAAATCTGCGTTTAGCTCTTACTGTAAGTAACAGGGTCAAAACGGTAATTTCAAAAAGTCTTCCAAAAATTCTAAGAAAATTGCAGAAAAACAAAAATATTAAAAGAACCAACTTTTGTGAAGGAATTTTGTTTTTCTAAGTTGTTTTGGCATACTTGTGTTATTTTAAATCTTATCCGTTAATTACGGTAAATACAGATATCAAACATCAATGAATGAGTGACTGTTTTAATGAAATAATTTCATAAGTATATTATAGTTATTATTATAAGATCAAAATAAATTTCTGAGCACTTAGATCACAGAATTTCATATAAAACATAAATTTTAAACAATAACCTAAAAATATGGATGTTATACAGCTGGTCCAAGAGCAAGGTAAATATATTTTTTCACTTTTAACCATGGTAAAAGATAAATACAAGTAAAAAAATGTGGTAACTTTTGTATTTAATGGTAAAAATTGTCCAAAAATAAACTATTGAGTTAAAAAGCTCTCATGACCCTTATAATAAGCCATGACCACGAAACTAAGGTGCCAAAAAAGGTCTTGGTACATAAAATTAAGTTTAAAAGTATTACCGTAATTTTTCGATTTCACTGTAACCCGTAAATTAGGGTTAAATTGCATTTTCTCTGAAAAATCCCAGAAAATTTCTAAAAATCATAAATATTATAAAAACACAATTGGTTATCTTTTGTTTGATTTTGGATCATTTTCTAAGCTTCTAGTATTCATCTGTTCTCCCATTTACCCTGTTCCTTAGTATACAGAGAACAAAATAGTAATTCTTGGTCTGCTATTCTAAAAATTTCCAAAATAAATTCTAAAATTCAAAAATAATATAAAAAATCATTTGGCTTCTCCAAAAATATTTCTTAACTTGTTCGGGTCTCCAAACCAACTCCCAGTTCAACCTACTCAAACTACAGGGACCAAAACGGTAACATTTTTATCCGTTTCTTATAAAATTCCCAAATAAATTTCTAAAATCCTCAAATATTGTAAAATCACTATTTGTATCTTCAAATCTTTTCTTAACCTCAATCTAGGGTTTCTACCTCACAACTCAAGAGGTCTCCTCCTCTTATCAGAGTAACTCTTTTGTCGACTCTGTGCCACTCGCATTCTCTCTCTAATCTGTTTCACTTTCTCCGTCGTTTTCTGCACAACTTCTGGTCCTACAATCATACGCTCTCCATCCTAATACCAACACAAAGGTGTTTCACATTTTCTCCCATATAAAGCCTCATACGGTGTCATTCCTATACTCGAATGATAACTATTGTTATAAGTAAACTCAATCAATGGCAATAGTTCATCCCAACTTTCTTTATGATCCAAAACACAAGCCCTTAACAAATCCTCTAGAGATTGAATTGTTCTTTCCGTTTGACCATCTGTCTGGGGATGAGAAGCAAAACTCAATTTAAGCCTAGTCCCTAGTGCATTCTGCATACTTTGCCAGAATCTAGAAGTAAACCTTAGATCTCTATCAGAAACTATGCTAGAAGGTACACCATGTAATCTAACAATTTCCTTTATGTACAATTGGGCTAACTTCTCTAGAGAATACTTCATATTCATAGGTAGAAAATGAAATGATTTAGTTAACCTATCTATGATCACCCAAACTGCATCAAATCCCTTTGAAGTTCTAGGCAATCCAGACACAAAATCCGTAGATATTCCTTCCCATTTCCACTCAGGTATCTCTAAAGATTGCATCATTCCTGCTGGTTTTTTGTGTTCTACCTTTGCTCTTTGACAAGTCAAACACGATGCTACATACTCAGCCATTTGTTTCTTCATTCCTGGACACCAATATCTTTGTTTTAAGTCATGGTACATCTTGTTAAATCCAGGATGAATACTTAGCTTACTCTTATGTGACTCATCAAAAATCAATCTCCTCATCTCAAGATTATTCGGTACACACACTCTACCTTTGCACCTCAAAATACCATCATCACCTAAACTAAATTCTGCAACCTTTCCTTGTTCCAACAACTCTTTCTTTTCTATCAAATGTTCATCAGTTGTTTGTTGTTCCTTAATCTCTTTCATCAACTCACTTGTCACTTTTATCATATTCAAAGAAATCCTATCCCTGTGTACATCCACCGATTGATTCAAATCACGAAATTTCTCTATTAATTCCAACTCCTTAATCATCATGACTGACATATGTACAGTCTTCCTACTCAAAGCATCAGCTACAACATTAGCCTTTCCTGGATGATACATCGGATTAAAATCATAATTCGTAAGAAATTCTATCCATCTCCTCTACCTCATGTTTAACTCCTTTTGATCAAACAAGTACTTCAAACTCTTGTGATCACTAAACACTGTAACTCCATAAAGGTAATGTCTCCAAATCTTTAGAGCAAAAACCACTGAAGCTAACTCAAGATCATGAGTTGGATAATTCCTTTCATGAGTTTTCAATTGACGAGACGCATAGGATACGACTCTCCTATTTTGCATTAACACATAACCTAATCCCTAATAAGAAGCATTGCAATATACTTCCATAGGCTCTTCTAAATTAGGTAACACTAAAACAGGTGAGGTCGTTAACTGTTCTTTCATCTCAAGAAAACTCCTCTCACACTCATCAGTCCACACAAACGGTTGATCTTTTCGGGTCAACTTAGTCAATGGGGCTACAATCTTTGAAAATCCTTCAATAAACCTTCTGTAATACCCCGCTAACCCTATAAAACTACGAATTTCAGTCATAGTCTTTGGTCTTTCCCACGAGAGTACTGCTTTTACCTTCGTAGGATCTATAGTTATACCATATTTAGTAATCACATGACCTAAAAACTGTACTCTCTCAACCAGAATTCACACTTAGATAGCTTGGTATACAACTTATGCTCACTCAAAACTTGCAACACTTGTCGCAAATGTTCCTCATGTTCCTCCTCGTTCTTAGAATAAATCAAAATATCATCAATGAACACAACCACAAAACGGTCTAAGAACGGACTGAAACCCCTATTCATGTAGTCCATGAATATCGCTGGTGCATTAGTCACACCAAATAGAATTACGAGATACTCATAATGACCAAATCCGGTTCTAAAAGCAGTCTTGGGTATATCCTCAGTCTTCACTCAAATCTGATGATACCCTGTTCTCAGATCTATCTTAGAGAAAATAGCAGCTCCACACAGTTGATCCATCAAATCATCAATACGTGGCAAAGGATATTTGTTCTTAATCGTTATCCTATTCAACTGTCTATAATCTACACACAACCTAGAAGTTCCATCTTTCTTCTTCACCAGCAATACTGGTGCACCCCACGGAGAAACACTTGGTCTTATGAACTGCTTAGACAATAAATCCTCTAACTGCTTTTTCAACTCGGCCAATTCCATTAGCGACATTCTATATGGAGCTATAGAAATTGGACTTGATCCGTTTACTAAGTCTATGGTAAACTCTATCTCTCTCACAGGTGACAAACCTGGGACATCTTCTAGAAACACTTCGGAGAATTCTCTAACTACCGGCACATTGTTCAATTCTTTCTCACTCTCGAATTTCAACAAGGAAAATAACATGTGTCCTTTTGCTCCTTCTTTCAAACAAGCTTTCACTTGGTTGGCAGACATAAGTCCAGAAACTCCAAAATCAGGAAAAAACTAAGGTCTTATTGACACAATCTAAAAGAACATGATTGACAGACAACCAATCCATTCCTAAAACAACATCTAATTGGACCAAAGGTAAACAAATCAAGTCTATATGGTATTTCCTACCAAGAATAGTGACTGGGCAATTTAAACAGACAGTATTCACAATGATTGGTTCAGCAATAGGTAAGGAAACAACTAAATCAAATGACATCAAAGAAGTAGGCAAATTCAACCGTTTCACACAATCGAAAGATATAAACGAATGGGTCGCGCCTGAATCATACAGTACAATTAAAGGATAGCCAACTATGTCGCATGTACCTTGCATGAGATCATCCGATTTCGAAGCCTCAACGCCACTCAGGGTATAAACGTGTCCCTTCGTCCTTGGCCTCACTACTTGCATATTATTCACCGCTGGTTCCGACTTCGATGCCCTGCAATCCTTAGACGTATGTCCAATCTTCCCACATCTAAAACATGTTCCCCCTTTTTGATTGCAGCTTGTAGAGTAATGTCCTGTCTTTCCACAATTGAAACACCTAATCTCATTCAGCCCTTGATTTCCACGATTTCCACTCCAACCAGCAGATGCTACACTGCAGTTCTGCTGTTGATTCCCAAAGTTTCCAGGTCTTGCATAAGGTTTTCTCTGAAATTGTCTTCCCTTCTAATCCTGTGACCTAAACCTTGAAGGTCCACCCACACTATTCCTTATCACTCTCTCCTTTTTCAGAATCTCTATCTTCTTACACTTTTCCACCAGAGGTTGAAACTAACGGATCTCCAGAGGTGATACTGCTTCCTTAATCTCATACCGTAATCCCTTTTCGAATCTCTCACACTTCCACCCTTCATCAGGCTGAAGCTAAAAGAAACGAAAATATTTGGCCAAATTCTCAAACTTTGTCGCATAAGCATCCACAGTCATTTCTTTCTGCTGCAGACTCAGAAATTTCAGTTCTTTCTGGGTTCTAGCACTCTGAGGAAAATATTTCTCCAGGAATCTAGTACGAAAAATTCCCCAAGTAACAGCCTGGTGCTCAACCTCCATTAACTGTTGCACTCCCTTCCACCAGTACTCCGCATCACCAATCAACAGATAAGTGGCGTAGGGTACCTTAACTTCCTCAGCACAATGTAGAGCAACAAAGATTTTCTCTATCTTCTGTATCCATAAATCAGCTTTCTCAGGATCCGGTTCCCCGTCAAATTGAGGTGGATCATGTTTCTTGAAATAAAACAATCCTTTGTTCTCAGCAGTCCTAACAGCTCTCAGCTGATTTTGAATTTCCCTTTGTTTAGCACGTTCGGCTTGTTGTGCCATAGTTGTTGCCATATGGTTCATGGAACCAACAGCCCTTTCAATCGCATCAATATTGCGAACCATGGATTCCTGCAATTTAACCAATAAAAGTACAATCCAGAATCCATCTAAGCAATTCAAACAACACACACATTACAAAACAATCAATGTCGATCAGAGTTCACACCTCAATGTCAATCGAGTTCACACAACCTAACTTAATAGGCCTATACCCTAAACATCCCAAACATGACTCAACCGAGCTCTGATACCACTAATTGCAACATCGTTTCTCATAAAAGAATGTTACAACATAAGTAACATATTTATCGAAAAGAAATACTAATTTTATTTCAGAAAACCTTATTTTAATTATTCTCATTTAGTCCAACAATGTGTATAAATTTTTTTTCCAATGCTTGAAAATTATTTTAACTTGAAACTCTGACTTAATTTGTTTATATCTCCAGAACTTATTTATGTCATAACGTATTACTTAAAGAAAACAAACATCATCTGTATGAATAATCTACATGATATATAATACTGGTTCAACGTTCTACAAGTACATCATACTGAACAGCTAGTAATGTCATATAAGATAGTACAGTCATCCCAAAATATCTCTAGACAAAAACCCAACCGGTAGAGTCAGTCTACCAAAAAAAACACAACAAGATCCAAAAAGATAACGCAACAACCTGCGCTATATCAGCTCCCAACTCAGTCTACATCTGCTCCTAAGTGCTACTCTATAGACTCCTCTGAAGTCTCACTCTCGTACTCCTCTATCAGCTTCCCTTTCCTGTCAGTGGCCTCCTGACGAGCTCATGCTCTCCAAGATGGCATAGCAGTAGGGGAAAAAGGCATCGGTCTTCCACTTGGTTCCGCAAATGAAATGGGAACAACTGGAATGGGAGTATCAGTCTACACAGTAGGTGTCCTCTCAGTAGGCATCTTCCCTGCTGATGTATCTCTAACTGGACGTGAACAACGAACAGTACTCTTGCGTGCGGTTTGTCTCCATCTACCAAAGTATCTATGACACGGTGGCGTACAGGGTCTCTACTGCTGTTGTGTCTCTGGCCTTACAGGCTCCTGTTGCACAGGCTCAGTCTGCACATGCTCCTGATGAGCTGTCTCCTGTCTCTGTCTCTCTGACTCTCTCCAAGAGTCCCAAAGCTCCTGTATAGGCATCTTCACATCTAAAATCATATTCTCTACAATCCATCGGTGATGTCCTTCAGTCGATGTCTCTAGAGAAGTTACATACCCAAGGTATGTTCCCCATTGGGTGTCAGGGTTAACTATCCACCCTTCACCCTCACCCCCTCGGGGCAGTAAACTCAATCTACGAACCTTCGTTAACCCATCCAGCGGGTGGTCCATCTATATGAATCATGTTCCAAAGAGTACAAAACATATAGGCATGGGTGAAAAATCCTCGTACACAAGTTATTAAAACATAGTGACAACAGAAAAGAAGAGAGTAAATCAGGCTTATCAAACATAACCTACATCATGCATTTCTCTACCATTTACCTTTTCTCAGCACAAAAGCATATAATCTCCCTCCTAATAAGATATTCTCATATGTACACAATGAAAATCATCACAATTATAGCATAAACTCATCATCAAGCAATATATCATCAACACAGATATATTATAATGCATGTCACTTCTATTTCCCTCTCATCACCCTCATAGTGCTCCAAGGAGACTTCCCTACCTCTAACACCTTTGAGCGATCGGCTGTAGCAAACTTAACAGACTTATCAGAGAGTCCCTCCAGACTTCATGATAATCATTCAGATAAGCTACATTTAAACACAGTACCATATCATGAATAGTCAAGTCAGTCAGATTTATCCAAGCCGGGTTGTGCGACTTGCCTCGGCTTAGGGGATATCGCCTACACTGGCCATCTGAGGGGTTTCGCAACCTGGATAATTCCAGTAGGCAACTGTGGCACAACTATCCCTATTCTCAACCCTCTCTGAGTTGTAATGCTCATCTCATGGCCTCTTGCCAAATCTCTTTCTCTTTATGCAAAATGACACATCATATTTATGCATACAAAGCAATCATCACAAGCATTATCAAGCTTTGGTTTCTCTTGTAATTTCAATGATTTCTTCTCTATGTTATCTCTTGCAATAATCATAAATAACCTTCTCTCTTGGTTATGGTATTCACATCTCTGTGTTTATTCTCAATCATCAAGTCTCTTCCTCTTCAATTAATACCCTTAATTAATCTTTGTCTCTTAACAAAAATGGCATTTCCTAAATCCAATATTTAAGTTCTAAAAATAAATTAATTAAAATACTTGCCAACCTTTAAATTCAAAAATAACATTTTTCTCTTAAAAAGCTTTATTCACTAAGCTGGAAAAAATGATTTTCGTAAAATTCTGGGCTGATTTATTTTCCAGAATCCAGAACTGTCCACAGGCGTGATAAATTTCACACCAGCGGTGCAGACAGCACTGTCCCCTGTTTTTCCAGATTTTCCCAGCTTTGAAAATAAACCCACCCAGGGCATGACTGATCCGATTTTCACAAAAGTTCAAACCTATTAAATAATTTCTTTACGTGGTTAAGACTTAATTAATAAAAATGAGAAAAAATTATATTTTTGGATCAATCACAAAGCTTTTCCAAATTATAAGCAAACACCTTGGACTTCTACTACTTCAATTGACTTTTCAATCTCAAAACACAATAACTCAATATCAAACCATGGATCCAAACTTTAAAAAGACATAGAGAAAGATCATCACACAAACAATTACTTCTCCACCACCAAGAACAATCCACATCAAAGAAAAACCAATCTCAATCACACAAGGTTCAAGCAATTAAAATTCATAATCAAGTTAATCATTCATGACAAAGCTATTTAAGAAAATTTCCCCCATCAAGCATGAATACATCTCTTGAGTCATCCAACACCATAAAAACAAAAAGAGCACTTACCTTCATGATCAAAATATTCTCTAAATAAAATTACAAACTTCTTGTACTAACCACAAACAAAATAGCACACACACATCATCCAAACCCTAATAACCTTGTATGAGAAAATCTCCCCTTACCTTTTTCCTTTAGCTTGTGAAAGAAGAACCCTAGCTCCTTGCTCTTCTCCTTCTTCTTGATTATCTCCTTCCAACACAAACACAACACATCCAAATACCAAATAAGTTTCCTCATCCCATGGATAATCTTTCGCATATGAAAGAAGAACTTAAGATGAACTAAACACAACCCTAAGCTCATGAACCATGAAGAAGACAATAAAAACTTAATCTATGGAGTTCTTAACAAATGCCTTGGTAGCTTGAGGATTCCAAAATCAAGAGCAAACTTGTGAAAACTTGATTATTTTAGGTGAAAATTTAGAGAGAAAAGTGTGAGAAATCTTTGTCGTGTGAGAGTGAAAATGAAACTATGAGACAAGAGCTCCCTCTTCCTCTCTCCTTCACTCGGCCTCTCCCTCTCTTTTTCTTCTTGTGCAAGTTTTTTTTTTCAATACAATCATAACACATAAATGAGTCATTTGTACAATTAATTCATGGAATTTTCTAATTGGTTAAAAATTATGAGTCAAAGATTTTAGAATTTTCCACACCCTTCTACACAAGGTCAAGGGCGATGCAGCTGGTCCAAGAGCAAGGTAAATATTTTTTTTTCACTTTTAACCATGGTAAAAGATAAATACAAGTAAAAAAAATGTGGTAACTTTTGTATTTTATGGTAAGAATTGTCCAAAAATAAACTATTGAGTTAAAAAGCTCTCATGCCCTTATAATAAGCCAAGACCACGAAACTAAGGTGCCAAAAAGGTCTTGGTACATAAAATTAAGTTTAAAAGCATTACCATAATTTTTCGGTTTCACCGTAACCCGTTAATTAGGGTTAAACTGGACTTTCTCTGAAAAATCTCAGAAAATTTCTAAAAATCATAAATATTATAAAAACACTATTGGTTACTCTTTTGTTTGATTTTAGATCATTTTCTAAGCTTCTGGTATTCATCTGTTCTCCCATTTACCCTGTTCCTCAGTCTACAGGGACCAAAACAACAATTCTTGGTCTGCTATTCTAAAAATTCCCAAAATAAATTCTAAAATAATATAAAACATCATTTGGCTTCCCCAAAAATATTTCTTAACTTGTTCGGGTCTCCAAACCAACTCCCAGTTCAACCTAATCAAACTACAGGGACCAAAACGGTAACATTTTTATCCGTTTCTCAGAAAATTCCCAAATAAATTTCTAAAATTCTCAAATATTGTAAAATCACTATTTGTATATTCAAATCTTTTCTTAACCTCAATCTAGGGTTTCTACCACACAACTCGACCAATCCGTCTATCTACAATAAACAGAATTCTGTCTGGATCTCAACGTCTGACTTAAACTACTGATTTCTAACGTCAGGAAAACTTTACCTGTGAAATTAATCTTCCTAAAATATATCTAACACGCACAAAGCACATATCACACACATAAAATAAAATTAAAATAGAATCAAAATTTACGGACGTTACAAGTGGGAATTTCTAAGTTGTCGTAACTTAAGCGCTTCCCAAAAATCATGCGTTTAGTAGTGCATCATGCTCAACTAATTACCCAAATTTTGAAATTTAATAAATACTTTTTATAAAAGTTAAAAGCTGGGTACTTATAAATTAAATCTACCTATTATCTATTATCTATCTACTATATTATATTATATTATATAGCAAGGTTATGCCACAAAGGATAATGCCACATGTCAACACTACAATCACGTAGTTTTCCTCCAGAGCAATTTTTATTTATTAATTTATGTAATTAATTTATTAACCATGTTTTTAATGTTTTTAATATTTTTAATTAGAGCTAATCATTAGTCATTAATAACCATTTATTATTAATATTCAATTTTAAATTTCAAATTAATTAATTGATGGCAATTGATCATTTTTCTATTTTATTTTAGATATAATTTTTTTATTTTATGATTAATATTTTATGTATTTCAATTTTTGAAATATTAATCTTAATATATTGATATTTTTTATTTTTTGTTTCTCACTACTCTTCTATTTTTGTATACTGACTTCTTATATGAAAAAAGATTTTTCTTTATTGTATGATTAATCATTTTAATTTATTACTTTTTTAGTGTTGATGTCTTCATATCTATTATCTACCTGTCTATTTAAAATTGATAAATAATTTATTAATTTTTAAATATAGAGAGTTGATTCTAGTTAGAATATTTGTGTTTATTTTAATGTCTCAATCACAGAGTGATTATAATGGAAATGAGGACGACTTCATATGCATTAATTGCATTGTTTCAATTAATAAATTTTTAAAATATTGTTATCATTGCAGTTTTTAGTATTCTTATATTCACTTTAAATTCAGAAATATATTTGACTTAACTTACACATTAGAAATATATTTCATTTAACATATAATTGATTTTCATTCTATAACGTTTGTCATATTTTTAATTGAATTTTTCTATTAGTCTAATTGTTTGGAATTGTAGAGGTGCTGGGGACCGCCATTTCCCAGGCCTTATTAAGGATTTCACAAACATGTATAAGTTGAGTTTCATTGCAATCCTAGAACCTAGAATCAGTGGCATCGGGGCGGACAAAGTTGCTGACAGACTTGGTTTCGATGGTCCGGTTCGCGTGGATGCAGTTGGGTTCTCGAGAGGAATTTGGTGCTTTTGGAAGCGGCGCCAGATCTCTATTGACGTTGTTTCCACTTCCAAGTACTGCGTTTCTCCTCAAAGTGAATCCTCGTTCACCCAACCCGTGGTTGTTAGCTGTTCTCTATGGGAGTCCCCAGGAGAGGCTCAGAGATGAACTCTGGACTGAATTGCGTGGCTGCGTGCTATCCATGCTGCCAATGATTTGCCTTGGTGCGTCATTGGGAATTTCAATTCCGTCCTGCATGCTTATGAAAAATTTGGTGGCGCTGAGTTTAATAGGAGAGCTGGTCAGAAATTTGGTGACTGTATTTTTGATTGCGGCCTTGCGGATCTTGGATATCATGGTCCTATCTTCACTTGGAAGAGTGGGGAACTCAGGCAACGGCTGGATCGTGCTCTGGGTAATACTAAATGGCAAAAGGCTTTTCCTTTTAGTTCAGTTGTTAATCTCCCTCTACCCTCCTCGGACCACTACGGAGTTTGGCTTAAACTTGGGAATGCTCCTCACTTCACGAATGATAAGTATTTCAAATTCCTTGGCTCTTGGTTGGATCATGATAATTTTCATGTTCAAGTCCAAAATGCTTGGCGCAATTCAGATACTTGGCAGGATAATATCACTCGTCTCCAAACCACCCTTCATGGCTAGAATAGGGAGGTTTATGGCGACATATTCAAAAAGAAAAAGCGTCTTATTGCCCGGATGGAGGGTATTGATAGGAAACTTATGGAGGGCCCAAACGAAAGGCTGGTGCATTTGAAGAAGGAGCTTTGGTCTCAATATAACTCCTTGTTGGACCATGAAGAGGCGTATTGGTTCCAACAATTGAGATCGCAATGGCTTCGGTTGGGTGATAGGAATACCAAATACTATCACCAAAAAACACTTATCAAACGTCGAGGCAGTCGCGTTGATGCTATTCTTGACGAGTCTGGTAACTGGTTGTATGAGGAGCAAGCCGTTCAAGGGGTGTTTGTTTCTTATTTCCAAAGCCTCTTCGCCTCTAGTGGCTCCATGGGTCAGTCGTTACATACAGTGTCATCCTTCCCCCCCATCTCTCCCAAGGATCTCGCTGCGATCGGGGCTGATGTTACCATTGATGAAGTGAGAAGAGCTCTCTTTAGCATGGGTAACTATAAAGCTTCGTGCCCGGATGGATTTCACCCTCTGTTTTTCAAAGCCAAATGGGATACGGTTGGTTTGTCTATTTTTAACTTTGTTCAGCAGGTTTTTTTGCATCCAAGTTATATAGGTGATGTTAACCATACTCTCCTTACTTTAATTCCTAAGGTGGTTGATCCTTCTCGTGCTTCCGACTTTAGACCTATAGCTCTGTGCAATGTTATTTATAAAATTGTTACTAAAGTTTTAACCTCTCGTCTAAAATTTATTCTACCCAATATTATATCAAACTGTCAATCCAGTTTATTATGGGCAGAAATACTACTGACAATGCTACTGTGTTGCAGGAGGCGGTGCACTCGATGAACTACATGGCTGGCAAGCAATGGTTTATGATTATTAAATTGGACTTGGCTAAAGCTTACGACAAAATGGAATGGCATTTTATCATGGAGGCGTTGGAGCTTCTCGGCTTTCCAAATAATATCATGGATCTTATTAAGGCTTGTTTAGCCTCCTCCTCCATGAGCGTTAATTATCAAGGTCGTGTGACTAGTAACTTTGCCCCTTCCCGTGGATTGAGACAAGGCAATCCTATGCCTCCCCTTCTCTTTGTCATGGCATTGGAGCGGCTTAGCCATTGCATCATGGATGCTGTTAACGATGGCTCATGGATTCCTCTCAAGTTCGAGCATGGCGGTCCTTCCGTGTCACACTTAATGTTTGCGGACGACATTCTTCTCATTATTGAAGCTTCTCAAAATTGTGCTCAAAAGATCCTCGACATCCTCCACCTCTTTGGTACATGTTCTGGCCAGTCAGTCAACAAAAGTAAATCTTGCGTTTTCTTCTCGCATAACACATCGGAAAGGGAAGCGCAGGAGCTGAGCAACTTGTTAGGTATTGAAACCACTTCGGATTTGGGGCACTACCTAGGTGTTCCAATTATTTCTAGAAGAAAGGACAAGGCTGATTATCCCTATCTAGTGGATAAAGTCAGACACAAACTCACAGGGTGGAAAGCTACGACCTTCTCACAAGCAGGCAGAATTACCTTGGCTCAGAGCTGCCTTATGAACATTCCTAACTATGTAATGCAAACTACTAAAATTCCAGCTTCCGTTTGTGACGATATTGAACGCCTATGCCATGACTTCATCTGGGGATCTACCCCCGATGCTCGCAGAAATTATCTCATAGCCTGGGAGACCATTTGTGCACTCAAAGAAGCAGGGGGGTTGGGTTTTCGCAGTCTATGTATGATGAATAACTCCTTCATGATGAAGCTGGGCTGGGACTTAATGAATAAACGAGTATTGTTGTGGGTCTAGGTCCTGCGCTACAAGTGTGGCAATCTCCATATTCCGAAGGTGAAGGCAGGCTCACGTGCTTCTCATGTTTGGAGGGGTGTGTGTGTCAGGTCTGGCCCCTGGTTGAGCAGGGCACCTAATGGATTATTAAAAATGGGCGCTCGGTCAAATTCTGGCAGGATTCGTGGGTGCCTGGAGGAGGCACACTTGGAGACCATGCGCTGACTCCTATTCGGCTATTAGACTGGATTACTGGAACTTGTTTGTCCATAATTTCACTGTGCAGGATGACTGGGATTGGTCCACTCTGAGACAACTCCTCCCTACTGATATCTGTACGAGGATTGCTAGTATTAAGCCTCCCTGCCCCGGTGCGGATGACTTCCCGATTTGGCAGCACTCAAATGATGGTTATTTTAGTATTAAATCAGCTTACTTACACCTGTTCAACGACTTGAATGGGGATCCTCCCCATTTTCCCTTTCGCCTCATTTGGAAATTAAAAACCCCCCCTCGGGTTAACACTTTTCTGTGGCATGTGGCTTGTTGCGCGTGTAAACGTTTGTGCAAGTATACACAGTCAAACAAGTAGTAAAGTGATAATAAGATCGTTCCCACGGAGATTGAACACGGTTAATTTCAATAAGTTTCCAAGTTGGTTATTCTAATTAGTGAGCAAAGAGGGTAACAAGTAACATCTTCAATTGTTTTGTTAAAACAGAATTTTAAGTGATAATATGACAGTAAAAATGCAGATTAAAGGTTATGAAATCAGAGGTTTAAAAACTGGTTAGGGACACTACTTCGTTGCAAAGATTTTTACAGGGTCAGGAATGCTACAGCATCACAGAGCATCTGGGTCCAGAGTTCAGAAAAAGAGTGTTTTCCAACACGTGACAGCAGGATTCATTAAGTTAATCTTATTCCTAATTTCACATTAAATCATCCCAGTCCATTTAAGATCAACTCAGCTACCCTATGGACTTGAATATGTATTCCTATCATATTCAACATCAACTAATCTTCCAATTAATTAACTTGATCCATATTCATCAAACATTTCCACTCACTAACTCTTCCGATATTAATGAGCTTTCATTCAAGCTAAGGTGATCAATCTCAACTCAAATATATAAACAAGCATCATAGTTTAATGAAAGAGCTAAACAAAGCATATAACTATTCCATACCCATAAAAATATTTACAACTCCATAGTTCCCTAACCAAGAGAAGCTTAGCTCATATTGAGCATAAGTTCAACAAAAACAGAAAATAAGAGCAGAGACATGTTTTACCTAATGAAGTAAAAATGGAATTACAGAGTTAAAGAAAAGAGTAGGAAAGAGGCATAGAACTCTTCCAAGCTTGTCCTCTAACTTGGTCTTCTCTTCAACTTCAAACCTCTAAAAATGGTGGATGAATGGATAGAGGATGAAGAGGAAGATGGAATATGGTGTGTGATGATAGTGGCGGCTGGGTCTCCAGAGGAATTAAGGAATTTCACCCTTTTTAGGTCTGCCCCCTTCTATCCAGTCAGAGAATCTTTTCTCTCTCCCCCCTTTTGGGTCCCTCTTTCCTTGCTTTTTGGGCCCCTTTTCTTTCCTTCTTGAGGGGATATTACCTTGGCCCATTTACACCTCAGCTCATTGACTTTGTGGGGACCACAGAGTACTCTTTTCCTTGCCTAGGTACTGCAGTGTGTGCTTAATATGGGGCTCTTCTTCAGCTGCACGCACAAAGTGCTACAGCATGCTGCAGCATCCTCTGCTGTTGTTAAGTCCCACATTCCATTTGCTCAAACTGATTCTGCACACTTAACAAACACATAAAAACACCCCAAAAGTGGCACATGAAGTGCCAAAAACAGAATCTAACTTTAATAAAACAAATTACTCCTAACTACATAAAACACTCACTAACACACAAGAATTTCTCTTAGATAAGCTAAGCTAAGCCTAGATTTAGTGAAATAACTCTTACTTCTAAGAGTTATCACACCCCCAAACTTGAGTCATTGCTCGTCCTCGAGTAATGCAAACAACACTTTTTCAAACTACACACACACCAAACAGCACACATTCCACAACTAAATTATTACAACCAAGCATTTTTTTTTTATAAACATTTGGACATGAAGCTCAACTCTCAGACTTACACATTTCAAACAATCCCCCTTGAATCAAGAGAAATCTGCTTACCCCACAGATTCAAAGTGTGTGTGTGAAACTTTGTGAATGCTTTGGGAACTCAGATGCCCAAGAACTTAAGATTAGCTTCTCACCTAAAGGAGGTCCACACTTATTTCTCATTTTCAAACAAACTCATGTAGGCTCAACAAGGAATTCAGAATGGGAGAGAAAATTGGGCATCATTTCACCACACTGCAACAGCCAGCCCCACTTTATTCACTTTTTTTTTTTTTTAATAAGTATTTCCCCAGTAACCTACATGGTCTCAAAGGGATGCCCGGTTCAAGCCAGACAATTCCCAGTAACCCATCAGTCTCAAAGGGGTACTTATTTATTATGGCTACTAGCACATTTATTTGGTGAGGCAAAGCTGTTGCAAGGTTCATTTTTTTTTTCTTCTCTTTTTTTTTATTTTTTTATTTTTTTTATTTACCCCCAAACTTAATCTGTTGCACCTACATTGCTTATTTGCTAACTTGAACTAAGGTTGGTCAGCCTTTAAATGTTGGCTTTACTTAAATTCTCAAACTTCTTAAACTCCCTCACATTCACACAGTTTGTGTCAGAACAAGGGATATCACACATTTCCTCAATTCAAGGGTTCTCACACTTCATGCAATTTTGCCTCATTGAGTCTCACTTCAGTCCTTTCCCTTTTTTTTTTCTCTTTTTTTTTTTTTTTACTAAAACGACACAACGACATAACTCATAACAAATAACAGAACAGACATCACCTAAATGACTCCATCCCCTCCCCCAAACTTTAGAACATGCAGTGTCCTCACTGCATTAGCCTAAAAATATGAGGAAAGAGCTGGTTACACAGAACAAACAAAACATACTCAACTTCAATGTTCCAACAACACAACAAACAAACAGACCAAAACAAAAACAGCCAACAAGAATAAACTACAACATTACACTAAACAGTAAAAATAAAATAAAATAAAAATGAAGACAAAATCAACAAAGACAAACAGTAAAAGAGAGTGAAGGAAACGTCCCTGTCAAGCTAAAATAGATGGCAAGGCAGGGCGTGCTCCTTGTTGTGTGGGTGATCCCTCAAACGCCACCTCTTCTTTTTCTTGTTCTTCCTTTTTTTCACTCTTCTCATTTTCACTCTCTTCTTTTTCTTCTTCAACAAATCAAGAATTTCCTCCTTCATTAGCTCTTTCTCATCAAGTTGGGCTAGATCCTTTTTAAGAACATCATGCTCATCCGAGAGTTGCTTGTACACCAATGAGTCTATGGTCCTCACAAAAGAACATTTTTCTACACCTTCATCCGGACACTTCAAGGCATTGAAAACATTAAAAGTAACCTCTTGATCATTAACTCTCATGGTTAACTCTCCTTTTTGAACATCAATCAAGGTCCTCCCTGTAGCTAGGAAAGGCCTCCCAAGGATAATAGGTACTTCTTTATCCGCCTCAAAGTCTAAAATGATGAAATCAACCGAGAATACAAACTTGTCTACCCGAATCAACACATCTTCAATCTTTCCCTCCGGATAAGCAATGGAACGATCAGCCAATTGAAGGTTAACAGTTGTGGGACGGGCTTTTCCAATGCTTAATTGCTTGAAAATGGACAATGGCATCAAGTTGATGCTTGCACCCAAGTCACACAATGCACGACCACTATAAGTGTTTCCAATGGAGCATGGAATGGTGAAACTCCCTGGATCTTTGAGTTTTTGAGGGACTTTACTCTGCAAAAGCAAACTGCACTCTTTAGTCATAGCCACAGTTTCAAACTCCCCTAGTTTCCTCTTTTTGGTTAGCATGTCCTTCATGAATTTGGCATAGTTTGGCATTTGTTGAAGAGCTTCCACCAAAGGGATGTTTATGTGGAGTTGTTTTAGAACCTCCAGAAACTTCCCAAACTGTTTTTCTTGATGTGTCTTCCTCAATCTTTGTGGAAAAGGAGGTGGAGGTCTTTCAGGAACAAGTTTGGGATGAATTTTCTCTGCATCAGGTGCTGATGCTGCAGCATTTTTCGCAGCATTTTCTGCAGAACTTTTCTGCTGAACTTTCTGGACAGCACCTTCATCTACTGCTTCTGTACCTTTCTGAACCAGATCTGTCTCAGTATTTTCTGCAGAATTTTTACCCTTTTTGCATGCCACATTAGGGTCCACAAAATGATCAGCTGAAGTTATGATCTCCCTCCCAGTTCTAAGAGTGATGGAGTTGCATTGCTCCTTTCCTTGAGGCTTTGGTATCTCTGTGTTGCTTGGCAATGAACCACTTGGCCTAGTATTTAAGGCACTAGCAATTTGTCCCACTTGATTCTCCAAGTTCCTCATGGCCACTCCTTGACTTTGAAATTGGGCCTTGGTTTCTGTCATGAAAGCCTTCAACACATCTTCAAGTGATGATGGTTGAGTGGAAGGAGAAGCTTGTTGATTTTGATTTCTTTGAGCTTGGGGAGGAAATCCTGGTGGTTGGGTAGATCTGGGCTGGTTACCCCCTGCAGCTGCATTGTTACTCCAAGAAAAATTTGGGTGTTGTCTCCACCCCGGATTGTAGGTGTTGGAGTATGGATTGTTGCCCCTATTGAAATTCCCCACATAATTCACTGAAACTGGGTTGCTTGGACAGTCCTCAAATAAATGCTCACCTGCACAGAAAACACAAGAAACAGAATTCACGGATAATAAGTTATGGTTAGCAATTAAAGCTTGTGACTGTGCAGCAGCAGATGCTCCAGAAGATGCTGCAGCATTCTGGCCTGTACTCATATTTTTCACCATGTGTGTCAGGGACGAAATCTGTGCAGCAAGTGCATCATAATTGTTCAGTTCATGAACTCCAGCAACCTTCTTGGCTAATCCCACTCTTGTAGTTGGCCATTGATAGCTATTTGCAGCAATTGTCTCAATCAAGTTGTAGGCTTCATTGTAGGATTGAGTCAACAAAGCACCACGTGATGAGGCATCTAGCATTTCTCTGGTTGGTTGCAACAGCCCATTGTAGAAAGTCTCCATCTGAATGCAAACTGGGATTCCATGATGTGGACACTTCCTCAATAGCTCCTTAAACCTCTCCCATGTCTCATATAAAGACTCATCTTCAAATTGCTTGAAAGAAGTGATGTCATTCCTCAACTTGGCATTTTTTATGGGAGGGAAGTACTTTGCCAAGAATTTTTCAGCCATTGCATTCCATGAATCCACTGAGTTTGGCTCCAAAGAATTCAACCAAGCCTTGGCTTGATCTCTCAATGAATAAGGAAACAACCTCAATCTAAAGGAGTCATCAGAAACTCCAGGATTCTTAAAGTTGCTGGCCACCTCTAGAAATTGTCTCAGATGAAGATGAGGATCCTCTTGAGGTGACCCACTGAACTGCCCCACTGCTTGCAACATTTGAAACATCATAGGCTTGAACTCAAAGTGATTTGCATTGATTTCAGGCCTCACAATGCCCGTGTTCATGGTCTCGGGGTCAAAGATGGCATAATCCCTCATTGGACGATCTCTATCATTGGCCAACCCAATGATGTTGGGCTGAACCAGAATTGCATGGTGTCCATTGTGGTGATTTTCATTATTGTGCATCTCATGGTTTTCCTCATTGTCTGAGAGGTTCTGGTTTTCTTCATTTTCAGCCATGATAGCCGCAACTCTTCCCAAATCAACAAGACCTCTGAATTCTCTTCTAAGTTCTCTAAGTGTTCTTTCAATTTCAAGATCAAGTTGATACTCCGGTGTGCTTTGCCTGCGCATACAAAGTTACTTTCCACTGCTAAACACAAACACACCAAAGGTAAGAATCTCAACTAATAAGACTAACTAAAATGCAAACTTATGGAATTTAACACTTTCAATCCCCGGCAACGGCGCCAAAAACTTGTTGCGCGTGTAAACGTTTGTGCAAGTATACACAGTCAAACAAGTAGTAAAGTGATAATAAGATCGTTCCCACGGAGATTGAACACGGTTAATTTCAATAAGTTTCCAAGTTGGTTATTCTAATTAGTGAGCAAAGAGGGTAACAAGTAACATCTTCAATTGTTTTGTTAAAACAAAATTTTAAGTGATAATATGACAGTAAAAATGCAGATTAAAGGTTATGAAATCAGAGGTTTAAAAACTGGTTAGGGACACTACTTCGTTGCAAAGATTTTTACAGGGTCAGGAATGCTACAGCATCACAGAGCATCTGGGTCCAGAGTTCAGAAAAAGAGTGTTTTCCAACACGTGACAGCAGGATTCATTAAGTTAATCTTATTCCTAATTTCACATTAAATCATCCCAGTCCATTTAAGATCAACTCAGCTACCCTATGGACTTGAATATGTATTCCTATCATATTCAACATCAACTAATCTTCCAATTAATTAACTTGATCCATATTCATCAAACATTTCCACTCACTAACTCTTCCGATATTAATGAGCTTTCATTCAAGCTAAGGTGATCAATCTCAACTCAAATATATAAACAAGCATCATAGTTTAATGAAAGAGCTAAACAAAGCATATAACTATTCCATACCCATAAAAATATTTACAACTCCATAGTTCCCTAACCAAGAGAAGCTTAGCTCATATTGAGCATAAGTTCAACAAAAACAGAAAATAAGAGCAGAGACATGTTTTACCTAATGAAGTAAAAATGGAATTACAGAGTTAAAGAAAAGAGTAGGAAAGAGGCATAGAACTCTTCCAAGCTTGTCCTCTAACTTGGTCTTCTCTTCAACTTCAAACCTCTAAAAATGGTGGATGAATGGATAGAGGATGAAGAGGAAGATGGAATATGGTGTGTGATGATAGTGGCGGCTGGGTCTCCAGAGGAATTAAGGAATTTCACCCTTTTTAGGTCTGCCCCCTTCTATCCAGTCAGAGAATCTTTTCTCTCTCCCCCCTTTTGGGTCCCTCTTTCCTTGCTTTTTGGGCCCCTTTTCTTTCCTTCTTGAGGGGATATTACCTTGGCCCATTTACACCTCAGCTCATTGACTTTGTGGGGACCACAGAGTACTCTTTTCCTTGCCTAGGTACTGCAGTGTGTGCTTAATATGGGGCTCTTCTTCAGCTGCACGCACAAAGTGCTACAGCATGCTGCAGCATCCTCTGCTGTTGTTAAGTCCCACATTCCATTTGCTCAAACTGATTCTGCACACTTAACAAACACATAAAAACACCCCAAAAGTGGCACATGAAGTGCCAAAAACAGAATCTAACTTTAATAAAACAAATTACTCCTAACTACATAAAACACTCACTAACACACAAGAATTTCTCTTAGATAAGCTAAGCTAAGCCTAGATTTAGTGAAATAACTCTTACTTCTAAGAGTTATCACACCCCCAAACTTGAGTCATTGCTCGTCCTCGAGTAATGCAAACAACACTTTTTCAAACTACACACACACCAAACAGCACACATTCCACAACTAAATTATTACAACCAAGCATTTTTTTTTTATAAACATTTGGACATGAAGCTCAACTCTCAGACTTACACATTTCAAACAATCCCCCTTGAATCAAGAGAAATCTGCTTACCCCACAGATTCAAAGTGTGTGTGTGAAACTTTGTGAATGCTTTGGGAACTCAGATGCCCAAGAACTTAAGATTAGCTTCTCACCTAAAGGAGGTCCACACTTATTTCTCATTTTCAAACAAACTCATGTAGGCTCAACAAGGAATTCAGAATGGGAGAGAAAATTGGGCATCATTTCACCACACTGCAACAGCCAGCCCCACTTTATTCACTTTTTTTTTTTTTAATAAGTATTTCCCCAGTAACCTACATGGTCTCAAAGGGATGCCCGGTTCAAGCCAGACAATTCCCAGTAACCCATCAGTCTCAAAGGGGTACTTATTTATTATGGCTACTAGCACATTTATTTGGTGAGGCAAAGCTGTTGCAAGGTTCATTTTTTTTTTCTTCTCTTTTTTTTTATTTTTTTATTTTTTTTATTTACCCCCAAACTTAATCTGTTGCACCTACATTGCTTATTTGCTAACTTGAACTAAGGTTGGTCAGCCTTTAAATGTTGGCTTTACTTAAATTCTCAAACTTCTTAAACTCCCTCACATTCACACAGTTTGTGTCAGAACAAGGGATATCACACATTTCCTCAATTCAAGGGTTCCCACACTTCATGCAATTTTGCCTCATTGAGTCTCACTTCAGTCCTTTCCCTTTTTTTTTTCTCTTTTTTTTTTTTTTTACTAAAACGACACAACGACATAACTCATAACAAATAACAGAACAGACATCACCTAAACGACTCCATCCCCTCCCCCAAACTTTAGAACATGCAGTGTCCTCACTGCATTAGCCTAAAAATATGAGGAAAGAGCTGGTTACACAGAACAAACAAAACATACTCAACTTCAATGTTCCAACAACACAACAAACAAACAGACCAAAACAAAAACAGCCAACAAGAATAAACTACAACATTACACTAAACAGTAAAAATAAAATAAAATAAAAATGAAGACAAAATCAACAAAGACAAACAGTAAAAGAGAGTGAAGGAAACGTCCCTGTCAAGCTAAAATAGATGGCAAGGCAGGGCGTGCTCCTTGTTGTGTGGGTGATCCCTCAAACGCCACCTCTTCTTTTTCTTGTTCTTCCTTTTTTTCACTCTTCTCATTTTCACTCTCTTCTTTTTCTTCTTCAACAAATCAAGAATTTCCTCCTTCATTAGCTCTTTCTCATCAAGTTGGGCTAGATCCTTTTTAAGAACATCATGCTCATCCGAGAGTTGCTTGTACACCAATGAGTCTATGGTCCTCACAAAAGAACATTTTTCTACACCTTCATCCGGACACTTCAAGGCATTGAAAACATTAAAAGTAACCTCTTGATCATTAACTCTCATGGTTAACTCTCCTTTTTGAACATCAATCAAGGTCCTCCCTGTAGCTAGGAAAGGCCTCCCAAGGATAATAGGTACTTCTTTATCCGCCTCAAAGTCTAAAATGATGAAATCAACCGAGAATACAAACTTGTCTACCCGAATCAACACATCTTCAATCTTTCCCTCCGGATAAGCAATGGAACGATCAGCCAATTGAAGGTTAACAGTTGTGGGACGGGCTTTTCCAATGCTTAATTGCTTGAAAATGGACAATGGCATCAAGTTGATGCTTGCACCCAAGTCACACAATGCACGACCACTATAAGTGTTTCCAATGGAGCATGGAATGGTGAAACTCCCTGGATCTTTGAGTTTTTGAGGGACTTTACTCTGCAAAAGCAAACTGCACTCTTTAGTCATAGCCACAGTTTCAAACTCCCCTAGTTTCCTCTTTTTGGTTAGCATGTCCTTCATGAATTTGGCATAGTTTGGCATTTGTTGAAGAGCTTCCACCAAAGGGATGTTTATGTGGAGTTGTTTTAGAACCTCCAGAAACTTCCCAAACTGTTTTTCTTGATGTGTCTTCCTCAATCTTTGTGGAAAAGGAGGTGGAGGTCTTTCAGGAACAAGTTTGGGATGAATTTTCTCTGCATCAGGTGCTGATGCTGTAGCATTTTTCGCAGCATTTTCTGCAGAACTTTTCTGCTGAACTTTCTGGACAGCACCTTCATCTACTGCTTCTGTACCTTTCTGAACCAGATCTGTCTCAGTATTTTCTGCAGAATTTTTACCCTTTTTGCATGCCACATTAGGGTCCACAAAATGATCAGCTGAAGTTATGATCTCCCTCCCAGTTCTAAGAGTGATGGAGTTGCATTGCTCCTTTCCTTGAGGCTTTGGTATCTCTGTGTTGCTTGGCAATGAACCACTTGGCCTAGTATTTAAGGCACTAGCAATTTGTCCCACTTGATTCTCCAAGTTCCTCATGGCCACTCCTTGACTTTGAAATTGGGCCTTGGTTTCTGTCATGAAAGCCTTCAACACATCTTCAAGTGATGATGGTTGAGTGGAAGGAGAAGCTTGTTGATTTTGATTTCTTTGAGCTTGGGGAGGAAATCCTGGTGGTTGGGTAGATCTGGGCTGGTTACCCCCTGCAGCTGCATTGTTACTCCAAGAAAAATTTGGGTGTTGTCTCCACCCCGGATTGTAGGTGTTGGAGTATGGATTGTTGCCCCTATTGAAATTCCCCACATAATTCACTGAAACTGGGTTGCTTGGACAGTCCTCAAATAAATGCTCACCTGCACAGAAAACACAAGAAACAGAATTCACGGATAATAAGTTATGGTTAGCAATTAAAGCTTGTGACTGTGCAGCAGCAGATGCTCCAGAAGATGCTGCAGCTTGTGATCCTAACCAATGGCACCGATTTGCTAGCCTTGGCCTTCATCAATGGCTAGAGTTCAACCTCAAGACTGATGTGGGTGTTGGCCGGTGCCTGGAATTGGCCCATTGTCTTTGGCTCTATGTTCCACATGTTGTGGATTGACAGGAACCATTATGTTTTTTTTAGGAAAGTCCTCTATTCCTGATACTTTTCTCCCCAAACTGTTTGGCCATGTTGACGCCATCCATTCCCATTTGCTGCAGCCTGGTCTTTCCTTCGTGGATGCAAGTCATAAAGTGCCTGTTAAGTGGGTTCCCCCCCTTCGGGAGTGATTGCTCTGAATGTGGATGGCTCGCATAATTCAGGTGGCTCTGCCTGTGGTGGTCTGCTGCGTAATTCGTTGGGCCAGTTCTTGAGAGGTTTTCACTGCAACTTGGGTCTTGCTACCTCAGTGTTGGCTGAACTCTGGGGACTGGTGCTGGGACTTAGACTTGCTCGCTCTATGGGAATTACTTCCTTGCGGGTTGAGCTGGACTCTATGGTTGTGGTTAATATGGTGGAGTTACGGCGTTCCAATTGCCTGTTATTGTGCCCGCTGCTTGACAAGGCTCTTGCTCTCATCTCCTCTCTCGATTGGGCTTATCTGTTAGGCATGTCTACCGAGAGGCAAATTATTGTGTTGATAGTCTTGCTAGGATGGGGCATTCTGGGGGTTTTAGTTGGACTTTGCTTGAGCATGTTCCCCCCCCCCCCAGCTGTCTTTAGCTTTAGCTGCTAATGTGATTGGTGTGACCACCACTAGAGTGGTTGGCTAGTTCTTTTGTTTCCTGCTTTCCTTTGTATCCAAAAAAAAAATGAAAATATATATCTATTATATATTATCTATTAATAATCTATCTATTCTATTATATATCTATTATAAAACAGGGTTATGTAACAGAAAACTATGTCGTATGTCACCACTTTAGTCATTCAGTTTTTTGCCAAAAGTTTTTCTATTTTTTATTTTATTCTTTAATTCATATTTTATTATGGTCATTTAACACAAAATCTCAATTAATAAAAATAATTAAATTCAGAAATATATTTGACTTGCCAGTGACATATTAGAAATATATTTCATTTAACATATAATTCATTTTCATATATAATGTTTTTCATATTTTTAATTAGTTTTTTTCCATTAGACTAAAATAAAAATAAATATCTTTTATCTATTATCTATTATATATTATCTATCTATAATATATCTATAATAATATATATAAAGACAAATCATCTGAAGACCAACTTTTACACTTGTCGCTTTGGGAGCATTTCAAGACTCAATTGGATTGATTGGCTTTGAATATACTTATTGATTGATTTGTATTGATTGTGTTCGATATGATATTTATTGTATTGAATGGATTTCAGCCCTAATATCATTTGATATTGTATTCAGATTTATCCATTGAAATTTGATTTTTTTCTAATTTATTGTTAATTTGATTTGACTATAGCAAATTGTATTTCAAATCTGATTTGATAATATTAATAATAATTCTAATAATAATAATAACTAATAATATTATTAATATTATTTAAACGATGATCAGAAGCCACATGTATACAACAATTTTAATATTTAATAAAATGGTATTTCAATATCACCATTGAAAAAGGATTACACCCATTTTTATACCCATTTCAATACACGAGATTTTTTCACAATCCCCGTGACAATATCACCATATGCAAAAGCCAGAAAACACCGCACATATGTAAAGAACCATAAATTTATTTGAATTAAGAAGCTCCTATTAGTTAGAAGCTAATCCAAACTGAGCCATTGTATTGCCTAATGGAACTGGATTTGTTTACTATCCAAGATCAAACTGCATGACATGGAGTTCCAAGCCAATAACTGACATTTAGTAAATTTATCTTTGTAAGGGTTAAATATATTTTTAGTCTATGTAAATAGAAAAATGTTTGCTTTTAATCCTTCAAAAATTGTGTCAGTTTTTAATCCATCTTTTATAAAAATGTGTCATATGTAGTCCTTATGATAATTTTTTAAAATTTTATCTTTTAAATTTTTTTTAATTTCTACCCTTAACATCTTTTCAACTCCTCCTTTTCAAACAACCCTCCCCCTCCCCCTATCCTAGCACTCCTTTGCCAAGGTTAAGTCTTCCCCTCCCAAGGCAGGCCACCAACAATTATAGTAGCAACAAAAAAAAAACATCAACATCACCAAAAGCCTACCAAACTCCTAAATAGATTCCATAACGAGGAAACGACCTCTGCTCCACAAACCCAATCTTAATCACATGCTTCCCCATTAACCTTAGACATATTCAAACACATTCGCTTGGGGTTTGATTCCTATGATTCAAATCCATTTCATGGGCGAGGATGCAGGGAATGCCGATATATGTCTCCGTAATAATCATCACCCTCAACCTCTAACTTCTGTCATCGAAAACTGTTGTTTCCAATCTCTGTCTGTGGCAACACACGCGAAAGGGGACAGCTTTTTAATCACTGCTAGAGGGAGTCTCCACCTCCTCGATAAATGTTGCTAGTTGTCCTTCCCACAAGTGCAAGGAGGAGGAGCACAACACGACTATGAGTTGAAGAGTTCGTAGGTTGGCACAAACCCAACACCTCATTTTTTAACACATCCAATACGAAATTGACACCTAATAAAATAAAAATCCTAAACAAAACAAAAAGTCGCGCGATGCAGCCGCCCATAGGTCGTTCGCCACTAGAGGAAACAGTGCGGCCCGGGGTGTAACGCCCCTTTTTCCCACAAGGAACGTCACATGAAAAACTAAAACTTAATGCGGAAAAAATGTCTTTCATAAATCAAGGTTACCAAAATTGGTGGCTAAATTTTTTTTTGAAAAAGGATCTTATACGAAACGATTTCTCACATCACATTTAGCCATTCAGAAACTCAGAAGAAAAGAAACATCATACACATATATATATATCATCATGTCAATATACACAAGTCTTGCGTCCGCAAGTATAGTTTGGAACCACAACATAGTGGCCAAAATACATCATCCTGATACAAAGAAAATAAAGCGATAAGTCTAAACCTAGGAAAGCTGTAAATCAAAAGGTGTGTCAAATACACGACACTGAACATGTACATCCCAAACCTAGGCTGGTCGCTAACAAACAACCCACAACCTAGCACTAGACACCCCCCCCCCACTACAGACCTAAGACGATGACATCTCCTCGGGGTCCTCCTCGGGATCCTCCTCGGGGTCCTCCTCCGGGTCCTCCTCCTCCTCGGATATCTCAATGAATACCCGCTCTGGCTCATCTCGAACCTTCCTCTTCCCCCTCTCTGCGTGTCCCGACGGTCCGGCAGAAGTGTCAGAAGAGCAACGCACGAAACGCCCATACGATGGGACGTAAGGAACGGAGAGCGTCGGTCTCACTGTCTCCGGTGGTGAAGCTGGTGTCACTGGTGGAGCCATCCTCGATAGACGATCCCGCGCCAAGGTACTCTTCCTTGAGACGCGTGCGAAAAAACATACGGCGATACTCCCGAGCAGATCCGGTTACCCACGAGGGTAAAGGTCTCTCCTCCGCTTGAGTCTCTCTCCTCGGCTGCTCCACAGGTGCCTCTGGTGCGGCTGTCAGCCAGCTGAGCATCCTCTCTAAGGGAATGTAAGCGTCCAGAACCATGTCACGCTCCAAAACCTCCTCGGGGCCCAGCACCCCTCCTCTCGTCTTGACCACGTGTCCACACATTGTGGCCCATTGGGAGATGGGATCATAAGTCCATCCCCCACCATCGGCTTTAAGAGGCCTGAAACTCTCCCTTACTCGGGCTACCAGAGGCCTCATCTACGCGTAACGTACATACAGATACAGGAAAACATACAAGGGTGAATTTCTTTGCACAAGTTGAAATCCACGAAAGGGTGCATATGAAAAGCAAAATACTACATAATACATTCCAAGAATATATATATATAGAATTACTCTTTCACAAATCTTTAACTAAGATATTCAATCATCAACAAGAGACACATCATTAAGGTAAACACACAGTCAAGCATACACATCGCATTCTAGCATAATGCATGTCATTTCAATATCTCTTTTCATACACCGGTGCACTGCTCCATGGAGACTTTTCTTCCTCAACTAAGTAGAGCGATGTGGTGGAATCGTATACCTATCATTAATGCAAACTGACCTTCACTCTTGGCCATCGTTTGTCATTTATTCGGTACAGACCCATTGTGCTATGTCGTACACCCCGTCTCAAATAAGGCAGCCGGTCAGGATCATCCAAGCCGGGTACACTACTCTTCTCGACACAAGGGGATTCACCGCAAGACCATTGAGAATTTTGTAACCTGGATGCCCTCAAAGACTTATAGTCAGACCATACTTATTTAAAATCCCCGCATAGGATTGTGTGCTCTAAAATTTGGCAAAAGCCATGTCTTTAATGCAAATGACAGTATATTTGCAACCACAATCAATACAATTAATGCGGTCCCTCGTCTTAGGGTTTTTCGTCGCCACGTGTTAGCTTTCATCCAACACCGTGTAATTTTATTATCCTCAAGACTTTATCGTCGCCACGTATTGATCCTCGTTCAATACCGTGTAAAATCGTTATTTGAAACCATAAGTTTTTAGAAGAAATTTCTCTTTGAATTCTTAAGTTTTCTTTTAACTCTAAAATCTTTAATCTTCATTTGTTTTTAATAAAAGAATTATCTTTTATTTAAAACCCACTTTATTAATTTTTCTTCTCACTTTTCATTATAAAAGGTTTAATTAAAAGCTTGAGTAGATTCTTTGATAATTTTACTTAATCTCCTTTACTTTTAAGTATTTACAATTTTGACCCCCTAAGAAGTTTAATTTCACAGTTCAGCCCCTAATTTTCTGAAAAATTAGGTTTCTGGCCCAAAATGTCCAGACTTCGCGTTTTCTTCCCCAAAACTTTCGTAAATTATGTTTTTGGCCCAAAGTGCCCAAACTTCGCGTTTCTGCCCCAAAACTTTCATAAATTATATTTGTGGCCCAAAAGTACCTAGACTTCGCTTTTTGCCCCAAACTTTTGTAAATTATAATTTTGGCCCAAAATGTCCAGATTTTCGTATTTAAGCCCAGAATTCCAGAATTTTGCATTTTTACCCCAAGACAACCAGTTTTTGTTTTTGACCCCTAAAAATTCGAAATTTAATTTTCCCCCCTCATTAATTGATTTTCTAACTTAGAATTTTATGGATAAAAATGACTTAGTATGAAATTGACTTGAAACTTATACTTAGCAATTTTATGAAATTTATCTAAGTATGTATTAACTTGAATCCCAATTAACTTATTTGATTTCTTTTAGACAACTCTTTCATTAAAGCTTTTAACTCCTCTTACCACACTTAGTCAAATATTTCCAAACCAATCCCAATCATAAGGAAATCAAGGTATATGGAATATTCAAAGAACACATAGGCCTTTCAAACATACATAGCATATGAACATACATCATGAACATAGCATAAAATCATCAACTCATCAAACGTGCATTTTTCAAAGAACACATAGGCCTTTCAAACATACTCATCCATCAACCAAAAATCATACTTGAACATAGATATAGATATAGATATATGAAAATACATATTACTAAGAGAATGAAATATTCATTCAACAACCAAGAGAAAAACTCAAGTCTTTGAGTTTAACTTAGAACAACACAACATACACCACACACATACACATCCTTCCCAACTTATTGAGAAATTCCCCTTACCTCTTGAAGACTATGAAAATGGGCAAACACCACAAATCACCTTCACTCCTCACCAACACCAAGTGGCCTCCTTGAAGCCTTGATGTTCCCACACTTAGAAAAATTTACCTTTCACAAAATACACCAAAATAAAACCATAAAAATATGAGTTTTATGAAAACCACCAAACCCTAAAGAGTAGAAATTTTGAGTAGATGAATACTTACTCAAACTTGAAGGCAAATGGATCCAAGGTAGTTTGTCAAGCTTGTAGGTTCCAATGGAGTGAACCTAAACAAATAAAAAGATCTCTTTTAGTAAAGAGAAGAACACAACCTTCATGGAAAAATGAAAGTGGTGGAAATGAAAAAATGAAAGAAGTTTATGGATTAGAATGATGATCCAAACCTTTTTTGTGAAGCTTGACTATGCAAAATCTCAATAAAACTTGGTCTTTTTGGTGTATGGAAAGCTTGGGAATGGAGAGAAAATGGAGAATGGAAACTTGGAGAAGATGAAGTGTGTGACAAAAATGAATTTCTCTCTCCCTTCTCCCTATAGGATTCGGCTGACCAAGGAAAGGCATGGGGGAGGTATGGGATTGCATGCTTTTGGTGGTTGGGAGTCATACCTCTCTCACCTAATTTGGAAAAAATTCCAAACGCGGGTAAAATAAAGTTTTTCTAAAAAATTTCCAGAAAAATTTCTAAAAATCATAAATATTATAAGAACCACTTTTGGTTCGTTAAAAAATTGTTTTGGAATAAAAATGACCTCCAGAAAAATACTGAACCCTTCCCGCATTCCGCGAGAACGCGGTTCCCGCCAAAACTCAGTTTTGCGAACTCTATTACTCTAAACCCTTCAAAAATAAACCTAAGATATAAATATTATTATTCATACCTTAAAATCACAAAAATCATTAATTAAATAATTTTAATTAAATTAAAACAGATTAAAAATCAATAAAACTGTATAAAAATCAAGGTGTTACACGGGGTGAATTCTCGAGGTCATGGAGTCACTACCAAGATTTATTTAGTGAGGGAAAACATTGAAAAAATATTAAAAAATGGTCATGAACCAAAAATTGGATTAGGGAATCAATTACGAGTAGGGAAAATGTTAGCACCCTTCCTCTAATTTATTGTGTGAAATTTTAATCTTTTAAAATATTCATCCAACCCTGAAAAGAATGATAACTATAACCATACAAAAGTATTTTTAAAGTTTTTTATTATTTAATATTGAAATGAAGAGGGAAATTATAAATTTTTTTATTTGGCTTGACAGGGGTGGTCCCTGCTCCTCCGTATCCCATGGTACAATAGGGAAATCAAAGCTATGTAGTTTTTGTAGAAAATGATTGTGTTGGTTTATTTTTTTATTTGATTTATTTATTTATTTTTCTGAGTTTAAGAACTTTTTGAGTTAGAAGATGTCACATCACACCTAACTTAATCTCTTAAGCTTGATCATTTTGATTGTTTCCCATTGTAAATATTTATATTGCATATGATTTGAGAAAAGAAAATCATACTGCATATTTTGAGACAATCATCCACGTATTGTTCTCTTTGTGATTCCGCAATTAATTAAAACCCTATCATAAAGATACAATTTTTTCGTGTATGTTTTTTAATTGATTCATACAATAAAAATGTTGTCTTATGAATTTAAACATGATCCCTAAAGATATAATTTCTATCCTTTGAGATTTGACAAATTTAAATTGTTTCCCATTGTAAAGGTTTACATTGGATATGATTTTGAGAATAGAAAATCATACTCCTGATTTTGAGACAATCATCCACGTGTTATTCTCTCGGTGATTTTGCATTTAAGACTCTATCATATAGATACAATTTTTTCGTGTAAGATTTTTTATTGATTCCTACAACAAAAAAGTTGATTTTTATGAATTTAAACATGATTACTAAAGATACAATTTCTATCATTTGAAAATTGACAAATTCAAATTGTTTCCTATTGTAAAGATTTATATTGCATATGATTTAAGCATTTGTGAACCCTCCTCACTGCACACTTTTACAAGTGTATTCTTTAGACCATTTCTAGGCCTAGGTGTCACCATAAGGTGTCTTTCTGTCATTTTCTTTTACACGTGACTTTCTGAGCACTTCTCGGTCAATTCATTGAATTGAATTGAATTGAATTGAATTGAATTGATTTAAACTTATTTTATTTGATTTATTCAAATTTATTTTCAAAGATTACATGGTGGTAAAATTGGAACTCACTAAAGCGTATGATAAGATGGAGTGGAGTTTTATTGAAGAATCTATGGAGCTGCTTCACTTTCCCCATCATATTATCAACCTCATTTGTGCTTGTATGTCCACGGCTTCCTTCTGCATTAATTGGTACGGATGCCCCTCCAACAGTTTCCGCTCTTCTCGCGGCCTTCATCAGGGGGACCCCATGTCCCCCCTCCTATTTGTGATTGCTTTAGAGAGATTGAGCCACTGCATTCAAGACGCTGTGCTGGATGGCACTTGGACTCCGCTAAAATTCGAAAGAGGGGGTCCCGTTGTTTCGCACCTCCTTTTCGCCGATGATATCCTGCTAGTCTCCGAGGCGTCTGCTTCCAATGCCCAGAAGATCAGTGACATTCTTGATATTTTTGCTAGCTATTCTGGTCAGATAGTTAATAAAGGGAAATCTTGCATCCTTTTTTCTCAAAACACCCCATTTGTTACTTCTCTAGCTATAAGTAACCAGTTGGGGATTGCTATGACTACCAATATTGGAAGATATCTGGGCATTCCTATCGTTACTGGGGGTAAAGGGAAGGCTGATTTCACTTTCCTTGTCGACAAAATTTGCAGCAAGTTATCGGGATGGAAAGCTTCAATACTTTCTCAGGCAGGCCGCATATCCCTTGCGCAGAGCTGTATTTTCAGTATTCCAACTTATATTATGCAAACTTCTAAGCTCCCTGCTGCCACTTGTGATGAGGTGGAACGGTTGTGTCGCAACTTCATTTGGGGATCTACACCCGAGGTCCGTAAAAATCACCTTGTGTCCTGGGAAACTATTTGCTCTCCCAAGGACCAAGGGGGTCTTGGCTTTCACAGCTTAAGAATGGTGAATACTTCCTATCTTATGAAGCTCGATTGGGGTTTATTAACAAACAAAGATGCTCTTTGGGTTCACGTTCTTCGTTTTAAATATGGCTGTGGGAACTTAAATATCCCTTCAATTAAATGTACTTCCCATGCTTCTCATCTATGGAGAGGGGTCTGTCAAGCTTGGCTGGAAGTGGAGAAAGGCATTATGTGGACTATTCAAAATGGTCTGGGTGTTCTCTTTTGGCAAGACCCATGGGTCCCGGGCATGGGTAGTCTCAGCAACCGTTCTTTGATCAATATTCAAGGCTTGGATTGGCACAACATGGTTGCTGCCTTCTCTGATCAAGGGCACTGGAACTGGCCTCTGTTACAGCAGTGTTTACCCCCTACTGTTTGTACTGTTATCGCCCAAATTTGCCCCCCCCCCCCTCTGCAGGGCCTGATGACTATCCAGTTTGGAGTCATTCTGCAGACGGTTCTTTCTCATCAAATCAGCATATGATGTTCTCTTTCATGAGCTGGACAGAGAGCTCCTTGCCTTCCCTTTTGATGTTCTCTGGAAAGTCCGAACTCCTCCTAGAATTAATTATTTTCTTTGGAAGGTGGCCCATCAACGCCTTATGACAAATTTGGAGCAGCATGATCGTGGAATTTCTAACTCTGACATATGTCCGGGATGCCAGATTTATCCTGAGTCCATTATGGATGTGCTTAGGGATTGTGAGATTACGCTGGCCATGTGGGAATCGGTGGTGGACCCGAATCTGTGGCACTCATTTGCTGGCCTCGGTCTTGAGGCCTGGTTGCTCTTCAATCTGTGGCTGAATTCCATGGACAACTTGCAGTGGAGTTGGCCCATTTTCTTTGCTTCTATGGTTCATCTCCTTTGGATTGATCATAACCATTTCGCGTTCTCCAGCAAGTCATCCATGCCAAATGCTTTTCTCCCAAAGGTGTTTGGGCAAGTGGAGGCTATCCAGATCCACTTGGTCCGCCCCATCCCTTCATTCATCGACGCTAGTTTTGAGGTCTCTGTTCAATGGAGGTTGCCTCCTCTTGGAGTCTTCAAGCTTAATACGGATGGCTCTTTTCGAAATGGCATGGCTGCATGTGGTGGACTGATTCAGAATTCTCATGGGGGGATTTCATTGCAATTTAGGCTCGGCTTCTGTTGTTCTTGTTGAATTATGGGGCCTCACTCTTGGCCTTCGTATGGCTAGGAGCATGGTGATTGCTTCCATCTTAGTGGAGCTGGATTCGCAAGTTATTGTCCACATGATCCGTACGCGGAGAACCCATTGTGCCCACCTCCAACCTTTGTTAGCTGAAGCCTTGGGGTTCATGGAGGTGCAAGACTAGCATTGCTCTATATCCCATATCTTCCGGGAGGCGAACTTCTGTGCAGATAAGTTGGCTGAGTTGGGTCACCTTGGCAGTTTCCAATGGACTGTTTTGGAGATTCCCCCTGCTTCTCTAAGTCTAGCCCTTGCTGCTGATTTACGGGGTGTTTCCTCGTTGAGGCTTGTTCACTAGTTTTCTTGTTTTTTTCTTCTTTCCCATGTATCAAAAAAATATATCATTAATGGTAATGGACCATAACCTAATATATAGCATTATGATATTGTGTTCATTTGTTATTTGAAATTATATTTATTGTTTTGACGATTTAAATTTAAATCGATAAGATTTGATTTTCCTTCAATTGAGATCAGATTTGAACTTATTGTATTTATAAATCATTATTTGAAATGGATTTGAAATTTTATTAATTGTATTAATGTATTAACTTTATTTTTTTGATACAAGGAGCTAAGAACAAAAACAAGAAAGAAAAAGCCTAAAACAGAAGCTAGGACCCGGAAGGCCCAAAAACACACTTGTGTTCTCTCTGAAAAAGAACCCTAACACACAAATGTATTAATTTTTTTGGGTCACCATGTAATTGGTGTGAAGTATCCAACAACTTTACTGATGACTAATCTCCACCGAGTAACCTAACTGGTCACCTTTATTGGGGTCTTCCCTCCCAACCACCTTTTTTTTTCCATCTACAAGGCTCGAACACGAGACCTTACTTAAGGGATCCGAGTCCAATTCCATTCAGACCAACGTAATGTTGGTCCCTAATGTATTAATTTGATTAAAATTATATTGATTTTGATGGTAATTGAATTGGACCCGTAAGATAGCAATTTATTTGCTGTTATATCTTCCTTTTATATAGCAAACAAATAAATAAAATCGCTTCCTATTTCATATCGAATAAATATCAAAGAAATAAATAAGATAGGAAACTTCCTATTTATTTACTAAATGTTATTCAACTTCTCTCCTTTCGCGTCTACAAACATCATTTCTTTTCAACTCTTTCTACTCTGGTATGACTTTTCTGCGTTCTCTCTCTTTTTGTTCTTCTTCTCTCATTTCATATACATTTTCTTATTTATTATTCTCCTCCATTGCAGTGACTATCACTTGAGACTTTTGTTTAAAGGTTAATTTTTGTTTTCTTTTTCATGGTTAATCATTTATATGCTTCAATCTTTGTATTTTTAATCTTAAATCTTAATATCAACATGTATTAATATATTTTATTTATTCATTTTCTTTTATCCATCATATTATTGCTATTTTTCTATTTTTACTTATTTTTTTTAGTATTTATTCATTTTCTTATAGCCTCCAAATCATTTATGTTGTTTGACTTTTATTTTGATTCTATCGAAGACCATTGTTACTCTTAATATATTCATCAACCCAAACTTCTCTAATCAGCCGAGTCTTTTTCTATTTTTTGATTAATGATTTTTTTTAGTTATCTATTGTTGTTTAGTATTAATGCTTTTATATATTGTTTCAATTAGAAATTTACACATGGTGAGTGGTTTGAGTAGTCACGGGTTCAAATCTCAATGCAATGGGTAAAACAATTTATCATATATGTTACAAGAAATATTTTAAATGAAATATGGTTTCATTACCATTTGAAAAATTCATTGATGTAAAAAAATTGAATATTTACTTAATTAATTTACATTTCAATAAAAATATATAATACATAAAAGATTTACTCAGTGTTTATCAATAAAATCCAAATGATAGAATTCAATAATTAGTATAAAAAATGAAATGACACAAATCCTAATGGAAATTTTTATTGGTAAAATAAATTTTATATTAATTTTCCAAAATTCAGGTCCCTTAAGCAAGATATAGGGGGTTCGATCCCCATGTTGTGGAATCAGGTGATTATTTTATAAAGTGCATCAAATATCTCGTGCATGGCACGAGTCTCACTAAATCAAAATATCAAACTATTTTTTTTGTTCCTCTTAAATTCTTCATAGACTAATTTTGGCAGTTAGACAAATCACGCTAGGGTTGTCAGGTGATCACTAAACCTCAACTTGATCGGATTCATTTAGTTATTCTTACTGTTACTCAAAACTTTGTTGTTGATGGTTATGTGTCGAAACCACATATGTTTGAGTGGAAGATTGGGAATCATTATTGATCAAGATAATTTTTTTTGAATTGTTATTATTATTAATAGCAAACATAGGGGCACTGTTGTGCCCGTCTGTCCACTTTTTCTATCTTTTTTATATGAAATTCATAAATTGATGTGTAAATTTAATTGATTACTAGTGCACCCACCATACAGTTTTGTTTTACAGTTTTGTTTTACAGTTTTTTTATATTTTACAGTTACTTAATCTATTTTTTTCAAAATGTTAAAGGGGCAAATTGGGAAAAAAATGTGGACACCAAAAAAGGGGTATCCCCTTTATTATAGTTATAGATTAATAATATGTTATACATAACTTATCTCATATATAGAATTGAGTAAAAATAAATTTAAAATATGAAGTATTGTAGAGAGTGTTAAAAGTTATGAGAATGTATTGTTAAAATTCAAAGTTTTATTAACTAATAAGTCATAACTAATAACTAATTTTTTTTTAATTCAAAGTTTTATCCCTGTACACGGGTTCTTTTTTTTTTATTCTACATTGAGGAGTATTCCACCGCCTGTACAATGGAGACCAATCTTCCGCGGGAGTTTGTTCGGCACCTCTAATGGGTGACATTCCTCTCAACTGAGATTTTTTCTATACCTAAGGTTCGAATCCGAGACCTTAGTTAAGGGACGAGAGACCTTAACTACTCACGCCAACCTCAGTTGGTCCCTGTACACGGTTCTAATAACTAATAACTAGATACAATTTTATTAAAATTCAAATACAAAATTCAAAGTTTTAATAATTTTTTATAATTTTATGTATTGACTCCATCCCTGTACACGGGCTCTAATCCAATTGACCACGCACGTCGTCCTTTTTTCGTTCTACTAAACCGGCTGTTTGTAATTTAGAAACATGGGACAGTTTCCATTAATTTTTTGGGAAAGGAATAAATAATGGTGTTTTTGGTTTATGAATAAATAATGGTTTGCAAATTCATCTTATATTTATGCCTCAAATTTTAATTACTAGTACAATATTAAGTTATGTAAGGGCAAATTTGGAAAAAAAAATATAACACCAAAATGACAGTTATTCTCCTCTATCCCATTTACATATAGGTTATTATTATTATTATTTGAAGAGTAATAATTACATTTATCTCTTAGATCTCAAAAATATTCCCTTCAGACTTTTTCATATCTCTTAGCAGACATTAAGAAAAAGGAAGGTTCAAAATGAAAGCATGGCAAATTTGGTCTTCAGAATTTTTTTCCTGGTAATTATGGTCAAATTTTTATTTGTATTCATAATACAAATGTTTTTTTTTCATACTTTTTTTTCCTGGTAATTATGGTCAAATTTTTATTTGTATTCATATATAATACAAATGTTTTTTCTTCCATACTTCTGTCATGTATTTATTTTTTCTCCATATTGTGATTTTAATGCTTTTGCTCATTCTTCTTCATTCGTTTGATTTTGAATTACATGGATGGAATTTGATTTAAGTTTTCATTTTCTTTCGTTGCAGCTTCTTATAATTTTTAAAAATAAATCTGAAGAGGCGTGTTTAATATCTATTTTGAGACGACCATGAAATATCTATTTTAATATGCTAAATACTAAAATTCTACTAAAACTAGTTTAATAAATTAATTGAAAATTAAATTGAATTACTAAAATAAATCTAGAATATTAAACAAAATATGTGAATTAAATACTACTATTAATTATATTATCACCAAATTTAATATATATTTGGATTTAAATTATTAGTTATTAATATAATACTGAATTCAATAAAATATATTTAAAAGGTTATTATAATCTAAAGTAACATTATAATACTTGAATTTCACAATTAATAATATCATTTTAATATAAAATTGTCTCATTCATAAAAAGTTTGATTTAACATATACTAAAGTAAATATTGTCTCAAAATTAAAAAATAAAGATTTCTTTTCTAATTTTCAAATTAGTTAATTCAATTCATAATATATAATTCGAAATATAAAAATTACATCTAATAATAATAAATTTAAATTTTTAATTTAGAAAATAAAAATTTATACTATTAAATAAATATGTAGCTCGTGCCTCCTGTAAGGCACGGGTTATTAAGCTAGTCTTTGACTATGACGATATTTTAGAATTTTTAATCATAACATATAAGAAATAATGTATTAAGTATATAGTTAATGAAATATAATAGTCATCGACATGGCTTATGTGACATTTGAACGATATGAAAGAAGATTGTCTTGTTACACCGACCATTATAGACTTATATAGCTAAAAATGTCTTTAAATGACGGTTGGTTACTTTTGCATATATATTGATATTGAAATTCTCCTCTTCCACGTTAAGCAGGGTCCCTCTTCATTCACTCTCTTTGTCTTTTCTTCTTCACAGTTTTTATAACTTTATATCCACAAGAGTAAACACTCACTTTGGTCCCTAAGAGTGTTGGACGGTGTCACTTTGGTCTCTGACAGATGCGAATTAGTCACTTTGGTCTCTGCTGTCAGAAAAGTGATTATTTTGAGGGACTAAAATGACAGTTAAGTAGTCACTTTCAGGGACCAAAATGACAGTAAGTATTACTTTCAGGGACCAAAGTGACTAATGAATGACAGTTGAGGACCAAAGTGACCAATTCGTATCTGTCAGGGACCAAAGTGACACCGCCTGACACTCTCAGGGACCAAAATGACTCTTTACTCTATCCACAAACAAGCAATCAAACATGGACTCTTGGGAAAACGCAGAGTTATGTTATGGGCGCTGGCTGTCTCTTCAAAACTCCTAACCAATAAAACACCTCATAGTATTATAAGTAAAAAAATAAAAAATTGCCTCAAAAGTACGCCAACTCTTTTCTTTTCTTTCTTTTTTGCATAATTCAGTTGGAAATTGCGTCTTAGTTTTTCATGAATGGTGTTGCTTCCATTTGCTTGAGAGTTTCTCTGATTTCTAAAGGGTATTTTTATGTGGCAAGGGTATTATAATTTATATCATGTGTGGTTTGTGGTTTGTTATGTTTGCTGGTGAGAATGAAAGTTGATATCTGTTTCGGTTCGGTTTGGTTTGGTTTGCAGCTGGATTGGAAGAAAGGTTGTGAGTAGCATAAGGGCGAGGTTAAGGCCGAGACCGATGCCGATGAATATGTTTCAGGACATAGATGGATTGCCCCGGATTATATTGACTGAGCCAACTGGTTCATCAGCAGAGGTTATTTGGTTTGACAATCTTCTGTTTCTCTTCTCTTGTGCCAATTAGTTGATATTTTTTGGCTCATGTTATGCTTTGAATTCGATGGTTTAATTGTTGATGTTGTGTAGGCATATGATTAATTTAGCTTCAGAAACATATAGGACTTCACTTTAGAAATAGCTCGCGATCTTATGTTGTGTAGCTTATGATCACCAAGTTTGCATGATCATGTATCTATATATATTTGTCATAAGTGGCAACACCTTCTGAAGCCCTTTGAGAAAACTTTGGTTACTCTGGACAAATATGCATTTTACTAACTTAAAAAAATTTGTATTCTATTTGAATAAATATGGGTTAAAAATAAAACCAACCATATTGATATGTTACTTATGCAGTTCTCAACTGCTTGAAATGTATGGTTTCAGGTGCTTCTATATGGAGGAAAGGTTGTTTCTTGGAAGAATGAAAGGAAGGAAGAACTGCTTTTTATGAGCAGTAAGGTAAATAAACATTGTTCTGTTCCATTTTCTCTACCAAAAAGCATGGTGGTGTTTTTGTGGTGGTGTTTTTGTGTGCAAGATGCTTTCCACTTTTCAAAGCCAATGCACTGCACCAATGTTATTATTTTAATAAGATATGTGTGTCTAGGTGATACTACCATTATAGTCAAGTGTTCTTGATAAATGAAAATATATCCGAAATTTATTCCACTAAAATAAATGAGAGAGGAATTAAAATAGAGTCAATATTTATTTGAATGTTAAAAACATTCATAGGAATCTTAAAAGTGAAAACCAAAAAGTAGTGGTTGAAATTGAATTCATGTTCTTCTTTTTCTATCCAATAGTCACTCCTGATTCAAGATTGGTTCGCTTAGTAATTATCATTTATTATTTTTCCTTTTCCAATGAATTGCTTTTGTAAGAATAAAAAGGATGTGAATTTTATGCATTTGCCCCACTCAGTGAATGTTCTCTTCTCAGTTAGTTAAATTGCCTTGTTTGATTTTTATTTTTTTTAACTCAACAGGCTAAATGGAAACAATCTAAAGCAATCAGGGGAGGCGTATCAGTTTGCTTTCCACAGGTTAATTTCATCACACCTGTGAAAAACACATGACTTTTTTTGTACTTGCTGAAATTCTGAATTCTCAGCTACAATACTCTTTTGCAGTTTGAAAATCTTGGCTCTCTAGAACAACATGGATTTGCAAGAGACAGATTGTGGTCATTGGATAGGGACCCTTCACCTCTACCCCCATCAGACAATCAGTCCTCTGTGGATCTGATATTAAAGTCAACAGGAGTTGACTTGAAGACATGGCCCCATAGGTATGTATTCACTATTCAAGCTGTATTTTCCTTCTTTTATTTCTCATTTCCATCATATTCACTAAAAATGACGAAAAATATTGCTTGAAGGGTTCCATTAAATTGTCTAAACCTATATACATTTTGTTTGGCTTTTTCTGCAGTTTCGAGTTTCGGCTTCGCATCTCTCTCAGTGCTAACAAGCTCATTTTGATCCCAAGAGTCAGAAACATTGATAATAAAACACTTTCTTTTACATTGTCACTAAGAAACTATTTATCTGTATCAGATATCAGGTGTGCATTTTAAATACTGAAATAGTCATCTATTTTATGTTAAATGATGTCTGAAAGAGTTGATAATTTTCCTTGGATAATATTGCGTGCATATACATAACAAATCGTACATACGTTAGAATATCAGCTATTGATTTTCTCATCAACGGTTAAGATTACTTACTTTACCCTCTAAAGTGAATTTCTTACTTTAGAGGAGTCAAATCCACTTCATTACGTCTTTAAGAGAGGTTGGATGATGCTGTTTAAAATTTGCAGTGAAGTGCGTGTTGAGGGATTGGAAACACTCGATTACTTTGACAATCTGCAAAGCAGATCAAGGTTCACAGAGCAAGCAGATGCAATTACTTTTGATGGCCAGGTATATATAAATTCATGCTCAATTTAATTCATAAGCTTAACTTTTCTAAATAAACATCAACCAAATTCTTTTAACATATTGCTCCTTCGCACCTCAATTTAATTCATAAGTTTGAAATGTAGATTGATAGAGTGTACCTTCGCACCCCAACAAAAATTGCCATCATAGACCATGAAAAGAAAAGAACTTTTGTACTCCAGAAGAATGCAATGCCAGATGCAGGTTGTTAATAGTTAGTATGAAATTTTCTGTCATATCCTTCCTATTCAGCATTCATATTTTATTGAGCTTTCATAATGTTGCTTATTTGACACAACTAAGCTAGTATTTCAATCACTTATTCATTTTTAAATAAGAATGCAGTAGTATGGAATCCTGGGCACAAGAAGGCCAAGGCTTTACCAGATTTGGGGGATGATGATTACAAGTCCATGATATGTGTGAATTCTGCAGCTATTGAGACCCCAATTGTGTTGAAGCCCTCTCAAGAATGGAAGGGCTACCAAGAGATCTCTACAGTTTCATCAAGCTATTGTAGTGGACAATTGGATCCTCTCAAGGTTCTTTATGGTTTTCATTCACCTTCTTAATGCAGTCACTGAAGATTTGTAATGTGACTTTAGTCACCAAATTAGTCATACAGTGTACATGCACCTACCTGTCCATGTCTAAATTAGCTGTGAATGAATACCATGCTGAGATCATAATAGAAAGCCCAAGCATGAACATTTTATTTAGTTTCCACTATCCAATAATAAGAGTTGCTTTTTTTTCTCTTAATTTTTATGTCAACTAAATAAGTTGCTTGATGCCATTGCAACTTTCTCTTTTTTCTGCGACTTTCTTTTTTCTGGTTCTAAACTCTCTAACAGTGGGCATATTTCATATATATTTATATATTATACTAGTGTAATAACCCATGCATCGCACAGCGTGCAATGCACAGAAATATAATGCTAAAATATATTTTATAAATTGACTTAAACCTGCTTTTGGTCTCTTATTTTTTAGCGATTTTCATTTTAGTTCCTAAAAAATAAAATACGTCCTTTTAGTCCCTCATTTTTTGAAAATGTGTCACTTTTAGTCCCTGGAGTTATATTTTAAATTTGAAAAGTATTTTCTAAATTTATATTTTGACCCCTCTCAAATCCTAATTCTCACCTTAACCCCTTTCCCTCCTCCTCCCCCTCCATTGATGAACAGAAGCCATAAAGGAGAGGCAGCCATGGGTGTAACACCCTTTCTCCAAAAAGGATATTACACCATAATAACCATGAATTTCGAATAACTTAGAAAATATTTGGTGAAAGTTTGGAAATCATTCTTCTAAAATGCTGGTAAAATTTTTTTGCCTCTTAAAGAAGATGAGAAAGATGGTTAGATGGGGAATGTCTTAATTCTTTCAAAAGGTTTTAAGTGCGGAAGTATAAAACAATACTTTTATGAATGTAATCTCATCTCATATAATTATCAGAGTTTTTTTTTACAAGGAAAGGTTCAAAAATAATACAGTGAACATCTGAGCCAGTCTGGTCTCTAACCTCTACCCGAAATAATACAGTAACTATCTATTCTTCTTGGAATCTCTATCCATCCATACAGCAACATCCTTCAGATCCTCTTCTAAGAGCTACCCATTTCTTGGGTAAAACATTTACTCAACCATGTACCAACAACATAGAAAGTAGGCAAGGGCGAAATTCTAACTCAAAGTAATATGAAAAGTATAAACACACAGCAATATAAACATAAATACCAAGGAATCACACTCAAGCCACCAGTATGTAACAAATAATAAGAACTTTACAAACAGGACAAGGAAATCTTAAGAAAATTATCAGATAGGAATATCGCTTTAAACAAAACGTATGGGAACATCAAGTAGGAACGTTGAGTAGGAACATCGCTTCAACCGAAACATATGAGAACATCGTGTAGGAATCTCGGTTTAGACAAAACATATGGGAACATCATGTAGGAACATCGCATTAGTACTAAGCATATATAGAGCTGGCAAAACGGGCTACCCGGCCTGCTTCGGGCCGGGCGGTATCAGGCTCGAGTTTTTTTGGGCTGGGCCAAAAAGACCCGGATTGAAAATGGGCTCGAATTTAGTTG